>JACEVL010000119.1:2133311-2253311 GCA_020284085.1 Aporrectodea caliginosa | reverse complement strand
TAGTCTTTGATGGTGGCTGTGTCTCTGCCGCTTTCTCTGCTTCTGTTTCAGTCTGTGTGTTTGTCTGTCTCCATGTTTCCCTGCCCTTCTCCAGTTTCTATACCTTATTGTTCGGCCTGCCTCCTCCTTTGTTTTATTCTTCCTCTCTCGCTTCCTCTATTTCTCTTTCTTTCTCTCATCTTCTTATCTTGTTCTCTGTCTTCGTTACCTCTTTCTCCTCGTAGATACACCGAGAGAGAGAGAGAGAGAGAGAGACAGACAGACAGACAGACAGACAGACAGACAGACAGACAGACAGACAGAGACAGCGACAGAGACAGAGAGAGACAGACAGACAGACAGAGACAGAGACAGAGACAGAGACAGAGACAGAGACAGAGACAGAGACAGAGACAGAGACAGAGACAGAGACAGAGACAGAGACAGAGACAGAGACAGAGACAGAGACAGAGACAGAGACAGACAGACAGATAGACAGACAGACAGAGAGCCAGAGAGAGACAGACAGACAGACAGAGAGCCAGAGAGAGAGACAGACAGACAGACAGAGACGGAGAGAGAGACAGAGAGAGACAGAGAGACGGGTGGATGGATAGCTAGATAGATTGATGGATGGATAGATGGATGAATAGATAGAGAGATAGAGATAGAGAGACAACCTCTCTCCTCTCTCCGCTCTCGTTCCCTTTCCTCTCTCTCTCTCTCTCTCTCTCTCTCTCTCTCTGTCTGTCTCTGCTCATTCTCTCTCACCCTCTCATTACCAGTCTCTTTTTAATATCTTCTTCGATCCATGCGGCGCATCGCATGTGACAGCACGTGTACCCGTTATGATGCTAGTTATCCGAAATCAGAATATTCACCGTCAACCTATAAATAATTGAGTAGATGTCCATCTCGTTGGCAAAATAGCACGCTTAGCATTATAGTGCAAGTGCGCAGTAAAAGTCGAACGAGCTACGTACTAGTAGAGGAGAAAATCCGAATGACTTACAAAGCAGACTCAGATGTCTCAACTAGATTGCCATTTTATCTTTTAACCACGATTTAAATATTCATGACCACAATTTAAATATTCATGAGTTGATTGCGTATTTTGTAAAAGTATGGTATGGGAATTCGGAATTATGATAAACGAAGCGATTATAAGATAACTCTGTAGAAGCTTGGTAAGAGAGTAACAATTTTAAAGTAGGGGAATCATGATAGTGAATGCAAAGTTATGATTATGAAATGCAATAATTTATAGCACTTCTGATGTTTGCCATCATACATTGTGATTTCAGATAAGACGACGATAATGATTATAATGAGAGTGATGAAACATATGCTGATAATGACATGATGATGATGATGTTGATAATGATGGTTACGATGATGTAGGTAATAATAATTATGATGCTGATGATATGATGGTAATGTTGATAATGATGATGATGATGATAATTATGATGATGATTATACATGTATGATGGTAATGTTGATACTGATGATCGTGATGATGATGATGCTGGTAATAATTACAATGACGATGATATATTGATGATGACGAATACAATGACGACGTCCACGACGATAACAATGTTGAAGTTGATGACGATGGCGACGATGACGAATATGATGATGATGATGATAATGATGATGATTAGACGATGAAAAAAATAGTAAATTGTAAAATTGTTATTTCGTTTCACAGTGGAGCTCTGGTTTGGCGAGGACTTCGGCGCGGAGGGTATCGGTGGAGGACAGCGACCAGGAGCCGACCCCACCCCCAAGACTCCGCAGGGAACGACGAAAGGCCATCTGCGAATCTAAGGTACCACCACCACCATCACCTTCACCACTACCATCATGACTTGATGATGATGTTGATAATGATGGCTACGATGATGTTGATGATAATAATTATGATGCTGATGATATGATGGTAATGTTGATAACGATGATGATAATTATGATGCTGATTATATGATGGTTATGTTGATAATGATGATGATAATTATGATGATGATTATATGATTGTTATGTTGATAATAGCGATGATGGTGATGATGATGACCACCACTACCATGAAAGAGTCGAAGAGTGAAAGAATAAAAGAGTGAAAGAATGAAAGATTGAAAGAATTGAAGAGTGAAAGAACGAAAGAATGAAACAATGAAACAATGCAAGATTGAAAGAATTGAAGAGTGAAAGAGCGAAAGAATAGAAGAGTGTAAGAGTGTGTTAAGAACGACCGTAGAAAGGGCACTCGATGTCAGCCTCCTTAGCCCAGCTGATACTCAGGATCTCCTTCAGAAACATCTCGATCAGCCGCCGTTCCCGCCGGCCTCATCGTCTCCACTTTCCCTTCTGGATATCATTCACCTGACCTACAATCCTTCCTCACTTTTTCTCTTCCTCGGATCGGAAGCAGATAAATACACTTTTTAAAAGTCATGTCTATAAAGCGTAGATACCATAGAATAGGCTACTCGCAGAAAAAGACACTTTTTGGTATGGCGTGACCGATTCTTGAATCGGAAATCGTTTTGCGCCGATTTTTGCCATAAACCGATTAATCGTTATCGGCGCATCCCAGGACTACCGATCCGATTACCGAAAGATGTAATATTTTTGACCAAAAAAAATCCTTTTTTCAGCAAAAATAGTAAATTGTTTTGGCGACCTCCTGCGATAATATTTAATCTTTAACATTGAAAGTCCGTATAAAAAAATAAAATTCCGAGTCAACGCATTAAAAAAATGGCGGACAGTAATTGGTAATAAAGTAGTGCCTAATAAACAGTGCCTAGAACCAATAAAAATGATAATTGCCGATTAATCGGATCGGAATCGGCGAAAAAGCAGGCCAACTAATCGGAATCGGAAATCGGCCAAAAAAAGCCAGTTGGTCACGCCCTACTTTCTGGTACCAAGCGTCAGACAGTTTTGTCTGACTAGTTTAGAAGGCCACAGTATAATCAGAGCGAAAGTCAGTATCGTTCTACAGTGTACACTTCTCTACACTGTCTAGAGCGCTGAATGTTGAAGAGTTAATGAGAGCTGCCGAGGATCGATTTGCAGGCGGTCGTCAAAAGGAGGGAGTCCCATGTTCTCCGGGGGTATATTTTTGCTATCTACATGACCTACTGCCCCCCAATTAAAACTGTAGTATACGTGCTATGTCCACGTAAACATGACAGAATTCTATCTGTTGCAGACAGTCTGGCACGCAAAACATTTATTATTAAAATGATTTACTCGTGATTGTATATTTCATAATGTGCAAAAAAATGCGGTTATCAATTGGTTCAATAAAGGATATGCTTACTTACTTACTTATTTACTTAATTACTAACTTACTTATTACCAAAAGACAATTATAATCTTCGGTCCCGCTCGAAACGTTGACCGAAACGTTATCCCGCTACAGAAGCCTAAAGTGAGACACTTTCACCACAAACTATAATACTGCTAAAGCTTTAGTACAGTTAAGTCTCTGTACCTTTTCATTCAACTTGTGTGTACCTGGTTGCGGTTGGTCAACCTGAGAGATATAATAGACGAATATATTATTTGCCTAAAAAAGTTGTCGTAAGTATTGGGTATAGGCCTACACCTCGAAATCTACCCGACTATACGATGTATAATTGAGTATAATTGTTGTACAATAGCACATCTGTTCACAACGTCGGCAAAATTACACGCTTATCATTGTAATTGGATGAGGGCAGTTACAGCCGAACGAGCAACATGTAAGAATAGAGCCGAAAATTCAGATTGTATACTTGCGAAGCAGAATTAGACGTCTCAACTAGGCTGCGATTGTCTGTTTTCATCCACAATTTGCGACGGAAGGAAAAAGAACACGCATATTTTTCTCTGTTTTGAACAACGTCTGACCTAAAAACTTCGATAAACTTTTCGAACTTTTCAGCATTAGACAATGCTAATTATGTTATCATTTCAGTTGTTGCTTAATTCACTCCCAATCCTGAACATTATGTTATCAACCTCCACCTAACAGCACTGGTACATAGGTGGCCCTGCTTAGCGGGACTCTGGTCCCTTTAGGTCCTCCTTTTGTATCCCAACTTAGTATTATTTGAAATATGATGATGTGTTACTGTACCTTTTTTGGGAGCAATAAAAACCTATGTTGTAATTGTAATTGTAATCGAACATTTATATAGCGCCGCTCAGAAATCAGCAGTTCTCTCGACCTGCTTATGTTGTATTATGTTATAAACGATAGAGATGATGAAGTGACTATGGCTTTTTCAGTCGCGTTCACACCAGTGACTTTATGTTCTAACAGTAAATTTTAGCGACACGTAGGATAGCGTAGACGACACTTTTACGAGGTGCTGAAGGCGTTCTATCAAGTGCCTCACTTAATATATAGGTCATATTAATGCGCTAGAAGATCGATTTCTACGATAGTTGTGACTACATTAATGCCCTTGTTTGCAGATAGTAAAACTGCAAGGACGCGTAATACTCGACGCCTTTAGGGGCACATCGTTGCGTCTCTGTCACGTGACAGGATCAAACCGGAAGCCAGTCACGTTCCGCACGGTTCCACCTCTTCCTCTTGCTCCACATCCTGTTCCTCATGGTTCTCCTTATCAGCTCTTCCCGATCTCGTACGACGCGTTTGATCGTTTCCGCTTTGCCTCTTCATGCTTCCTGCTGCTCCTCCGTCCCTTCCTCCTCCTTCCTCTTCGTCCTCCTTCTCTTTCCTCCTCCTTCCTCTCTTCCTCCTTCCTGTTTTCCTGCTCCTCCATCTCTTCCTCCTTCTTCCTCTCTTCCTCCTCTTTCCTCTCTTCCTGCTCCTCCATCTCTTCCTCCTCCTTCCTCTCTTCCTTCCTCTCTTCCTCCTCCGCCGTCTCTTCCTCATGCCTCTTTGCCTCCTCAAGCGTTTTCTCATTTTCTCTATTTTTCCTCTTCCTCGCTTGTTACCTCCTTACTCTTTCCTCGGGCCTCTTTCTTCTCTTCCTTCTCATCTCCTGATTTCTTTTTCCTTAGTCCTCTCTCCATTTCTCTATTCTTCCTCCTTCTCTTTTCATCTTTCCTCTTTGCTCTTTCCTCCCTCCTCTCGTCCTCCTCCTTCTTTCCTCTTTCCTCTTCCCTCCTTCCTCATTCTTCTATTCCTGCTCCTCATTCCTCTGCTCTCTGCCCTCTCTTCCTCCTCCACCTCCTTCTTTCCTCTCCCTCCTTTCCCAATCCTTCTCCTCCTTTTCCTCCTCTCCTATTCATCTACCATCGTCTAACCTCCAGCAGCCCATCGATCTATCAAGTGCCCTGCTGCGGTCAAAGCCAGACCGCGACGTCCAGAATAAGCCGGACTGGTCCAACTTCTCTTTGCGAGCACCTTACAATCCTTTCGCGCGCCGACAAAAGACCAGTCGAGAAATCTCCATTAATTTACTCCATCGACTTGGAAAGCCTTATAATAAACAGGTTTAGCGGGCGAAGAATTAAACCTTTGTGTCGCCCGACTCTCCGCTCTATTCAGTACACCCAGTGTGTTTTCTACGATGCCATAATAGCTATCGGTCCTTGTTACACAGTCGTTCTTCGGCTTATCCCATTCGCTGGTTTTGTCGTTTCCGGGTTTAAGTAGTTCCTGTATGGTTTAAGTAGTTCCTGTATGGTTTAAGTAGTTCCTGTATGGTTTAAGTAGTTCCTGTATGGTTTAAGTAGTTCTTGTAGGGTTTAAGTAGTTCTTGTAGGGTTTATTTAAGTCGTTCCTGCAGGGTTTAAGCCGTTCTTGTAGGAGTCGCCCGTGTTGGGATTAGGCCGGATTAAGAAGGATTTAGCAGAAGAATGCGAAGGAATTCGCAATGATGTTAGTCGGAGCCAACTTCAGCAGAAGCTGCATATACTTAGGTAGTCATAATAAAAATAATAATAATAATAATAATAATAATAATAATAATAATAATAATAATAATAATAATAATAATAATAATAATAATAATAATAATAATATTAGTAATAGTAGTAACAACAGCAATAATAACAGTAATAATAATAATTGCAATAATAACTATTATTATGATTATTAGCATTATAATCGTCGTCATTATCATCACAAACATCACAATCACTATCGTCATTGTAATCAATATCAGCATCCTCATCATCATCATCATCATGATTCTCATCATCATCATCGTGATTCTCATCATCATCATCATCATCATCATGATTCTCATCATCATCATCATGATTCTCATCATCATCATCGTGATTCTCATCATCATCATCATCATCATGATTCTCATCATCATTCTCATCATCATCATCATCATGATTCTCATCATCATCATCATGATTCTCATCATCATCATCATCATCATGATTCTCATCATGATTCTCATCATCATCATCATCATCATCATTCATCATCATCATCATGATTCTCATCATCATCATCATCATGATTCTCATCATCATCATCATCATGATTCTCATCATCATCATCGTGATTCTCATCATCATCAACATCATGATTCTCATCATGATCATCATCATCATGATTCTCATCATCATCATCATCATGATTCTCATCATCATCATCATGATTCTCATCATCATCATCATGATTCTCATCATCATCATCGTGATTCTCATCATCATCATCATGATTCTCATCATCATCGTGATTCTCATCATCATCATCATCATGATTCTCATCATCATCATGATTCTCATCATCATCATGATTCTCATCATCATCATCGTGATTCTCATCGTCATCATCGTGATTCTCATCATCATCATCATCATGATTCTCATCATCATCATCATCATGATTCTCATCATCATCATCAACATGATCCTCATCGTCATCATCATCATGATTCTCATCATCATCATCGTGATTCTCATCATCATCATCATCATGATTCTCATCATCATCATCATGATTCTCATCGTCATCATCATCATGATTCTCATCGTCATCATCATGATTCTCATCATCATCATCGTGATTCTCATCATCATCATCATCATCATGATTCTCATCATCATCATCGTGATTCTCATCATCATCATGATTCTCATCATCATCATCGTGATTCTCATCATCATCATCATCGTGATTCTCATCATCATCATCGTGATTCTCATCATCATCATCGTGATTCTCATCATCATCATCGTGATTCTCATCATCATCATCATGATTCTCATCATCATCATCATGATTCTCATCATCATCATCATGATTCTCATCATCATCATCGTGATTCTCATCATCATCATGATTCTCATCATCATCATCATGATTCTCATCATCATCATCATCGTGATTCTCATCATCATCATCATCATGATTCTCATCATCATCATCATCGTGATTCTCATCATCATCATCATCATGATTCTCATCATCATCATCATGATTCTCATCATCATCATCGTGATTCTCATCATCATCATCATCATGATTCTCATCATCATCATCGTGATTCTCATCATCATCATCATCATCATCATGATTCTCATCATCATCATCATGATTCTCATCATCATCATCATGATTCTCATCATCATCATCATCCTCATCCTCATCATTATAACCATCATCATCGCCATCATTATCACCATAATCAGCATCACCATCGTCACCATCCTCCCCCTCCTCGTAATCATCACCATCCTCCTTCTCCTCCTCCTCGTCATCACCATAACCATCATCATCGCCATCATTATCGTGCTTTGTTTTTCGCTGCGTAGATTTATTGAGTTCATTAATAAAACGGCGATTCATCTCTTCCCTCTTCGGTCACTATTCCAAGAATTACAGCAATCGTTAACGATCTGCGAGCAATTGCCTTTGATCGATCGTATGCACCGCTTCGTGTGACAAAAGCGTTCTCATTAATTTAACCGACACAAGAATAAATACTCTTAAGAGGATCTAGGTCAACTCCTCCAGTGTTTGTAGTAACAATAGACGCAACAGACTTCCCAGTTGCGGTTTATCAACTGGTTTTCATATTAAACGTATACAAGTTATAATGTTACTATAAACCTTGGCAGAGTTGACCTAGATCATTTGAAGAGTATTTATTCGTGTCTTAAATTAACGTGTCTAGCCTTGTTGTCACGATTTGGTTCAGTGTTGTGACGATTTTCCTAGTTTTGTTAAAATTTGTATCACTTGGTCACACTTGACGCATTTTGTCACTTTGGGATTAAGCTTATATTTATAACTTGTGACCTGTTTGCCTGCCTTTTAGTTTATACGCTTTGAAGGCCTATCGGAAGTTGCTACCATGCAAACAAATCCTTGTAATAACACGGGATGGGTGATGGTTGAATGGTAGCACGCTGACACGACGATCAGAAGGACGCGAGTTCGAAACCGCTAGCCTCATAGGGTTGACTTGGACTAACACACCATAGGGGCCGCTGTAAAATGAGCAGTAGGACTTGCTGGCTGCCATGCCGGTAAATTCGACTCCTGTTAAACTTGTTGTCATCTGTTACTACTATATCATGTAATCTTACTGAGTACTTGCCAGTTTGAATTAATAAACGAATATAAAAAGAATCACAATATCGACATTTCTAAGGTTCCGAACTTAAGTCACGTAATGTGTATCTGTACTATTAAATAACAGCAAAGTAAAAATAACAGTAAAGTAAAAGTAACAATAAACTGAAAGTAACAACTTAAAAGTAAAAGTAACAGTAAAGTTTAAGTAACAGTAAAGTAAAAGTAACAGCAAAGCTATTTTAATTGTAATAGTAATTAAGACAATTTCTATAGCATCGTTAGTAGCAAGATACTTGAGATTCTTTGCGCGCAATGTCAACCGTCAACGCACAGGCTCAGAGTTACGTAGCAAGTACATTCTTAACTGTAAAGTAACACTTCCACGTCCCAAAAAAATAAATGTAGGGGAGGCGCTCAGTTCCTCCTGCTCTTCGGCCCTAAACCAAAAAATGAACGAATGCCAAGGTCCTGGATATGAGCCACGGCATCTCAGTTCCTAACCATTTAATCCCAGGTACCAATTTCTATTGCCTCGTCCTTTCTTTGCCTCTTATCCGCAAGAACTTCAAGACCTTTTTGTTCGATCGTGGTTTCATTGTGTTAGGTTGGGAGCGCCTCTGGCCCAGTCTCTTTCACAGTGGCGCCATATAAATTGGCAATTACTATTGCAATTACAGCTTGCAGAGACAATTGCGCGTAAAAACTTGTCCAGGGTAGTCATAATAAAATTATACAAGCTCGAATTCGCAAACGTCAGATTACAGACCAAGCATGCTTGCCGAATAGACCGAAATGCCTCGAATTACGCATGCGTGGTAACGACACTATAATGATGATACATCGATACCTCCTCGATCATTAGTCGCTGGCCAGTCACACTGACCACTGTCCACTGCCACTGACCGGATATGCATTCAGCGTATCTCAGGTTGTCCTTTTGTGGTCAGTCGTGTGGCAAATAGACGAACCGTTCCTTAAAAACATTCAGCTTCCTGCAGACCAAGAAAGGTTCCTGAGTCCCTATAGTGTTCAGGTCGACCGTCAAAGCGGACTGGAGTGAACCATAATTGGACCAATTCCGAATCATATTGAAGGAAAAGATCGTGATCCAAAGCATAATAGGACGCACACACGTATACACCTACACCTACAGACACGTACACACACACACACACACACACACATAACACTCATACACCGACACGCGGTGATGTAGGGGTATGTTCGGTGTCTTCCAGCCGGAGGGTTGCGGGTTCAAATCCACCTCAAGCTGCCGCGTAGGGACCTTGGGCAAGTCCTTCACTGGCAATTGCTCATGCGCTTCGGCGTGAAACTCCGATTCAGTGTCCGCGCTGTAGTCGGGAGCGCCTCCGAATAGGCAATCTGGTAGGGGCGCTATAACAAGTGCTCATACATACATACATACATACATACATACATACATACATACATACATACGGACACACAGTCATACACCTGTACAATCATCTACACATATATACCTATTTACATATATATACAGCTGTATAGTATAGATATATATATAGTTTATAGACACATACACATGCATGTATGTATAAACCCTCTCTAAGTGAGCTAGTAAGTAAGTAGGCCTATATTCTTTATTTATCCAACTGTATAGCTGAACTTTCGCTTACATGAAATTAAACATTATAAAGCATTCTTGTTAAAAACGTTTTCCTCATTAAATAATCCGCCCGTGGGACGATTCGGTCATGCAGTATGGGACACAGAGAATAGGAGATTGTCTTTACAGGAGAGAGGAGCAGGTTCAGAACATGGCCGGGGTCTGCCAAGGCATGCAGCAGTAAAGAGGTTCCCATCTGCCGTCCTAGACAGCAGTTCTATTGTTGGTTATATACGTATGCTAACATCCGTATTACTATGAGCTTCAGTATTTAAACCTATACACATGCTATGTATATCACTATCAGTTGTAGTACCGTATATACATAACATTGAACATAATATATATTTCGGTTGTGCTACATGCTGCAGTACATGATCTGTAGTACATAACCCTATATATACAGGGTTATATATGCGCTTCATCTATCTAATATTATATATTGTTATATATAAGTCGGTTAAGTGTACAGGTTCAATGCAGACCTTAGGTTATACACCTAAGCGGCGTCAACTGCATATATATAAATTATATATATATATATATATATATATATATATATGCGGCAAACACTTGTCTAAAGGTTGCAGTGGATATATAATGTTGTCTGAAGACCTGTTAAAGAACAGTATAATAATTGTGTGTAGCTGTTCGTGTATGTGTAGATGTATGTTGCTGTGTGTGTGTGTGTGTGTGTGTGTGTGTTGCTGTGTGTGTGTGTGTGTGTGTGTAAAACACCCAACTACACACACACACACGCCGTGTGTAGTTGTGTGTGTTTCTTTGTATGTTATGAATGCATGTCGACGAGGGTTGGAGAAAAATGCTGAATGGGAAAGGATGGAGTGATTGTATACGGACGATGGAGTGAGTAGAGCAGGTTTCTTTTGATAACGGTTTGAGTGGTTTGAAGGGCATGTGCGGGAAGCGTCGGAACGGAGCCATTTAGCTGCGGAAAATACTGAGGGATAAACAGCAGCATAGAAGGAAGAGGAAAGGAAGAGGGGACGAGGAGGAGGAGGAGGAGGAGGAAGAAGGAGAGGAGAAGGAAGAGGAGAAGGAAGTGGAGAAGGAAGAGGAGAAGAAGTAAGAGGAAGTGGAGGAGGAGGAGGAGGAGGAGGAGGAAGAAGATGAGGAGATGGAAGAAGAGGAGAAGGAAGAAGAAGAGGAGGAAGGATAGGAATGATGGATCGGCGGATAAAGCTGACGCGACTATGATGAATTCGGCGATAAAATATGAATACAGGGTGGGCCAAAAAAAGGAACCCTACTGTTTTTTGCTAATATTTCAGCCAAAAGTAAGAATTTTTAATGAAGTTCCACAGGCTTAAAGGAAATTCATATTTACGTACACTGGCCAAATTTCACGGAAACATATCAAACAGAACAAAAGTTATATCACTTTTAGTGAGTCCACCCACTGTTTTTGATGGTCCAAAACATGCAACGCATAAAAAATTATCAAAAAACGATTTTATTAAGTCGCATCTCAAATGATTGTTATCAAACAAACTTGATGTTGCCAGATAATTATTACTATTATTTAGAAAGAAACGGGGTACCAGCGTAGCTGCAAGTTACTGTGACGTCATTTAGCAAGAACTTTGTAAATAATGAATTTTTAGATTAATAATTTTGTAATTAAAACAATGAAATTGAAATTTCTAAAAAATCAAAATGGACAGTGTCAATGACAGACAAAATGCCATGCAGACACTTCATGAGCAGGGTCTTTGAGCTAAAGCTCTAATTGCCGCTTGCCCTGATAAACAGTGGAAGCCGAGTACCGTTAAAAATATGCCGCCGCGTTAATGAAAGGGAAGTCGGCTCTGGAAAGTCGTAGGAGCAGTGGAAGGCCGAAATGTGTCCGCACTCCAACAAATGGATTATCAAGTATGGGAAGCTATGCTGGAGAAATACCACAATCTGTGATCAAAGCCAAAAACGCTAAAAGAATTGAAGGTCACATTAAAGTTGATATGGAAGTTGATATGGTCGCATTGAAGTTTATGTGGGAAGATTTACCTCTGGAACCCATCAACAAAGACATCAAAGCTTTACAAAAAGACTCAGAACATGTATGGATACTGGTGGTGGACACATTGAACTCAAGTTGTGAAACAATAATCAAGTTTGTTTGATAACAATTATTTGAGAAGTGACTTAGTAAAACCGGTTTTTGTTGCTTTTTGTTGCGTTACATTTTTGAACCATCAAAAATCAGTGGGTGGACTCACTAAAAGTGATATAACTTTTGTTCTGTTTGAAATGTTTTCGTGAAATTTGGCCAGTGTACGTAAATATGAATTTCCTTTAAACCTGTGAAACTTGATTTAAAATTCTTACTTTTGGCCGAAATATTAGCAACAAACCTTAGGGGTTCCTTTTTTTGGCCCACCCTGTACATTTATATATACATGTACATGCATATAATCATTTTAGAAGTTAATCTACATGCACATGGATATATATATTATATATATATATATTATATATATATATATATATATATATATATATACATAAGCACGTATATGCTATTGTAAGTGTTGTGTGAAATATATATGGCTTCGTGGAAACTAATCATATTTGCTTTCTACGCTTGTCTAAACGATGTTGAAAGTCATTTAGAACAGAAATTTCACCAATAAGCACGAAAATGCAGAGGAACGGAGTATGTAGTTATCAGTAGTGGGCCCACGCACACATGTAGCGCCCATCGAATGGACTCCTATTCAAAGTTGACAGATTGAATCATTTTGAGACTTGAGGAAGCGTCCAGTTGACAATGTAATATAATTATAGCCACTTCTAGAGCAAACTATATTATTATTGTTAGCCTAACGATGTGAAATATCGTTAAGAACTGGAAAGTCATCAGTTTGCAAACCGATGCGCAGAAAACTCGGCGAGTCACCAGTGGTGGGCCCACGCACGCACGTGGAACGAAACCAACGTATTCCAGTCCACAGTAGACAGTTAGCATCATATTCAGGGCAACTGGCCTGAGTTACGTCGACGGTGCGGAGCGAAGAGAGGTGGTAGCGCTCGGGGGGCCCGTGACGCATTGGATAACATCTGGCAAAGTGACCGAGAGGTACCGAGTTCGAGCCCCCGTTGGGCGGATATGCTTTGTGTTTGCAGGCTGTCTGTTCTGTTAGTAGTTAAGATTTGTGTCTTGTGAATTGCATAATTGTACACTGTGACCGGTTGCGGTGTGTCAACCGGATTGTTGAATAAACGAAAGTATATTATTAGCACACATTGACACTACCGAAGGGTAAGGGTTGCGTGCCATTAGATTGAAGCGACACCAGTGACTGACGGTCGAGGTCACTCCAAAGACCCGCGTTGCATCCCCGCCCCCCAGAGACGAAATAACCCGACTGTCTCTACACGGTCTGTGGAACCCACCAGACCCACATCAGAAGAAGGGATTTTCTCGATGCAATCACGTTGGCCAAGACGGCGTGCAGAGCGTTCAACTGTTCAACATCCGTAGCAGAGACAAAGAATTAGCCCGGAACGCAAACTTATGTATATAATTGTGTATGTATAGGCCTATCGCGGTAGCGAGCGCCGATGATGTCGACGGGAATCCCCTGGTTGATTTCACGTGTGTGCGTGGGCCCACCACTGGTCATTCTTCCAGTTTACCTTGCATTGTTTCGCTAGCTGATGCAATATTTTGGTTCGCAGTGACACTTAACAAATAGGTTAGCGTAGAGAGCGCCTCTGAATAGGTCTCTTGAAGACGAGCTATGTGAATTCTCAGAATGAATGAATGAATGAATGAAGCATAGAGCTCCACGACCATCCACATTCCTCGTAAATAAGTAAGCAATGAATAAAACATAGATTAATGAATTGATTAATAGAACGTGCAGTAAATCGGACGGTGAAAAATTAAGGCATAGCCGCATATGTTTTCAAAAATTACTGAAAGTTCCGTGTGTCTTGGAAATTGAAATAAGAGAGTTGGAAATACACACGTTATGAAGCGAAATGCGCTCTGCCGCTTGCGTTTGGCACACACCCACATAACCGTAGCGACCCCAGGAAACACTTCGTGACCCTCTTGGGGGTCGAGACCCACAGATTGGGAAACACTGTTTTGCGTGGAATCATGGATCAGACTTCAAGGCGAATTGTCTAGGTTGAGCGAAAGACGAAAGTTCAGAGGACCCAGTCATCCATCATGACAAACACATACACGCACAGAGAGACAGACACACGCAGACACACACGCATACAGACAGACACACATACAGACAGACACAGACACGCACACACGCACACACACATAAACACACAGATGCACGCATGCACACAGACACACACAGACACACACACAGACACTCACGCCGACACACAGACAGACACAAACACCTACACACCCTACACACATAAACACACACACCTACACACACACACAGACGCACGCACAGACAGACGCACACACAGACAGACACACAGACAGACATCCCAGTGTGGGTGTGTGTGTTCATGTAAGACTTTATTCAGTCCACTGATCAAAGCCTACGTTTCATATTGTCGTGTTCATTGTGAGTAGATCGGATGAAATTCCCAGTTCGATACATGTCGTCCAACCGATCGATCGATCGATTTATAGAACATGTATCGAATTGGGAATTTCATCCGATGTGGATGGTTGGATCGATCTGTGGATGGATGTGTGGGTGGATGGATTGTTGGATGGATATGTGGATGGATGGGCTACTAGAAGGATAGATATTATAATAATAATGATTATTCGTTTATTAATTCAAATTGACAAGTTTTCATTCATTCATTCATTCAAATTTATATAGCGCCCCTTCAAGGTAACAACTCAGAAGCGCTCCCAACTCCAGCCCGGGCAAAAACGTAAGTTTTCAATTGGCCATAAAAAGTATCAGTACGTGATCTAGGGAACAGATGTAGCTCCCGAGGGAGGCCATTCCAAAGCATAGGGCCTACCACAGAGCGCGGTTCTGCGTATATGCTGTGCGGGACCACCACTACAACTCAAGTACGCAGTAAGATTACATGATATAGTAGTAACAAATGAAAAAAGTTTTACAGGAGTCGAATTTAACTGTATGGCAGCCTGCAAGGCGTCGATCTGTCCAATTGCTCATATGCCAGTCGCCACCCAGGGGAATGGAAGGATCAGTCAACCTTATGAGGCTAGCGGGTATCGAACCCGCGTCCTTCTGATCGTCGTGCCAGCGTGTTACAATTCAACCATCTCCTCCACGTTTCTCTTCCAGTCTTTCGGAAAAGCATGAAGTCCATTTATTTGTTAGTGGCAGAGCTGATTTAGTTCGAGAGAGCCTCTGAATAGCAGAGTGGAGCTTGTAAATGTTCGATTATAATTACGATACCGTACATATACCTATCTAAATTGTGTTCTTGTTTAGGTTCTTGGTCTTTCCAATACACAGGATGACGATTCTTGTGACGGAAGCGAGACTAGGTATGGTCATTATTCGATTATATATAGCGCAAGCGTGGACTGATGCCTGTCATTGTAACATGTCCCTATATACATTTTACAAAAATCATCATCATCAAATATTCGTTTAATATAAATTCAGGTTGACAATACCGCAAACTGAAAATATGAAAATAAAAACAGTTAGACTATATTAAATATTGCGCATAGGTTGCAGTTCTTCAGCTACGATATTTTATAAGCAAATGTTATTATATTTTATAGGAAAAACAAAACAGCCTCTCCACATCTAAGCTGCAGTAATGTGGGTTCATATTATTGTTATTGTTATTTTTAGTCATTTATCTAGACCCTTAATGTGGCGTCTTCCTGCGCAAGATTAAGTGTCTAGATCAACGACACTATACTGTTTCAGAATCTTAATATAGAATCCCTAGACGTGCATGTATTTCCGATGCAACAGATCTTAATACATATAGCACATTATATATATAAGCATACATATACATACACTATATATATATATATATATATATATATATACAGTGTATGTATATATATATATAAACACTGTAAGGCCCAATTTTTGTTATGACTTATTTCATGAATATTGTAGCCAGAAGATTCGTGGCATAAACAATGGCATTGTTTGCATATCTACCGGAGCCGCGCTCTTGACTTGCTAAAAGGCCGTAATATTTAATGGAACGAAGCAATCTGAAATTATTTATGCATGTGTTTATACCAGAAATTGTTTAATCTGTTGTTACTCGTAAAATGCGGACTTGGGATTCGGAGCGTACTGGAAATTGGTGAAGACTGACAGCCTCGTGCGGAGGGTTCTACTCCTGCAGATTAGAGGGTGGATATCGGTTGCACTGAGAGCCACTGCAACATGTTAGATTGGTTGTATGGTTGTAGCGATCGTTGTTGACTTGCTTGTTGCCTCTGATTGGCGTGCACTGCGAGAGGCGCTATATAAATTGATAGATACAATACAATACAATGCTTTGTTGTTTGGTCAGAGCTTAAGCTAGAAAGTCGTACAACACGTTCACTTTACAATTGCCTTACATGACATTCGATTATTTTACAGTACATTACATTACCATGACATTACAAAGATATTCCGATGACAACCCAATGGCATTATAATAGCATTCCAACATTCCATTGCCATTACAATGACATAATATGACATTCATCAACATTCCGATAACATTGCTGTTTATTATATTACATTACATGGAGTTACAGTGGATTGCATTACATTACACTGTGTCACATTCTACTGCTGTCAGTAGGGCCTTCATCAAATCAAATCACGTCACATTGAAACTGAACTACATCACAACAGAAGGCAATGCTTCTCATCACACCAACGCTACCTCTTTTACCGTTTACTACACATAGCATGCGTTAAGTCAATTCAATTCACAAGCTTTATTGATCACCAAATACAAGTTCATGTACATTTGTTGCAGTAGTTTATGGTGTCAAAAGGTAAACCCAAGAGGAACAATATTGTTCCGTTGGCAGGGTCGCCCGTTTTCATTACAATTTTTATATACAATAGAACTGACCGTCAAAGCCTGAATCAAAACCTTCAAAACAGTTTTCTTCTCTAGGGGTTCTCGCACCGGGAGCGCTACTGAATGGTCACTGCTGTGAGCGGCGCTATATAAATTAACAAATACAATACAATACTAAACACCAGTAGAAAATGTGACAGGATGCAGAAATGAACAAGGTGGTGCTTGTGCAGTAGTGCATGCAGACCAATGAATTATACATATCAACCATTCATCATATGTTATACACACAGTGATTCCATCAAATAATGTTTAAACTGTGCTTTAAAATGTCTGCGATACATTAAGCCTGTGCTGTTTCGCATCAGTTTGACTGGTTTTCATTTCAGCATCAGCGCAGGTACGGACAACGTGGAGCATCGACAGAGGAGTCTGGAGGACCTGAGTGGTGGAGGAAAGGGAGTTGGAGAGGGTGGAAGTGAGATGGCGTCAGAGGGTCGGCCGCGCAGGAGGGCCGTACCCCCTCCCCTCATCAAGCGAAACACAATCGCCGACTTCGCTAATACGAAGGCCTATCAGGTGTCAATGGCCAGCTTCATTTCCAACTGCGATCAAGGTGAGCTTACCTGCCAACAACCATCTTGACCATCATTGTCAGCAGCTCCATCACCTGCACAGCCACCAGAACCATTAGCACCACCGCGAGAACCACCAAGAGAACCATGGCCGCCGCCACCACCAAAAGCACCATCACCGTGCTATATTATCGCGTGACTGTGTTGCTTATTAATTAATTAATTAATGGTTAATGATGGTAACGAATAGATGATGAAGCTTAACACTAATGTGAAGACTGATATTGCAATTACCGTTAGCATTTATATTACACTGCCGACGTATACTGTAAATTAGCCACCTGGGCCTTGTGATTTAGCTTTGCAGAAAGACAGGTGAAAACCACCACTACCTTTACAAAAAATGATAGTTTTAACATTTACGAAGATAATAGCAGTAGTACGTTTACAATAGTATTAACAATAGTATTAACATTTGCAATAACAATAACGTTAACGTTTAATATAACAAGAGCATTAACAATTACGATGATGGTAGCATTATTAAAGGTATGCTTTGATTTGTATCGAAATGCACATGGATTTACCTTTTTTTTCTTATTTCGCCACCAGTACATTTCTCATTCCCAATAAAAAATCACATTAACATGTAAGGAACAGCAGCAGTAAAGGCAAAGCGTTCACAGTGGCACTAGCAGGGTTTTTGATTTGCTCTGTTTTAAAAAGTTGATTAAATTTAATTTTGTTTTTGATTTCACCACAGATAAGAGAACAAAATCGACCTTTTCCTTATTAAAACTTGTAAGTAATCTCATTCCAAAAGAAGATGAATTTCAGATAAAAAGTAGAAATTGCGAATGCTCTGAATTAAACCCTGCCGTTCGGTTCAACAGTAGAATCAACGATCATTCATTCATTCATTCATTCATCCATCCATCCATCCATCCATCCATGCATTCATTCGGCCATTCATCCACCCGTCTATCCACTTATTCCTCTATTCATTCATTCATTCATTCATTCATTCATTCATTCATTCATTCATTCATTCATTCATTCATTCATTCATTCATTCATTCATTCATTCATTCATTCATTCATTCATTCATTCATTCATTCATTCATCTGTCCATGCATTCATTCAGCCATCTATTCATTTATTCCTCTATTCTTTCATTCATCCATTCACTCATGCTTTCATTCATTCATTCACTCGTTCATTTATTCATCCATCTATCCATCCATACACTCATTCTTAAATCCATCAATTCATCTATCCACCATCCATTCATTCATTCGTTCGTTAGTTAATTCCTTCGTTCATTCATTCATTAGTCCATCCATCCATCCACCCATCTATCCATCCATTCGTTCATTTATCATTCATTCATTTGTGAGTTTGAAACTTAAGACAAGGCCGCTCTAGCAGTCATTAAATTAGATCATTAAATTAGATAGATTAGATTAGATTAGATTAGATACATTGTATTGAATCGCATCGCATTACACTGGATCAAATGATTAGATTAAATTAGATTAGATTAAATTAGATTAGATTAAATTAGATTAGATTAAATTAGATTAGATTAAATTAGATTAGATTAAATTAGATTAGATTAAATTAGATTAGATGTAACATTAGGTTGTCTTAACACGACGATTAGATTAAATTAGATTAGATTAAATTAGATTAGATTAAATTAGATTAGATTAAATTAGATTAGCTCTATAAATGCCCAGATTAGATTAGATTAGATACGTACACTGGATCAAATGGCATTACAGATTGACAAGAAAGGGCATCATTCGCGAGACAACCTGTGCCAGCTGAGTGATGTCCTACAGGCGCTTAAGCCATCCGAATTCAATGATGCACAGCTGGCGCAATATAAGGTCAGCAGCTGCTCTCTGCACCCACGTCTTCTACTAATTCCTACAAATGACATTTCGACACAGATGTAACACAGCAGTATTGTCTCTGGACACGACGCCGCGCTCCTGAATAAGTTGGTGCCCTGCGCTTTTAGGTAGCATTTCAGTAATTAAGGAGGATAGCCATGCTCATAACGCTTTACTCGAAAGGCTATTTAAATGTGCGTACTAGCGAAGACTGGCAGTCTCAAAACATGACAACACGTTGCACATACCCAAATATGCTGTAGGGCAAGGCAATCCATGTATGCACTGCGCATGCTATACCCAGTCTATCTGGCCCTGGGCTTTACATGTGGTGAGGGCGACAACGGTGGCACGCTTGTTGTATATATGCTGCTCCGCATGGTGGGGCTTTGCCAGCCAAAGGGAGAAGGAAATGCTCCAGTCTGTAATGAACAGATAGATCCGTCAGCGATACCTCTCAAGTGAACCTTTGAACAACTATGCCTTAAAGCCGATACCTGCCTATTTTCGGCGGTCCTGGGAAACCCGGGCCATGTTCTGTATAGGTTTCTCCCTCCAAAAAAGCCGTTCCCTTCGACCCCGGTCACATGACCGTGTTTTACCTTTAGCGGAGTATAATATGAAAAAACTTTTATAGTAAAAATGCTTTATTCCTATTGACTATTGATTGTTTATTATATATGATGTATGTACACCAGAATGCGCATTGCAGCTGGTTCAGTAAAGAATATACTTACTTACTTACTTACTTGCGTAATATAGCGCATTTTAAGTAACTCAAAAAGCGCTGTGCCTATGGCTATCTTACATATCCAAACAAGTGCGCTTTCAAACAGTTAACCTCTCATCGTAACAGATCAAGTGTCATCTTCTTGGTCACAAATGATCTATTACACTTCCTTTAAAGCCCTACCTGACGCACTTGTAAGCCTACTTTAGCACTCTACCGTACGCCAATGAATGTGTATATGCTTGCTGTTATTTTTGCTTCTGAACACATCATCATCAGGAAGCCAACTGGGCCAAGATTTTGCCGAACGCTGAGCCGGAAATGACGTCAGTCATATCTGAGACGGAACGGAAACGGTGCGAAGCAGTCTGGGAACTGTTTACGAGTGAATGCGTTTTCCTATTTGACCACCTGATGGCCTTGAAACACGTACGTTCTAATCATATATATTCAAGTCCAATCTAATCTAAGCTAATCTAATCCAAGCTAATCTAATCTAATCTAATCTAATCTAATCTTATCTAAGGCTTCTAAGCTAAGCTAATCTATAGTCTAGTCAGGTCTGTCGCTTAGTCTAGTTTTTTTTAGCTTGGCTTAGTCTAAATCTATACTCTAGTGAGTCTAGTCTATAGTCTAGTCTATAGTCTACGCCACAGTCTAGTCTATGCTCTAGTCTATAGTGTGGTTTATAGTCTAGTCTTTAGTCAAGTCTTTTGTCGCTTAGTCTAGTCTTTTGTAGCTTGAATTAGTCTAGCCTAAAGTCTAGTCTATAGTCTATAGTCCATAGTCTAGTCCATAGTCTAGTCTACCGTCTGTCTATCGTCTAGTCTATAGTCTAGTCTATAGTCTATAGTCTAGTCCATAGTCTAGTCTATAGTCTAGTTTAGTGTGTCGTTTATTCTAGTCTTTTGTAGCTTGGCTTAGTCTAATATATATCTAGTCTGTAGCCTAATCCAACCTATTCCGTTTACATTCAGTAGAACTCTGTAGCTTTCTATCGCTTCCTTGCGCATCTTGATCTCATTAAGCCTTTTCATTCAGCCTGATTTATGTTCCCTTTCTTGACGTACTGCTTCAGTTTCAGTTGAATTTTACGTTCTTGCTACTTCTTCTTTATCTCCTTTCCCTACTTCTACTCCTAAACCCCATTCTCTTCTTCGCCTGCCTGGACTTCTTATTCCCTTTCTCCTCTTCTTCTAATCCCTCCTTTATTCGTCTTCCCATTCATCCCTTTTCTCCCGTATACGTTAAGTATTGTCGCAGTTGGCTTCGCTGCCGGATTAGGAGTGTCACTGTTCCAGGGAACCGTACGGTGATCGATCGGGTGTATTCGGGTCTTGTAAGGACTACAGCGTTTAGCACCAGTAATTTTGCCTGGTCGACCAAAGTTTCTCGCGACTAATTTACGAGACTCGAGACTAATAAATAGCCTACACTGTGAACAGAAAACCGGTCCAATTATTTAAAATGAGCTCTTAAATTATTGCTAGACTGTCTAATCCAAACTAGACGAATTTTAGTTCAGCGAATATACAGCTTTAATTAACTACGTCTTAATTGTAACTTATGTGTGAAATATCCTCTTTAAGCCTCTAAACATGCCTCAAGACCTGTGTAATTTCAATACCTATTGCATGGTATTGCTTAAATGTTTACAAATTAAAGACACTAACACTGCTTTAATAGTTACTATGACAGCAATTAAATCTAATGGTCTAAAATATTTCCCGTTAAATAAACGACACAGTGACGTTATTTGTAAAGAAGATACCCTTACATGATACAAAATGGCGACCAGCTGGTAAACTTTGCTTCAGTTAATTTTGTAGACCTACAACTTTCCAGGGCTGTGCTGAGGCCGAATAAGAACACTTCAAACCTGACTTAGAGTTAAACTATGGTTACATCAAATCCTAATTGGTTAATTCGACCCTTCGCTTATTCGCTTAAACTAATATTTGAATTATTATTTATTTAAAGATTTACATGAAGGCCGTCCATAAATGACGTCACGCAATTTTGGCCGATTTTGAACCCCCTCCCCCCTCGTCACACTTCGTCACAAAAAGTAACACCCCTTGAAAAATGACGTCACAAAGCTCTGACCCCCCCAAACCAAATTTCCATGGCGAAGCAAAATGCTCTTTCGTGGAACAAATAGGGAGAGCATACATATTTTAAAATCTAACGGTGACCAAATATTGAAATAATTAGAAAATTATTAATAATGGTGCCTGTATACATTAAAATAATAAAAAAAATAATGAAAATGTAATACTCACAATTAGTGCTGTTATTGTTAAAATTAAATTGTTGTTAATTGTTAAATTTAATTACATAGACCTGGTGTGACGTCACACCTCTCAGACCCCCACCCCCATGTCACACATCGTCACAAATTTCCGAACCCCTCCCCCCCATAGGTGCGTGACGTCATTTATGGACGGTCCCATGTCAGACGTCAAACTTAAATTGCTGCAAACATTTCAATAATTAAATCAGTTAATTACTGGAGTAAATTATTCGAAGCTTTCGTTTTTCCGTTCACGGCGTACAGGAGACTTACGATACACACACAAGACTCGCCACTGATAGCCTATAGGAGACTGCATAAGACCCGGGCAGAATTAGAGAGCTACATACAAAGCCGAACGCGGATTTATTGCACAAAGTACAGTGTAATTGGATGAAACAAAACAGAACTGCCCAACTGGCTGAAGACCCACCGTGTACGTCGAAGGGAAAGGGTTCGAATTTCCAAAAGAAAGTCGCAGCTAGCGATTCTCAGAGGAGGTTTTTTGGAGCAATCTACTGATGCGCTGTCACGAGGAGCGGTGCTATATAAATGTTAAAAATTATCAATAAATTTCTAAAGCGTTACTTTAAAACTAAGTCCAGAGCGCCAGCGTTTTCGCGAAAGCTGCGTCATATCAGAGGTGTTGTCCAGAGAGGTCCAAGACCGGTTAGTGGAGATCCACTAAAGTAACTAAACAGACAATACAATACAATGCAGAGATTAGTTCCCATCTCTGATATAATGCAATACTGTATTGCGGTGTATTGCATTGTGTTCTATTGCATTGTATTGCACGGTACTGCATTATATTCATCTTATGGCATGCAACATAAAAACTACTCGATGACGCTTTGCATAATTATAGTAATTGTCATTGAGTGACATTGTTCTCTTTAAATTTATTCTATTGAGGCGCTATAGAAGTTTTAGCCCGGCGCGTTGTTCCTGTTTCAGTGCTTCATGGAACCGCTGAAGAAGGTCCAGGTCGAAGGTCACCTGATGTTTGCTGAGCCACAGGACCTCTTTGGAAATCTAGATGAACTCTGCTACGTAAGGGACATTATCCCTCGGCCCCATAACTCCTTAGCCCATGGCCTCAGGACCCCTTGACCTCATGACCCCGTGACCTCTTGACCATGACCCCTTAAACCTTTGGCCCCACGAGCCCTTGACCCCGTGACCCCTTGGCCCCATGACCCATAGCCCCATGGCCCCTTAGACCTTTGACCCCATGACCCCTTAGCCCCTTGACCCCGTAACCCCATGGTCCATTAGCCAAATGACGCCATGACCAATGAACTTTGAAACTCTGGCCTCTTGGCCCTCCTGTGGCTCCATGCCCTTCTATCACTTGGCCCTATGGACGTATATGCTTCTTGGCCGCTGAACCAAGTGACCCAAAGCAGACTCTTTTCACCTCTTGACCTCATAAACCCTGTCTCTACCTCCAATTATCTCTCTATCGTCTCATTATCTCACCACTCACCAGTAATGACTATTTTGGTGTACTGACATGGTAATAATCATACATCATCCATTGAGCGGATTGAGGCAGTGCGATATTCTAAAATCGCACACGTTGTCCTAACTCCGAAATCTCATATATCAAACTAATGATGAAAGTTTCCCACAGAACTCTAAAACTGATGAATGTTGACACGTCTAAACGCAACCTTTTGTAGGTCAGTTACACCTTCTGTTACGACTTCATTCGACTTCTGCTTAAGGATGCCGATGCCAAACGCTTCGGAAACTCCGAGGTCCTTGTACAAGCGCTGAAACGGGTAAATTACCATCGTTCATTCACTCATTAATACCGAACACTTTTATAGCGCCCCTAAAGAAAACTCTTCAGTGGCGCTCCCAAATCCAGCACAGCCAAAACGAAAAGTCTTAAGGCGATTAAAGAACATAGGTCCTAGGAAAGAGGCGAAGCTCCAGAGGGATGCCATTCCAGGTCGAGGTACCCACCAACGAGAAAGCGCGGTTCTGCCTAGTGGAGGTACGGGCAGAAGGAATAAGTATATGAGACCCTCTTCAGATGAGCGGAGGGATCAAAAGTCCATTGCACAGGGCAACAAAGCTCGCGAAGATAACATAACGTAACATAAGATAACTTAACAAGGTTTTAAGTGGTTCAGAAGACGTTTAGTCTGTGTTATATAGGGAGAAGCTTGGCCCAATAGGCAGCGCCAGACTCAATCATCATGATTGCGATGGCATTCGCTATAACATCATCATCGTGGCCCTTTATACATCACCATCGTCATCATCAATGTCATCATTATCAGCAGCAACAGCAGCAGCAGGCTGCAGCAGCAGCAACAAAACAACTTTAGCATCATCATCATCAGCAGCAGCAACATTAGCATCAGCACCATCGTCATCATCAGTATAATCACAATCATCATCATCATCACCATCTTCATCGCCACCACCACCGTAGTCGTTGCCAATGTGTAAAAGGTATATCTGATAAAAAGGGTTTCAACGGGTAAGCCGATTTAGGCTGTATAATTATATCTCGTGGTCGTTGTAGCTGTGTGAACTGACTCGTGACGGTGAGGTCTACCATGACTACTGCCTCAACTATCCGAAGGCAACCTCCTACCTGGAACAGCTGAGGAAAAACGACGACTTCTGCGAATTCGAAAAAGTCAGAACCGTGCATTTTCTGTTCGAGTTCCAATTAATAAATTGAGGCGCTATATAAAGTAGACGCTCCATGTCTTCGCTCATTGAGCACAAGCAATGGATTCTCCACGGTTTTACAGGCCGAGCGCTCTAACCAATAATTGGCCACTGTGCCACACGAAATTATCAGTATACGGTGATGATGATGATGATGATGATGATGATGATGATGATGATGATGATGATGTTTTTGTTGATGATGATGATGATGATGATGATGATGATGATGATGATGATGATGATGATGATGATGATGATGATGATGATGCCTACTAGAGACACAGGAAGTCACCTTCAGAGAGATTCAGAGAAAGAATTATATGTGTAAAGACAGATGGACACACAAACAGGCAGAAGAACACAGACAGACGACAGACAGACAGACAGACAGACAGACGACAGACAGACAGACAGACAGACAGACAGACAGACAGATAGAGACTGGAATATCGATACAGATAGATGGAAACGCAAGCAGGCAGATAAACACATAGATACAGGTACCTTAGAGACAGAAAGAGAAAGAAAGAGAAAGAAAGAGAAAGAGAACAAGAAAAGACAGTAAGAGAGAGACAGACAGAGAGAGACACAGAGAGACAGAGAGACACAGAGAGAAAGAGAGAGACACACACAGAGTGAGAGAGAGAATCGAGTAAAGAAAGGCAGAGAGACAGACAGAGAGTCATAGAAATTGACCTAGTTTATTTTTTAAATAGACACAAGAATTGACCCAATTTATTGCTAAGTTGAGGCACAAGAATCGACCTAGTATCTTGACAGCGAAAAACCACAGGAATTTTTTCTAGCAAATTATATTATTATCTGTCATTGTTCTTTGTCTCTGTTGCTTACCTGTTGTTTTGCTAACTGACATGTATGTCTTGGTTATTTATTTGTTGCTTGTATACAGTGGTGCGAACAGGACCTGCGATGTCATCGTCTCCAGCTGACCGATCTTCTCATCTCTCCGCTCCAGCACTGGACCAAAGTGCCACTTCTGATGAACAGCATCCGTCGACACACTCTCGACTCCGACGAGCAACTCATGCTCACCGAGTCCGTCGGAAAACTCGAAACATCACTGAGTAAGTCTACCCGAACTATTCTCTGTCAATATACTTTATTGTTCACCATCACAGTTTAGGCGTAAATGTAGACAGCATTGTACATTCAGTGGCAATGGGTATACCCAAAGGAACCAAAGGCTCCGCTAACAGGGTCACCCTATACAAATAGTCGTCAAACACTTATACTTTCCAATCTTATGCTTAACATTTTGACTTTTTGATCGTAAGTTTGGTGTCTATGATAAGAAGGCCAAAGTTATTAATTCAAGGCAACACTCTCGTCTCCTCAATTTCAGTTAAGCTATATATAAACATGGGCCTACCCATAGGCGTTAGAGGCGGGAGAGAAGGGCATCTGCTCTAAAATTCAGCAGTTCAAGTTTTTTTTTCGGAAGAAAGAGAGAGAAAGAAGGAATATGAGAGATTTCACTTTTCACAAACAGGTGGTTACTGGTTATTCCTACCGGCTACCGCGTATACGTACGGTATAGACCGTATAGGGTCTACCTTCTATATACATACAGTAGCCTACTTGGCTCACACACGCTTCATATGCTCGACACCAATTATTCTGGATTTATTTTTGTTTCGGGCAGAAGTAAAAGCTTGCGGCTTCTTGCCTCCCCACCACTTAAATTTTCCCGACGCCTATGCCGCCTACCTATAGTAACCGTTATTGTTTTCTGTTATTGTTATTCGTCTGTTTTGCTTATCTGTTGTTTTGCTAACTGATGTATGGCTAGTTCTACTGACATTTAAATCATAATAGGCTAGCGCAGAAAGGGCCTCTGTTTTGTTTTGTTCTCCAAGCGGCGCTATATAAATGTTCGATTAAAATAATATTATAATTAGTCCTACAATTGTAGTTCTAATTGCGACAACAAAAAGCTGCACTTTTGACATTCGGCTTGTTATGGCTGCCGCGGTAACTTCTCCCAAAGTGTATAGACTTTGACTTCTCCCTCGATGTAAAAGGATTAGCACCGTGATTGAGGTGAAAAGTGAAGTAACATAGCGACTGAACTAAAGGGAAGATTATTATAGAGTTGGGCAAAGCCGATTTAAAGGTGTTCAAGAAAGCCGAATATTTTCACTGAGATGATTGTTTATCATCATCATCATCATCATCATCATCATCATCATCATCATCATCATCGATCATCATCATCATCATCATCATCATCATCATCATCACGTCGTCGTCGTCGTCGTCGTCGTCGTCGTCGTCATCATCATCATCATCATCATATTACTTACATAGCGATTGACATTCATTTTATGGACATGAGAGTAATAATTTAGGCCTAGTTAATGGTTTTGGTTTGTCAGTAAAGGACAGCATGTCTTATGTAAGACTGAGTGTGCACAACGTTTACGCTTCCAGAGAAGCAATAGTTTGAGTTGTCTCCCAGTCTGTTTCGGAAGGAGTTTTTGCATTTTTTCTGGTCTTTTCTTAGTTTCTCTGTTCTGCTTTGTGCGACATAAAGTATAGAGGGCTACATAGCGATTAAACTAAATAGAGGAATATATATGGAGTCCAAAGAAGTCCATTTAAAGGTGTTGTTCAAGCAAGCCGAATATTTTCACTGATATTATGTTTGTTCACCAGACCTATGCCATGACATAGGCCTTACTTTATTATCTATTATTATTTTATTATTATTATTATTATTATTATTATGTGTTATGTTATTATTATTATTATTATTATTATTATTATTATTATTATTATTATTATTTTTATTATTATTATTATTATTATTATTATTATTATTATTGTTATTGTTGCTGTTGTTGTTATAATTATTTTTATTATCTTATTATTATTTATTATTACGATAATTTATTACTTATTACCTTGTTTATTAGTTTATTTTTGACCTCATTAATCTTATTAGCCCAATAGTATGAATCTGACAGGTTTACAAAGTACATAACCGCTGTTACAGTAGTTGACTATCTTTTCTTCAAAACGTCATTCTGTGCCCTGCATAACGTCAGTCCCCACCCAGAAGGTTACCTTTGTGCCCTCGTTCAGTCACTGGGTAGTTGCCTGACTGTTCATTGCGTTTTCATATAGAGTTGTTAGAGGCGAAGATGAAGTCCCTGAAGAACTATGAACGTCTGCAAGAGATTCAGCAACAGGTGGTCTGGCAGCCAATCACGGAACTCGAACCGAGGGCATTCATACCAGAGGTAATAACATTCTACCATGTATCTCACATTTAACTTACCTTACCTAACCTTGATTTAACGTTTCCTTACCATTTCTTTACCTTTGACACTACCTTGCCGTATTGTATTGTATTCAAAACATTTATTTAGCTCCCCTAGTAGGGTAAACGGTTCAGAGACGCTACCAGTGCGCAAGGTCACAAGAGAAGAAATAGGTTTTGAGAAAGAAAAGGAGGAGGTGGGATTACCAGCCAGAATTTGAGAGCGAGTAGATGGAGACAGCGCATTCCAAAGATAGGGATAAATAATTATTGAGGTAACTGACCGGGACTGAGCCATAGCTGTTCTAGGATGAGAAACTAGAAGATCAAGTCTGTTTGAAGAGAGGAGTGGACGATGCTAGGAGACTGAAAGAGGACCGAGTTTAATACAGCAGCTAGATATTTAGGGGCAAGACCACGTTGTGCCTTGAATACCAGAATGAGGATTAACTTACCTTATCTTTTATTGCCATACTTAAGATATCTTGTCGCACCGGACCTTAAGTTACTTACACGATCTTACCTCTCTTGCTTTACTGCGACTTACTTTATGTGACCGTCACTTACCTTAAGTTAAGTTCAACTTACCTGACTTTAATTTACCGTAATTTTCCTTAAGTTAGCCTACCCTACCTAACCCCATATTATCTCCCTTTACTTCACCTTAATTTAACTAACCATACGTCGCCTTAATTTTTCTGACCTTACTTAATTTACGTTACTTTAATTTACTTTACATGACTTCATCTTACAACAGCCGTGTTTTTCTGTATCAGTTTCTGAAGCCAGCCCTGAGTCGCCAGCCATGTGCCAGGATTCTTTCAAGTCCCAGGAGACAACTGCTGCACGAAGGACCAGTCACGCTCGTCGGTAAGCTTCAAAGAAACTGCTCACTAAGGATTCCGCTCACTAATTATCCACACGACAAAAGCTGCAGACGCCTGCTCGCCTGCTCCGTGCTCTCCTACTTAGTGCATCTAGAAAAGGCGACACATAACGCACGGGCTGACTCGCGAATAATAGTATTGAGAACAAGGGAGAGTTCAGCACAGCGTGAAGCAATAGGGGGTTTTCTCCACAAAAGGTCAATTGGGTAAACTGACGCGCTGAGTACGGGTTCGATCCTCGTCTGGGGCGCTTACTGTGTAGGGACCTTGAGCAAATCCTTCGCGCACAATTGCTCTGCAATATAATTGCATCTGCTCCGCCGAGGCGTGTGCACTTTTGAGCTTTGGGCCACCTTTGGAAGAAGGGCGATATCAAAATGCAGTTGTACTGTATTGTATTGTATTGTACAGAAACACCGAGGGGATAACACCAGTTACTACTTATAATTATTAAAGATACAAAGTACAACATTCCAACTAATAAGAAATTTGCTACACAATTTTGCTAATTAGCATAATATAACATCAGACTGGGGATTAATCGAAACCTATGATTAATCTGTAATTAATTACTTCTCGAATACAAGTACTAGTACAAAGCATGTGTACTGGAACTTATACTTGCGAAATACTCAAGTATTCGTACTTCAGCAATCAGTAGTACCTCAGATTCGAAATTTCTAGTGAGTTATTAAGAATTCATAACTATTTGGTATGTTGCACTTTGTACACGCACTTGAACTAACAGCACAATTACTTTTGCTTGGCAAAATCTCATTGATCTGTCTGACAGGCTTCTGCACACATGCGGAATCCAAGCGAAATGGCGTTTGCTTGTGTTGAATTTACGTATGTGTGTCTGTCTGTTTGTGTGTGTGTGTGTTCATGAGTTTTTGTTTGTGCTTGTTTGTGCCTGAATTTTTGAGTGTTTGTGCGTTCATGTGCCGATGTTTGTTGCATGTTTTAATTTCTGAGTGTTTGTGAGTTCATGTGTCCATGTTTGTACATGTTTGTGCCTGCATTTCTGAGTGTTTGTGCGTTCATGTGCCGATGTTTGTTGCATGTTTTAATTTCTGAGTGTTTGTGAGTTCATGTGTCCATGTTTGTACATGTTTGTGCCTGAATTTCTGAGTGTTTGTAGTTTGCGAACCAATGTTTGTTCAGCGTGTGTGTTTTGGAGCTCGTCAGTGGTGACTCTTCTAGTTGCATGTATCAAGTGTCTTCTTTCGTTGTCTCAAGACCACTTTCTTCTCTCTGGGTCTTTCGCACCGGGTGTGTCACTGGTTGGTATGCACTGCGAGAGGCGCTTTATCAAAATACAGATACAATACAATACAATACAATACAATACAATACAATCTGAGCACTGTTGTAAATGAACTTTAACGACAGTTTGGCTAGGGTGGACTATTTTGAGGCTGACCTTAGCGATTGTTATCATCGTGATTTATTTGCTGAAACAGAAGTATCGAAAACGGTCGACATGTATCTCTTCCTCTTCGACGACATTTTGCTTCTGACAAAGGTCAAAAAGCCACCGAGAAAGGTCAGAATATTAATGTACAGCAAGGGAAGACGAGGTGAGCTAAGGTAAGGTAACTTAGTAAGAAAAAGTAAGGGTAAGACAAGGTAGGCTGATGCTGATTGGTGTGCACTGAGAGAGGCGCTGTATAATACAATACAATATGAGCACTGATGAACCTTTTGTTGTAAATGAGATTTTACGACAGTTAGGCTAGGGTGGACTAGGCTGATGCAGAGAAAGGCAAGGTGAAACAAGTTTTGCAGTAAGGGAAGGTATACGGCAATGTAGGCAATTGTAATTGTATTGTATTTTGTATTGTATTTGAACACTTGTTATAGCGCCCCTACCAGATTGCCCATTCAGAGGCGCTCCCGACTACTGCGCGGACGCTGAATCGGAGTTTCACGCCGAAGCGCATGAGCAATTGCGAGTGAAGGACTTGCCCAGGGTCCCTACGCGGCGACTTTGAGGTGGATTCGAACCCGCAACCCTCCAGCTGCAAGGCACCGAACATACCCCTAAACCACCGCGCCCCAGTTGTATTGTGATGTGTTGTATTGTGTGTTGTATTGTACTCCACGTTTATATTGCGACCGAGCCACCCGCAGTAAAGATCCGAGAAATTAATCTCTGATAAACCGACCGACCGGGAAGCGAACCCGGGCCGCCGGCGTGGAGAGCGGGCTACCAACCCACTCGGCCACTCAGGATCTCAATTGTAGGTAAGCAAGGTAAGGTAAGGCAAGGCAAGACAAGACAAGACAAGGTAAGGCAAAGCAAAGTAAGGCAAGAGGAGGTATGGTAAGGCACGGTAAGGTAATATGAGGTAAGGCAATGTAAGGGAAGACATGTAAGACAAGGTAAGGTAAACAAGGCAAGGTAGGACAATAGAATAGAATCTTCGTTTATTCATAACACATTGTCAGAACGCAATACGATTACAAGAAAAACAAAAAAAAAAATGTGTAGGCGTTGGCTATTCCGTACAATGTAAGGTAAGGCAAGACAAGTAAGGCAAAATAAAAATAAAAGCAAATGGAGCTGTGGAAAACGAGTTTAGATGTGACTGATTACCTTACAAAGGTTATGTTAGTTCCCTCACCTTACCATGACGAATAAAGACGATGACAATGGCTATGATGTCTTCAAATATCCTATAAAGGTTATCGCAACATTCGTCAGTTGCTATACTTGAGTGGTTCCGATTATAAGGGCTCCATATTAATCAGCTTTCATTGTAACTACTTGCTTATTCAGAATAAACGAATATTGATTGATCGATTATATGAACTGATTTGCTTCCTCAGAAGTCGAGCATCATCGAGAGCAGTCAGTTCACGTGCAGTCCAAACACCCAGACGGATGGAGCGATATTCGTCGTCCATCGTCAGCCACTGGCTCTCGATCGATTCGCCGTTCACGACATCAAGGCATCGGAGGCATCCGGTCAGCATCTCAGCTTCATCTTCTTCTGCTGCTGCTGATGCTGATGGTGTTGTGTGTTGTTATGACTCCCTCTGTGTTCAGCAAACACTTCAAACACTGTCTTTAAAAAAACGCAGTTGTTCGGATCTGGTAGATAGTCAGGCGTTGTACTCAACAGCATGCCAGGTTAAGTGTCTTCCCACATACGTACATACATAACACATACATATACATTATGCATATATGCTTACATACATATATACATGTATTCATGCATACTTATATGAATACATACACACATCGTCAGTTACATACATACATCCATACATACATGTACATACACACATAAATACATACATACATACAAACATACATACATATGTGCATGCATACATAAATACATACATACATACATACATACATACATACATACATACATACATTAGTGTGGTCCAAAAATATAAAAGGTAGAAAAATTAATTTGGGTCACATTTGTTCTTGTTCTATTCAGTTTAGGGAATATTTGGACCAATTTTTGTGGCTTTAGAAGAATCTCTAAAGGTGGCTCAATTTTGAATGATAAATATTGTTACTACGAAATTTCCTTCCATATAGTCCAGGCCCGCAATTCATATCTTTGACCTAGAAAATTTTTAAAATGAAAACAAAAGAAAATCACTGTTTAGTGTTTACTGCTTAGTAAGCTTCAAGTCAATAAGAACAACAATAAAATAAATCTATTTTGATATATTCTTTAAGAGAAGCTTTGATGGCTCTGGATTGGGTTTTCCGATGAGTGCTGACAACTTGAAGATGGTATTGTTTTTGATTCTCGTCTTTTGTTACAGAAGAGCTGAATGTCTGGATTAAAGCAATACCTCTCTATGCACAGTCATTTACTAAGAACTTTCATCTGCCTGACTTTTCCTGTCAATTGGAGATAAATGGGATCCAACTGCCAAAGTCTTTTGATATCGAGAGGAAAGCCTGGGGCTTTTCTGCCCACTGTCAACGAGTAGGTCAAAGAGCTTAGATATTCAGCTTGTTACGTATAATTCCAGTAGATTTCCCAAGCTGAATGTTCTGCTTTCAATCCGCTGTGATGGTATAATTAGTTTTTTCAGCACGTTTGAGATTCTTAACCATGGCGGCCTTTGCATTTAACATCAACGCGTGAGTCAAAAAGCCAGGCCTATCAAATGCTCAGAAAAATACCTGAGGTGTCTCTTGAAAGCTGTTTTGGCTGCATTTTTCACAGCAATGTTGCAACAAGTTCAATAGTTTCAAGTCATTGTATGGAGCTCTCTCTCTCTGCCAGGCAAGCAAGCTTCATGCCCAAATAATTCATAGACAAGAGGGACAAAAGGCTGGCATCTGTTAAAGCTTTTCTCTCTCAGGTGTTGAGAATCATTAGATTCTTGAAAAGAAGAATTTGGCCATCCACCTCGCATTGTGCATTGAACAAGGAGCTCAAAATCACACTTCTTCTCTCGAGCACCCATCAAGGAAGATGAGACACAATTGCAGAAGCTCACCATAATCTTCACGTTGGTGATGTTTTTCACAGCATATTAGTAGTATGTAACCATCTCATTACGGATATCCATCATGGACCCGACCCGCTGAGGATTGTTTCGTCAGAAGTGTCGCAGTTGGTTTTGTCAAACTTTAGTCTTTGAGGCTTTTCATCTCCATAAACAAAGATTGCAATTCTGCCCACTTTCAGGCTGGTATAAAAAAGACCTGGTAAAAGTTTGCCATCCCACTACAAAAGGAGAGAGACCTCGATCGAATACGATTCCTAGTCTGCTGCTGCCTTTGCCATGCGAGTGGCCATTTTAGAACAACGAATAGCTTCGAGAAATATTCTTTAAATTTTCAATCATTAAAATTGAATTGTAATATTTTAAAAGATTTAAAACACCTAGATGGAAGCTAAAACATAACAGGAAGTGAAAACAGCTAAAAATCAACCTAAATAAAAATGTTTAAATTAAATAATTAAGCAGACTGACATTTTCTTCAAAAATCAAGAAGTTTTCATAATGTTAGTAAAAGTGTCAGCTTTGAGCCACCTCTAAATATTATTGAATCCGTTTCATTTTTGGCCTGCAAGCTCCTCTGGGATATAGAAACAAGGGCAGCTGTGACCCAGTTTGATATTTGAAATTTATTTTTTTACATGGTAAATTGGACCACACTAACATACATACATACATACATACATACATACATATACATACATACATACATACATACATGCATACATACATACATACATACATACATATATACATACCTACATACATACATACATACATACATACATACATACATACATACATACATACATACATACATACATACATACATGCATACATACATACATACATACATATATACATACATATATACATACCTACATACATACATACATACATACATACATACATACATGATACACGGCTCTTCAATTGGTAGTCTAGAAGTTTGAAGTGTATGCATGCGATTTTACACTCGCTCTCTTTTCACGGTATCTCTTTCCAACTGAGAAAGAACAGATTGTAAATCTAGTGGAGGTGAACAGTTTCTGAAACCTATTCCCTGGATGTTGGCAGAATTTGCGTAATATCGCACACCAAATTGCAGGCACTGATGCTGACATTCTTAACCGTTGCGCCAGCGTTTGATGCCTTGTGCACTAGACACCGGCGCGACTGAAGCTACAATTAATTAACCTAACCGCTGAAAATGGTCAGATGCACATTCATATAGGATTATAGAGGATCTTTTGAAGAGGCTGGATAGTATGAACGACTGCACTAAATGTGATGTAGGTGTGATGCAGACGTTTAATGCTCCTTTAAGAAAAGATGAATTATAAAAATAGTATCTGCTGCATGGCACATGAAGACATAGAAAAGAGTTGAATGAGTGCAACCGTTACAGCGTAAGTGATAATTAAACAATCTCCGTGCTTTTATTCTCGTTTCTGTGACACTATTCAACTTCCTAAGACTTCATAATACCATAATTATTGCCCATCAATACGTCGCGAGTATAGCTTATTTTAGTCTTCATTAACAGTCTATATAATCTAAAGACTTTCTACGAATATCGACAATATCGTTCTCATTAGTTATACATTTATAAAACTGTCTAAGATGGGCAAACATGGCACCAAGGGAGACCAATGTTTCATTAGTGAACCATGCACTGTAAAAATATCTGTAAATGTACAGAAAAACAACTGAAAGCTTCTTCTGTAAATTTACAGACATCTTGTAAAATTTTATAGACTTTCTATAAACTTATGGAAATTAGATTTATTAATTAGCATATAAAATTAGAACTCCAACTTCTAAAGGACTACTCGAAAGCCAAGCGCAGGGTACCACTCAAAGGTTCGCCATCTAGCGAAGGTCCTATGAGTTGACTCAAGGGTCAACTCAAAGGTTCACTCAGCCTTCAATTCGCTAGGTGGCGTTGGTAAAATGAGCAACAATCCGGTTGACAAACCGCAACCGGTTACAGTACAATTATGCAATTGAAACAATTCACAAGAACACAAATGACAGAAGACATAAATCTTAACTACTAACAGAACAGACAGCCTGTGCGCCTTGCATGGCTGCCATACAGTTAAATTCGACTTCCCGTAATAACTTGTAATCATCCGCTCATACATGACTGGTAATCATACTGCGGTGTGTCAGTTTGAATTAATAATAAACATGAATAATATAATGCATGTAGCCTACCAGATCATTCACGAGTGCTCTAAATAAACAGCAGTTTTGCCGTGTAACCGTTATTTTAAAGACTCTCTGTTAGATCATTACGGACTTCTTTGTAATTTACAGAAATTATATAATTTTCTTTAATTATTTGCTTGTACAATTACTGATTTCTTTGTACAATTTGCAGAAACTCTCCTCCATTCAGGATTAATAATATGAATCCTGAATATTATTATGAATAGTTTAGGATAATGCTGCAACGCAGTCAGTGGTGAGTGAGAATAAAACAAATCTGTGGACCACCTACTCCTTTACTACGTGATTGATGTCCATCTCTTTTCTTTCACCTCTGTTACCTTGGTAAAAATAAAATTCCGGACCCGTTGTGTAAAACTGATATAGCTTGCTATTTACAAAACTGAGCAAAAGGTCGGGACAACACCTGCGATATGACGGTTCCTCCTGAGATCCTCCTTATTTTATAGTTATCTCTATATATATATATATATATATATATATATATATATATATATATATATATATAAACGGATATATATATATATATATATATACGTATATATATATACGTATATATATAGTGTATATATGATTGACGTGAACGGCCTGAAGAACGCTTTGGTCCTCCTACAGATCAGTCGCTTTCAACAGGTGCTTGGAGTCTTTACGCTTCAGACGTATACAGAAATCGCAAAGGTATGTCTATTTGACTTGCCACTTGTGTGGCGAATATTTGATATCCGTATTCTTCAAGAAAACAAAAGTGAATTACGATTTAATTTGTATTTAACAGGGCTGCAGATTTTAACGATTAATTAATCGATTAATCGTTAGAAGTTTAATCGATTAATTTTTACCTGTTATATTAATTTTCTTGCTTATTTCATTCTGTCGAGCGGCCCATTTGCGGAGAAATTATATGAAGAACAATGATAATGTGAAATGTTTGAGTGGAAAATTTAGCTATCATTTTGCAATTAAGGGAAAGTCGAACGCGACAACATTAACTGTCTTCATTGCAATAAACAGTTCGCTTACCGTTTTTAAAACAAATCACTGACGCATCACCTTCAGCATGTGGAATAATTAAACTTTTTGTAGAAAGAAAGTAGTAACTGATTCATTGACTACATTTAAAAACATTTTCATGCTTTATATAACAGACACCAAATAAATCGAATTTAATCGATTAATCGAAGATAAATTTTGGAGATTAATCGACTAATTTTTGTTAATCAGTAGTATTTAAGTCTAATTGTTCGCCTCGCAGCTGGACCATCAATCTACGATTGACCTCTTAGGGTTCAGAAATGGTCCAAAATTGCGACCTCAGTATAAAGAAGAAGATGATGTAGACGGTGAAGAAGAAATGATACAGATGGTGATGGTGAAGGGAAGAATAGGATGATGCAGGTGGTGAAGAAAAAGATGATGTAGATGGTGAGGAAGAAGATGATGCAGATGGTGTTAGTATGCGATGAAGAAAGCAAATGGTGCAGATGGTGGACCTACATAGCATATATCACGTAAAAGTATGGTGTAGCGTAGCATAGAATAGTATTGCTTAGCGTAGTAGAGTATAATATGGTATATTGCGATATAAGTATATTATAGTACAATATATGCATGGTATCTTTTCTTCTTTAAGTTCTCTGCCCTCACCAAATTAAACAGTCCAATGACGCCACTCTTCTCTGTGCTCTTTCCTTTAATTCGCATGCATCCGTCGGCCATCCATCCCAACATCATCTGCCTCAAAAAATTCCCCTCCCTCTTTTCCCTATACATTCTCAACTTCTATGATTTCCTTCAGGAGGGAGTCTCCTGTAAAACAAGTGCCCCACCCAGTTCTTCTGTCTTTCTCTAGCATTGTTGTTATTAGCGATCGTTCTTCAATAAGTATACGATAGCGACAAAGATATGCCTTGTATATTGAAAAATCCGATGTAAACAGATACAAGCCTAACTCGGTGTATCACGCCTAAGTGGTCGAGTGTAAGAGTAGAGTATAATATGGTATATTGCAATTTAAGTCTTTTAAGACATCTTTTAAGACTTCTTTTAAGACGTGCTGGATTCGGAAGTCCGAGTAATTTAGTTTAAGAGTAGGCCCCTGGTTATTATAAATTTATTATATGAATTACTGACTGACTAAATGATCCTATTGTATTGTTTTCTCAATTCCTTCGTGATCTGAAGATTTTATGTAATTGAAGGCGACATGAATGAATGAACGAATGAATGATTGATTGATTGACTGAATAGTATGCATGGTATTGTATTGTTTTTAAATTCGTCGTCTTCTGCTGATTTTATGTAATTGAAGGCGACATGAATGAATGAATGATTGATTGATTGACTGAATATTATGCATCGTATTGTATTGTTTTCGAATAATTATATGTTCGTGTTGATTTTATGTCATTGAAGTCGACGTGGTTGACTCAGCTGCAGTTGGCTCAGGACAGATTCCGTGACCGTCTGAAGAGACTCAACTCAGATTCCTCGTCGCGAGGTTCAAGTAACGACAACCTGACAACCTTCGACGACAACACCTCCTCCTCCTTTCCCTACTCCTCCTCCTCCGGGTCCTCACACACGACGAACCTCTTCAAGAACCACCTGAACCTCCCGTCGACGCGATCATCCAGCCTCTACCCCAACCCTTCATCCTCCTCCACCTCACCGCGCACTCTCAGAAACTACTCCTGTCCAGACGCGGCCCTCCCCTGTCCACCCTTCACGATTCCGCGCATCGTCAACGGCCAGGAGGGTTCAGACACCACTCCACCATCGCAGGACACTAATCGCCATCCGGCTGTCCAGGTCCCCGATCACTCAGTAAGGTCAAGGCCGAGCGATGGACCAGTAGTGGCGTCGAACTGTGGCTACGTACCCCCTTCGAGACAGTTCCTTGGTCTGCCGTCGCCGATAAAGGACTGCGAGGACGACGATGAAGGTCAAGTGTCAAAGACAAGGGTAATACCAAGGTCAAGGCCGTCGTCACTACACTCGAAGAGAAGGAGTATGCTGAAGGCCATACGAGAGAAATCCCTGTCCATTGACTTAACCACTGTACCGAACTAACCCCGAAACTAACGCCAATAACCCTTCAAAACCCAATTTACCTTCCAAGTACCCTGAAACCAACCCTGAAACCAACACCCTTCATACAGCATAACCCCTAAACTGAGCCTCTAACACATCATCCACAATCACTTCCCAAAACTACCTCCTTGCCAATAATTCCAATTTAACCCCAAAACTAACCCCTTACAATAATTCTCTATTAACCTCTCACCCATCATATCCAAATAACCCCATAAAAACCTCTGTGCCCATCATATCTAATTAACGCAAAGAAAAATCCCTCACCAGTAGCAATCATGCCAAATTTAACACTCAAACTAAGCTCCCGTTATGCCCATCAATCCCCAGTTCCCAATGCCCAGAACCTAGTCAATCCCTAGTGCCCAATTAACCCCCAAAACCCAGTCAATCCGCAGTCCCCAATCAATCCCCAGAACACAATCAATCCCCAGAATCCAATCTACCTCGTGTACCACTGGTGATTCCAGAAGTTTACAAATCAACTTTGAGAGCAAGCACATGAATTTCCCGATGACATTTTCTTTCGCTCTCTCAATTTTTTCCCTGATCATTCAATCGCCCAGATTTTTATGACCTCTTTAGTTTCTCATTTTATCACGACAGTTTCACGTTACAAGCTTAATGTTTAGGCAACCCTGAACTCAGCCAGTTTGTGGACGGACAACTCAAACGCCATGCCCATAAAAAAGTTGATTGGGGGAATAGCCAGGCTGGCCCTGGGACCAACCCTCCATGCACCTCTGGGAGTTTTATTGAGGAGGCGCTATATAAAAATGTAGATAAGATTACTATATCCCTGTTATACCCTACATATCTAGCGGCCGACGCACCCTCCTACCCGCCAAAGAATAGATTATCATATCAGTGCCGAAAAGTCTAAAACCATTCAACGTGACTTTAATTCTAGACGCGCATGCGCGTGACCTATGGCCTCAGCGGGTGACCAATGGGTTCCAGCCACCAGTGTATATTATAATTTCTCTCATTAGTATTAATAAGTTGGTTTATTTTGTTGACTGTTGACTGGAGAGCGGTTACGTGTCGAATCGAAAACCGGTTTCTATTATCTAATTGTAGCCGATCTGAAAATGAGAGAACCACCCGAATGGCATTAAGTATAATTATGCTGCAAATATGAGGATTATTAAGAGAAGCAAAAAATGTTAGGAACCGATGACAAAGCATCTTATTTTAGACAGACGTAATATAACAAGAAAAGAAAGCATCAGCACATGCATGAAATATGATAATGATGATAACGACGACGACGACGATGATGATGATGACGACGACGACGATGACGATGATGATGAATGTGATTAAGAATGTTGAAGATGCATCAATTTTGATTTTGTGTATGAACCATGTTTATGAATTGAATAGGTTTAAAACCGGTGCTCGTGAATTCCTATGACAATGGTGATTGTGAACATTCCTCAGCATGGTGATTACGAATACGCATGAACTGATAATCATAAATATGTCTTGGAATTATGATGAATTTGCATGATGATGACAACTGAGACAACAACATAATTAGCCTATAACAAAGGTGACGCGTAATGTGTCTGGAATTATAACCATTCGGTGTTTCTTAATTCACGATGACAATGTAATCAATTAATGCTTTTTGGTTAGAATATTGTGATTAATTAATTTGCACGGAAACTTGAAACTGCAGCTAAAATGAATGGTTAATGACCAAAGCATAAGCATACGTAGAATTGGAATATTTTCATCATTCTGGCGTTTAAAGTCAGATGCAGGTTTTGGAACTTGCCAAGAAACTGAAAATCTATTCTTTTACAAAAGAAATTTATTCTGTCATTATAAATATTTTGTAAATGCAACACCGTATCATAGTTGTGTGATTCTTTAATTCTTTATCGTAAGAGTAAACTAGAAATTTTTAAGGCTACTGACAACTAGACGCAGCGCACCAGCTTATTCACAAGCGCAGGATCAAACCATGTAGGGACTGTTCCGAAATACCTTGTGAAAGACAATCGTATGGAAAAAAGGAAAATTATGAAGAAATTAAGATAACGAAGATGAAGCCAGCAGCGCTCGACCAAGAATTGCGTGCTAGTCTTGAAAGTACATCTGTCGTGAAACCTCAAGGGATAGGCTGTTGTCTGCGATACTATTACGAAAAAGGCGCTTTAGAAGATAGATTAGAACTGGCTGCATTTAATACTAGTCCTTATTATAGTATTGCCTGACATCGCGCAGTTCTCTGCAGCAAACGAATGACATCAGCATGCAGTAACATATTTTGTCAGTGTCATTACCATGGCTGCGTGTTGTCTCTCGCTCTCTTACCTTTAACGCTACTGCCAATCTTGTTCTTGCCTTTGTAATAAGTCGACTTGACTACTGGTGCTCAGTTTAAGCAGGTCTCCCACTGCGGCGGATTGCGTGTCTGGAGTAGGTGTTGCCTCATTGGAGGCATTGATTAGTTTGGCAATGTATCGGATTACACGCGGAATGTTCGACATTGTCTACCCTTGCCTCAGCGAATCTGCCGCAGGTTTGACGATGCCTACTGGGCAGGGAGCCTCCTTGCTTGCAAGAGCTCTGCCACTCCACTTTTGGTCTTCGTGGCCCTCGCTCTCTTCGCTCTGCAGCTCATCGTGAGCTGTTGGTTCCTTTCGGGCGTACCGCTATTATGCATCGTCGCGCATTTTCTGTCTTTGGTCCGACTGTTTGGAATGGGATACCCTGGAATTGCGCCTCCTGCCTAGGGATCTTTCTGACACATTCATTCGTTCAGAAATTTGTTAAAGCGCACCTTCATGATCTCTATTCAGAGGCGCTCCCGACCCAACCCTGGCAGAAAAGAAAAAACTGTAGGTTTCTATAAAATGTTTATTGTGATCTCTCTTCCGCTTGCTCTCTCTTTCTCTCATGCAGCGCTTCACTTCAGACTGCAAAACAGAACTTTTCCAACTATCCTATCCTGTTCTCCTCCACCCCCCAAAACAATCACGACCACCACCAACAACAATTTCCATCCTGGCACCATGCTGTCCACCATCCATCTACCACCATGGTAGTCCATTTCCACCTTAGCACCAGGGACACCAAAAACTTCATTCCCAGGCTGCTTGTTAAAGCCATCTGTTAAACCATAATCTCTTTAAATAATGAAATAAAATACAGCCCGTAAAAACAAAGTTTTTTACTATATCCATCTAATCCTATAATGCGTCTTATGAAGCAGTTACCCACAAATATATAGTCCGCGTTCATTTTACAACATAGCAGCGCGCCCGTTTCTGTTGCGGCCAATGGCAACGCTGGCCAATGGCAACGCTATCGGAAAAGGGGATTCCCCGATTCGAAAAGTTGAGTCCCCGATTCTATAAGCTAGCCTTTTTTGGGGAGCTGAAATTTTGATAGAATGAAGTGTCTGCGAGGGCGAGTCTATCTGCCAAGTTTCAGGACGATTGAATGATTGTAAGTGATCGAATTAGTCGTCGCAAGATTTGACTTTTTAGCCTGTGGCTCAAGATTCCCGCAAGTTAAAGTAGATGGATAATAAAGTCAATTACGTATCTGGCCGAACAATAAAACTGTCAACGAAAAAAAACCGCTAACCTAAATGCCTACACAAGACCGCAATTTTGTATTCGCATTGCGTTCTGACTATGGGTTAATGAATAACCGAAGATTCTATTCTATTCTAATACTGCAATTCTCTTTTCCTAAACACATGATGTCAGATATCACCTAAATAAATTGCCTCCAGGCTATCCAGATTACCCTCGCCCGTGCCATAACCAAAACTCCCAAACACCACCATTTCACATCTGTACTAAAATCACTCCACTGAGTTAAATATCTGAGCGAATTAATAATGCACTAATAATTAATAATAATTCTGCTATAGATTTAAATGCGTAAATATAGCAAACGTCATTATGGGTGTGACGTTGAGTTGTTGCCTAGCGATGATATGTTTTGACTTCTGGATCTTATAAGCAATAACGTTCTAACCAATAGGCCTAAAGAACTGTAATATGCCCAAAAGTAATCTTTGTCCACGGCAACGGCCTATGTTGTCATAAGCTGCCGTTAAACTGTGGATCCAATCCAATCCAATAGGCCTAGCATACTTTAAACCAGCTCTATATTATCTGAAAGACAATACAAGTAAGGACCTTACTTACCTGATTGAAAATTTTTATACACCTTAAAGGTGTATAAAAATTTTCAGTCAGATTTTAAGCAGATCTCGACTCAAAGTTGTTATTTTCAATAAAATTTCTTTCTCTAGTCATTACATTCATAAATTTAACAGTATTTATAATCGTTTAGTGCGATCACAGCCTTGAAGAGATTGATCATGCAAATTCCGACGGATTTATAGCTGCAATGTCCTGATAGGCTGGACATAAAAGTGGTGGTGGAGCCGTGGGTGGAGGGGAGCCACGCTCGGGCTGATCTCTCAAAATATAATTAATAAGGTTGGATAATTTTAGTTAACAAACACCTTTCGCTTCCCTAATCCATAAGCGGTCGAAACCCAGATGGTCATGTTAATAGGGGTCCAGAGTGGCCTGCAAATTTGCAGTCCAGTAGGATCTGAAGAGGTGATGGTGGAGGGGGAACCTATGACCCCAACGAACATGTCTGTCAGGAAGACGTTACTCCATTGTATCTTTTCGTTAGTGCTGGATTTAGTAATTTTTCAGCATCGTATTAAGGTTTCTTCCTCATTTCTACGAAGTTCTGTCTACATTGAAAATTATAGGCTACATACGGAGAATGACTTACACCAAGAGCAAAATAATATGGTAAAAATTTGGTCTTGACAAGATTACTATAATATGACATGGATCCCTAGATTCATCTCAAACACCTGGTTTGCACCCGACAATTATTCAGTGACATATTATGTGATTGACGATTCTCATTATCTGACCTGAGAGAGCTCGTGATGATGATAATATTTGTTTTATTGGGGAAGACCAAAAGGAGCAGGGCGCCAAGGCGAGCGAGAAGAGTGAAAGATAGTAGAGCTAGATCGCTCCGAAAGATAGGAAGTGATCCATAGGAGTGGTATTTATAGCTTGCATGGATTCGATTTTCGGATGATGTTTCATTCGTTGAATATTTCGAATGAGTAGGTTAATGAGCCTTGCATGGCTTCCAAACAGTTAGCCTAAGTTCGACTCCTGTAATAACTTGTGATCATCCGTTCATTATACTATGAATTGTAATTAGACTGCGTACTTGTCAGTTTGAATTGTAATTGCCGAAGATTATTATAATTATTATTATTTAATATTGTAAACTAACCTTAAAAGTAGAGTATTACATGGAACAAATCACCCAAACTACTTGAACAAATCCTAAAACTACAGGAACATCTGTCGCAGTAGTTGTACAGTTAAAATATGCACTGTCTAAAGACGTAACAATTTGGGTGGGAACGAGATCGACTACAATTAAATACGGCGTCCACGTGGATTAACAATTAACTTACCTGAACAGGGTTACAATAAATACAAAAGAAATGAGTGGAAAGAAAGTGACATAAAGGAAAACGAGAGCTGAACTCTTCGACCAGTTCCTCAGATGTGTCATTCATTTGTTCAACGTCTGAAATCCTCTAACACCCTGTTCTCCTGCATTCACGAATGTTGCAGAAAACGCAGATCAGTCTTCAAGGGATGAGAGTAGAGAGCTCGTTTCCAATAATTCGAATGTCAACTTAACCTCCCACACTGACCTTTACGATCCTTCTGGAAAACGGCAGAGTGCGACGCTATCCATATGTATGATTACACAGCGGCGTCATATACATGTATATTATATCTTATACTATTTCTTCGTCACTCTGCAACAGTATCATCCCGATTGGGAGCTTACGACGCTCTCCCATACCATACCCCCTAGTCGTTAGGGGCTTCTTGCCTTCGGCAATCGCAATTTCCCCCACTCAGACATTCTAGTAGGTCCCCCAACTTCTGGACAGTAGTTGCGCCCATGTCTACAGACACTTCGTCTATCGACATTTCGTCTTCAAGCATAGTTGTATTTATTACGGCTAATCAACAGAGGCCGCTTTCTTATAGTTTCGCTTAGACGTGCTATATATTCTGAGGAATCCAGCTTCTTATTACTGAAATGATTATTTTCATCAATCCAGCATCTATTGAATGGAAACTTAGTTTCATCCATGCATCCAGCTTGGTATCCAGCTTCTATTTACAGGAAAAATTATTGCGATCAATCCAGCTTCTATTTCAACACAGGAATGTTTTCATCAATCCAACTTCCATTTAGGGAAACAGCTTTTTTCATCAATCCAGCTTCCATTTTAAAGTGATAATATCAAATAACTTTATAGACGAAATGTCTGTAGACGAAGTGTCGTAGACGAAATGTCGGTAGACTAAATGTCGGTAGACGAATTGTCGTACAACAGTTGGAGGATGGGATAGGCTACTTTAAATTAAATACTTTTGCCGCAATTGAAATTGAAAGTTAAAGCAGAGATGCGGAAACTTTCCAGTGACGCAGAATTATTGAGCATACGATGAACAACGATTACTAATGCAACACCAATGTTCAGGAGAGACGCCAAGCAAGACAAAGATATCGAAAGACGGTCTGTTCTTGACCTGGCCCAGATACTGACCCCAACTTGACCCTTGTGGACTTCACTTGATATAGCGCCGGTATTAAAATTAAATTACATTAAAATCACATGAATGCATGCATGCGTGCATGCATGCACACATAGGTACAACATTTAGCCTACATGCTTCATACATTCATGACTATTATGCTACCAGGAGACTGCATCGGCAGGGCAACCTGGGCTGCCTGACGCCGACGGCCAATGCATTATGATCAGTGAGGCGGAGAGAAGGCTTCTTGCAGGCAGTGATATGGTCGGAATCACACGTGCTGAGAGGCATATCCCGAAGATAGTGCAACGAAGCTACAAGCTCCGTCCTAGCCCACACGACTTAGAATTTTCAGCTAAATACGATAAGAACGACATATACTGTATGTAAGACGTATGCTCTACGGAAAAATATAGCAAGCAGTAGGCCAACGTACCCTTTGAACAATGATAGCAATTAACCAACAAGCACTTTCTCCGCCTTAATCTTTCCAATTTTTTCTCTCAATTTGTTCCTGGTTGCGGTATGGCAACCAGTTTTGTCAAGAGCGAAAATAGCTGTCTAACCGCGGATATGCAATTGGTTTAATAAAGAATATACTTACTTACTGTGTTTTATTACATGTACGTTGGTTCATGCAAGCGTTTTGATATGGACGTTGGTTCATGGAAGCGTTTTGGCCATATTAATTTTACCGGTGTCTGCTTTTCCAGGCATTGTTTCTATGGGCGTAGCTTGTAGTTTTACCGACACACAAGTGCTTCAACCATGGACAGATGTTTTGAGAAGATGAAGAGGGGATATACTTACGTAAACATCAGTTATGCGAATCGAGTGTTTCGAGCAATAGAAAGAGATAAGACGAAAGTTATCAGACAGCCGGATACAGAAGCTGATTGTGTGCAACTGGATAAACAGAGATGGTATTTGCGACGCCAGTTGGACGAGTTGAGCTTCTAGTGTATAATAACAGCCTTGCTGTGCTTCGGACTGTAAAAAATCCCACACTCTTAGAGGTATCGTGTAATAATCGAAAAATCTGGTTTAGCTAGAACGCTGACGTTTATGAATCAGGAAATTTATATAGAGCATTTTTAGACGTCTGAGAGTTGTCGACAGATGATGAGCATGTATTTACATATGGATAAAAGTTGCCTTAGTGTCGAGGCAAAAGTTGCCATCGGTATCTTGATCTATATCATGGGTTCACTCTTCAAACAAATGTCTAATGAGGAGATTCTAATGTGACCAGAACGTCTAGGGGCACAATTGTCTGACAGTAGTGCACATTAATTTCTGTAAACAATAGTCAGTCAATGAAAAGTCGAAAACTGTAGTGGAATTTTTAAGTAATTGCACAGAAGTGTCTGGCAATGGCGGGATTTAAACCCCCGACCTCTCGATTGACGGTCCAGCGCGCTAACGACTACACTATCGAGCACCCACTTCAAAATTAACAGAAACAAAACTCGAACAGAACACTGCGGGTTCAACAACAGCAGTTTCACCAAAGGAAGAACATTTAAACCAGAAGCGACCTTCACATCAAGAATTAGCGATTTCTGTCGTACCAGCTGCGAGACAGACAGTAATAAAAGACGTAATAAATCTAATAAGTTATAAGAGTCGCCGTTCAAGGTTATCCTGTACGAGTCTGCTAATCTACTAACTGAACCCTGGCTTGCTGACATAGAAAGCAGGATCTTGTCAGACCAAAACCTAAATGTCAAGGTCACTTAGACTACTTAATTTTCCGAGTTTATGCACAGCTCGTTTCTCGCCAGATGGCCGATGTTGTAAATCTAAGCACTGTCAAACTTAATTGGCCTAGCACACAAAGAATATGGCCCAACTAAATACAACTAACAAGTCTTCTCCATTGACCAAATGTAGCAACATGCACGTATACGCATTCGTTTGAAGTTTGAGCCAACTGATGTAAATGTTTGCGTTTTTCTATAGCGACCTGTGACCTCGACCCTGCTCACTTCTTCAATGAATTGATCGGGTGAGATCCTTCTCCACCGCTGCCCGTTTGAATGGACTCCACGCCATTTAAGGTCCCCGTGTACGGACCGTGCTACCCAGAGATTTAAATCTCTGAAATAAGCCAATCTAGTTTCGACCATCTCCGAGACTAGGTACTTGCAATTGATATGGGTACCGTAACTCAGCAGATAGGTGCTTACAATTGATATGGGTAACTCAGCAGGTCTTGAATATCAGCGAAACATCAGTATCTGGTATTATCGAGATATGTATCGATAGGAGTGTGCTGGTGGTCCGGTGTCCTTGGCTAAGGGAGACAATCGGACGTCACAATTGTGGGCGTGTAATGCCTAGGAACAGATGTTCCACAGATACGGTTAGACCAGTTTCTGGCAAGGATTTATTGAAGTCGCTTCGATTCTTTTCGGAGAGAGGCTATTCCAGGTTGGAGGAGAACGAGGAGTGGAGAGGGAGAAGAGGAAGGAGGAGAAGGAGGAGAAGTAGAGGGATAGAAGAGAGGAGGAAGAGGAGGAGAATGAGGAGAAGAGGAACAGGAAGAGAGGGAGGATAGGACTAGGAGAAGAAAAAGGACGAGGACGAGGATGAGAAAAAGGAGGAGAAGGTGGAGATTATGTTTAGGATGATGGAAGAGAAGGAAAGCAAAGAGAAGGAAGAGGAGGATGAACAGGAGGGAGGAGGCAGAGGAACAAGAGGAGAAGGAAGAGGAGGAGAAAGAGGAACAAGAGGAGCAGGAGGAGTAGGAGGAGGGAAGTATAGGCGGATCCTGCCAGCATGGCCATATGGGGACCATCTGGAAAAATATTTCCATACTGAGCCCATAAGATCCATGATTCCATATGGGTCCCATCAAATTTTATGGCATGCTGGAAGATAACGAAAGGGCATCGCGGTCAAGGACTCTCGCTCAGTATCTGGGCGTCAGCTGAAGGCTTAGCCGAGTCGAAGGACGCGATTGATGGATGTTGTATTGCCAAAGAATAAGAACATTTTACTGAATTTACTTGTAATAATAATATTGTACTGTTCTGTACTATACTATTATAATTGTATTGTTTTGTACTGATTCGTATTGTGTTGTATTGTTGCATACTGTAATTCGCTCCAAGGTATTGTACTGTATTGTCCTATAGTATGCTGCATTGTATCGTATTGTACCGTATTGTATTACATTGTTGTGCGTTGTATTGCATTGTATTGTTTTATGTTGTGGAGTATTATTTTGTATTCTGCAGTAGTTCATTGCATTATATAGTTTCCTGTAGTATCACTTTGCATAGCATTGTATTTATACTGCATTGTATTGTATTGAGTTTTGGTGTATTGTATTTGAATTACCGTTTCCTGTCAGTTTTTGAACTGATGTTATAGTTGAAATATTTTGTATATTAAACAGGGATAGGACTGAGCTCCTGTGTGTGTATTCTATTTGAATTGTATTGTATTGAATTGCTTTATATTGAATTGTATTGTATTCAATTGTATTCATATTGCTTTGCATTGAATTGTATCGTATTGAATTGTATAGTTTTGCATTGTACTGTATTGTGATGAATGATATTGGCTGACAGCCACAGCGAAATTACTTCGTTTAGGTGTCTGTAAAGATTGCGCCAGCAACTGATAAGTCCTGCCATGTAGTGCCAAGCGATGCCCTTCAGTGGCATGAACTGGGCGATATGCAGTACGACGCCCAGGAGTGGCCCATAAGACTATTTCGCGATAATATGCAGTACAATGCCCATGAGTGACGCATGAATATTTCGCGATACGCAAAGTAGTGTCCATTAGTGCCAATAAATCTTCTTTGTAAATGTCCAGAGTGTGCGATAGTCAAGCGATTACGAAGCGTGCTGGACTGTAAACTAAGAGGTTGGCAGTTCAAACCTCGTCCAAGACTGATAGACATTTGTTGATATCTGTTCCACTTGTGTCGCGCAGGAATTAGTGTGTATAATGAGTACGCTGGTCGTACACTGTCAGTGGATAGATCAATAGGCAAGGGAGAGGGCTGACAACACGCCGTCATATGCCGAGGCCAAGAAAATGAAGGAAGCAATATTTTCAGCCAATCGCAAGACACAGCATTTTTAGATATGTTGTGATGTATGCATGGGGAGGGGTATAGGGTAATGGTAACACTCTGGCACGAAGAGCAGAAGATCAGCACAGACGCGGGATCGCTTCCCACTACCCTCCCAAAGGTCGACTCAGTCTTTCATTCACATATGATCTTGGTAAAATGAGTAGTAGGACGTGATGGACGCCTTGCATGGCTGCCAAAACAGTTAAATTCGATCCTGTAATAACCTGTGATCATCCGTCCATACTATGAATTGTAATCATATAGCGGTGTGTCAGTTTGAAATAATAAACGAAGATTTAAAAAATGACCGTGTGGACACAGTAACCGATTGGCTGAGCGAGAGTTTACCAATTGGCAAAGCGTAGGGTAGGGGTTCGAGCCTCCTCTGAGACGGTTACTGTGTGGCGACTTTGAGCAAGTCCTTCGCCAACAATTATTGCGAAGTGGCATAAATCACACCACTGCAACAGAAAGGTAGTATATGCTGTGTATGTATATGCATATATGTATACATATCATTCTGCTTATGCAAATTCATACATGTATGGATGTATTCATATATCTATGATTATTCATATGTATTTATATGCACATACATGCATAATTATATGCATATGCGCAGAGTAATAAATGCAAGCCTCAGAGCGCCATAAACCCTAACAGATTATTGACCATTAAACTCGCAACAGCTGAACTACTTCTTGCGGTAAGATCCTGGCGTCATCTAGTCTCGCTATCTGCATCCACGATTCACTTGCATACCGATCTCGAGAACTGGCAAGAAGGAGATGCACAGGGAAATATCTCAGCGCCCCAGAAAAACCACTTCGGGGAGACCAGCTTATTACCCGGAGCAATATCAAATCAAGTCCGCAATAACCAGTTCGTTTGGTCCGTTTTGGTGCCAGCCCAGAATCCGGGGAGGGTCAAGTCGAGGAGACATGGAGTGTTCGTCTTGCAAGGTTCGATCACACAGTTACGCACGCCTAATTAACAAACAATGTCCATGAACTTTTGTAGCGCAGTCTACGCATTGAGCAGTAACTAAGCGAAGTCGTTGTCCATGCCAAAATCAAGGATTGTAAGTCTAGTGACTCTGGTCTAAAGCCTAAAAGCAAGACCGGTAAGATACGGGATACAGTCTACGAAGAAATTGTGTCCAGAAAAAGACAATGTCTAGTCGAGTTCTAAAGGCCAACACGCACTCTGCAGAACGAGTAGGTATGTTAGTAAGCCATTTATTGACAGAGATTCAAACACCATAATAAGATCACAAGATTGCAATAACAGCGATCAGTACACCTTACCTTAGACCTTAGCCCTTCCCGTGCAGGACTGCACATCGGGCAACGCAGTTTTTCCATTCTTCTATGTCCTTCGCCACCTCGACAGCATCCTCCACCGTCATCTCCAGACACCTCAGATCTTCTCGAACAGTTCATCAGTTCAAATCAGTACAAATTCATATGGACCCGCTGCGGGTCCATATGATTGACCTTTTCTTGATAATATTTAGCAGTAGGAACAGTGCAAAACCAAAATGAATAAGTTTGGTGGAGAAGAGTTCCTGAGTTTTGGGGCCATCAATGCAAATAAACAACTTCTGAAACGGTACAGACTACTTGATCGTTTGACGTATGATCGCATTAGGACGACCCTGTTAGTAGAACTGATGTTCCATTGTGTTCACCCATTGTTACTGGATCGTAAACCCGTCTTTATAAGCATTACTGTATAATTGATCTACTGTGGTGAACAGTAAAGCTGACTGATTGCGTTATTGATTGATAAAGGAGATAGACCAACGAATGGGAAAACACGAAGGAAAGAGCAGGTAAATGGGAAACAATTAGCAAGAAGAAAAGCAGGTAAATGGAACAATAAGCAAGAAGAAAAGCAGGTAAATTGATGAATAAATAGCAGATAAATTGAACAATTAACGCAACGTGATAACGTCGGCGCTTTGCTCTTATGTAACTATGTTTATACGAGACTTCAATAGTCGCTCGATTTACAGAAGCCGATCGTTCCATAAATTTATGAACGGGAGCTGCCAAGGCAATCGACGTTGAACATACCTTACCTGTTATACTGCTATTAATCTTGCTAGTCTTTCTTCTCTTGTGCTATTCTGGCGTTCATCTAACTAGACCGTCTTGTGCTTTATTCGCTTGTCTTTCTTCTCTCTTTATTTCTCTTATTTTCTTCTTCGCTTGCCCCTAATCCACTCCTGTCTCCTCGTTGTTCTCGCACCTCCTCTGGAAAAGTTACTGTGACTCTGGAAGTAATCTCTCTTCGACCTCTTCACCTTCCCTCCTCTCTTCTTTCTCTTCTCATCCATCGCTTCCTCCTCCTCCTCTTCTTCTTCTTCTTCCTCCTCCTCTTCTTCTTCTCCTCTTCTTCTCTCCTCCTCTCCTTCCTCCTCCTCCTCCTCCTCCTCTTCTTACTCCTTCTTCTTCCTCCTCTTCCTCCTCCTCCTCTTCCTCCTTTTTATCCTCCTCTCCTCCTCTATCCTCCTCCTCCTCTTTCTCCGCCTCCTCCTCTTCCTCCTGCTCCTCCTGCTCCTCCTCTTCCTCCTCCTCGACCTCATAGGTCTTCCTCTTCCAGCAATGTGACCGTACACTGCGATGCGTTCTACCTACGACCCGACATCCTCCCTAAGTATACTTTCCCGGCTCCAGTAAGCTTCACCCGCTGCCTCAATCTCTCGACACAATAGACATTGTTCCATCCCAAAGCATCATCAAAAGCAGCATCAGCATTAGCAACTCTTTCCTCCAGCCCATCCATCTTTGCTTCGTCACTCATGACGAGAATAATCTGTCGAACTGCCTCCTAAAAATAACTGCCCATGTTTCGGGCCTCCAGCAGTATCCGCTCGGTACCACGCAGCTTCTTTTAAAAGCCGCCGATGGTTGAGAAGTCTCCATCGCTTACGACTTCACAAGCAATCGAAGGAACACTTATCGAACGCTGTTACATCGAGTAACAGCACTACGGAACGAACCGTCAGCGTTGGAAATTGAACAGGTTAGGGTTATTTTATACGCGCTCAAATAGGTTAAAGAAATTACCTGTATATTTCTGAACAATTCTTATCGGATCAAAGCTCCGTAAAGTCCGGTCTAGTCTAGTTTAGTCTCGTTTAGTCTAATCTTGTTCAGTTTAGTCTAGCTTTGTCAAGTTAAATCAAATATAATCTTATACGATCAATCAATAGGTCAATCAATTTTCGTTTATTCTTTCAAGATAGGGTTACATAGACGTATGACGTTTACAATCATGTATAGGATCGCTATAGCTCTGTGATGAGGCTGTTCTGATTAGATTGATATTTAAGAACTGTTTTCAAATAGGATGCGGGCTATAAAATTTCGTTCTTCCTTCTGGGGCCGGAGTAATGCATCAGCTAGATATTTAGGGGCAAGACACTGTTGTGCCTTGAAGACCAGAATGAGGATTTTGAATTTATTGCGTGCAGAGAGAGGAAGCCAGTGCAGTTGTTCAAACTTACGAGAGAATAGTCATAGTCATAGTCAAACTGATGATTATCAGTTGCTTAGTCAAGTCGGTAGGAGTGATGTCGTTAAATTTAAATTAGTAATTCGAATTTCATTTCTATTGAGTAGAGCAAGATTTCAGCAGGAAACTTGTTTATTATTTAATACTTTAAAAAAATTATGTTTAGCTCATGTGTATTTACTTGTTCAGATGAAGATGGAAGTAGTATTGTTTCTTTTGTCCTCCCTGCTTTTGGTCGACTCTGCATTTTCTTCGCCAGAAAGCAGCAGGTTAGTGAATGAACGAGCAAACGAGTGAATGAATGAATGAATCAGTCAATAAACGAATAAAAGAAGGAATGAAAGAATGAATGAATGAAAGAAGGAACGAACGAATGAACCATCAAACGGATGAAAGTATGAATGGCTTTTGTTTTAGTTTGCAGAACTTCAGCTACATGATGAGAAATTGCATATCATCCTAATGAATTCTTAGTTCTAGTTTTATTAAATGCCTCGCGTATCCAAGCACCCGTGTTAGTCGCAATAATTTTATACCACTGTACCATCATCCTAATGAATTCATTAGTATGGTATGCAATTCACCATTGGTGAATATTTTATGGTCGATGGCTGTATTTCTAAGGTCATCTGTTTAGTTTCGAAAGCAATAAACAGCTTACAAACGATCTCTCTTTCTCCCTCTCTCGCTGTCTCTGTCTGTCTGTCTCTCTGTATGTCTTTCTCTCGGTTTCCCAGCTTAACAGTCTGTCTCTGCATGTGTGCTCTCTCTCCCTTCTGTTTATTCCTATCAACCAATTCATCCTCTTGTCTGCCTCCATCTAATTCTCTTGCAATCTCCAGCTTTCTCTTTCTATCTCATTCTCTCACCTACACGGTGATTCAATAAAAAGTAGGCTTAAGCCAAACTTTATAGACAAATATTAAAACTTGAACTATATTTTATTAATAATATTTTCAAAATAAAAATATGCACATACTTACTTTTTCATTTTAATGACTACCGGTTTATATTTCCTACTAAAAAAAAACTGACGATAATACGATTGAAAACATAAACAAGAAACTAGCCATTTCCGAGAAAAGTGCCTTTTAGTAAAGAAGATTTACACATGATAAAAGGTTTGAGGGAATCCAAGAATTACAGCAGCCGTCAATTTCTACAAGAGTTTCCAGAAAAACACTGTACCAGAACTGGATTAGATAAATTGCTTCGAAAAATTAGCGTAACAGGGTCAGTCGACCGCGTCATTGGTAGTGGCAGGCGAATGTCAGCGCGAACTGAAGAAAACGATGCCCAATGGCACCAGCGCCTCCAGGCTTGCGTGCAAGCATAAGGAGGACATTTTGAACATCTTCTTTAATTAAATAATCAAACATCTACTGAGAGTTTCTTCACAAAAATATTAAATACTGTTTTCATGTTAAAGTACTTATATGAAATACAAAGTTTGGCTTACTTTTCATTGAATCACGGTGTACTTCCTTCTTCCCGCATTTTTTCTCTTTCGTTCACCCTCCCTTCTTTCTTTCCCCGGTCTATGTATCTGTATATCTTCTCTCTGTCTCTGTAAATCTCACTCTATCTCCGTCTTTCTGTCTATCTCTCTATCTCTGTCTATCTGTTCCTGTGTCTCCTACTGTCCATAATTTATATCTATCAGTGCCCCCTTCCACTCATCCTTCGGTCTCTGTGAAGTTCCCTTCTTATGTAATACTCTGTGTTTCTCTTGTATCCTTTGTGCTTGACAGATTACGTGTATTAAGTGCTGTCTGTCTGCCAGTCTGTCTGTTCATGTCAATTCATAATCATTAATGCTTTTGGTGTTCGTTCGAAACTAATGCGGCGATGAAACCTAGAATGTTTAGGCTAATAGCGTTTCTATATTAGACCATCGTTACCTGAACGTGCATCTTCATCCGACGTTTATTAACCAACGTTTTAATTCATCAGCAATCGATATAAATCCTAATTTTTTGGATGAACTAAGATGTATGTAAATATGAAAAACCTAACCATCTATGATTAACTGGATGTGGAAATATTCTACATTACTGTTAGGCTGGCAGTCTGATTGATACTCTCAATGATCCGATTATTGTAAATGATACAAATGCGTTGATGACAGCTTTAGAGTTACCGTGAGTTAAAGGCAAATTTTGACGTTGCAATCGTAATCGTAAAGCTTTAAAACTGTAAGGCGCTGCTCATAAACTAAGCTCAAGTCACCAATTAATTAATTAGCAATAAACCGATGAATAATTTGGTCTCCCTGGTGTAGCCTTATTGTGGTGCTGACAAATTTTGAGGATTTAATTTGCTTGACAAATTTGCTAGTGATGCGTTAACCGACTTCAAAACCTGTTTAATTTGTCTTAACATTAAATGACTTCAAAACATGCATTTGTTTTTAATCCAATCTACCTATCACTCATCAGGCGTTCCACCACTTCGAAGAATCTTATTCTGATCCACTCAATCCACCGCCTTTTCATTTCTCTCATCCTAAACACCTAACATCCTGTAACCCTAACAGCTAGTGTTTTCTAAGCTCTCTTTCCTCCAGAAATTGGACTACGATCCTGACACGACGTCTCTGGTCAAACTTTATGACCTGACTCATTGCTGATGAATAAGTTGGTGACTTGAGCTTAGTTTATGAGCAGCGCCTTAAAGTTTTCAAGCTTTACGATTACGATTGCAACGTTAAAATTTACCTTTAACTCACGGTAACTCTAAAGCTGCTGTCATCAACGCTTTTGTAATATTTACTAAATATCGGTAAATCGAGAGTATACCAATCAGTTTGAGAACCTCGCAGTAATGTGGGATATTTCCACATCCAGTTAATCATAGATGGCTAGGGTTTTCATATTGACTTACATCTTAGTTCATCCAAAATATTAGGATTTGTATCGACTGTTTATAAAGGGAAACATTGGTTTATGTTTATAGCCGTTGAATGCAGATGTACGTCGAGGAAGCGACGATCCGACGTTGAAACGAGTGCCAGGCGTTCTAAAACTGTTGAATCGTATACATTATAGGTACCTATGCTATTTAAAAATCACAACTAAGAGCAGGTGCGCAAGAACCAATCTAGGTTACCAGGTTGGCTTTCATCTTAGTATAGACAGCGAGTGCACAGAACAATGCTCAAGAGTTCATGGACAGCTCTAGGTGATTAATTTTATAGTATACCCACTCCTCCATGGCCAGCCTATAGAACGAAGAACAGGTGTACATGGGCGAATGCAGATTCTATCTTCTCCTTCGCCAGTGTAAAATGTAGCAAGTGCACATGGGCGGATTCAAGTAAACACCTATATGTCCGAGGTCAGAAAGCTATTCCTGACACGCCTACCATACTCAGAGGGAGAGAAGGAGCAGAATGAGGACGAGGAGGAAGAGGAAGAGGAGGACGAGGAGGGAAGAGGAGCATATGACCTCCGAGAAGAAGTGATTATGTTAGGTAACAGGAACGTGAAAGGTCAACAGGAGAATGAACATTAGGATGAAGAGCGGATGGCAAATATGGGAAGAGTTTAAGTGGGATAGGGGAATATGAGAAGGAAGAATTAACGAAGCAGAGGAACGTGAGGATGAACAAAGTTTGACGACTTCATTCTTCTTAGCCTCGGCAAATGGAGAAGAGTGGCCAATAGGGCACGGTGGCCGGTTAGAGCGCTCGTGGAGAGTATGGTTTCGAGCCTCGCCAGAGACATCTACTGTGTAGGGACCTTGCGAGAGTCCTTCGCTCACAATTGCTCTGCAATATAATTGAATCTGCGACATGGTCGTGTGTGCACTTCTAAACACTGGAAGGAGGGCAATATCAGGGTGCAATTGTATTGTTGTGTATCGTTCCTCTCTCTCTCTCTCTCTCTCTCTCTCTCTCTCTCTCTCTCTCTGTCTGTCTGTCTGTCTGTCTGTCTGCAGGCCGATCTTCCTACGACATTCAACTCATTTTGTAGCCAAGTTGACCAAGAGGTAACTAAACACAACCGAAGAACATGCCGGCATTTCGAAAAACATTGGGTGTAAAATTTTACTGTAAGATGTAATAGCCTTTCCAGAGAGCTGCGCCTCGAGCTCCTCAGTTTGTCCCGTCCACAGTTTCGCAAGAGATGAAGTCTTTATTATTTAACAGTGATTTCACTGGCTCATGACGGGAGCGCCACTGATGAGTTTTTCTTGAAGTGGCGCTTTACAAATGTCAGATTACAGTTACAATTATTACGATTACAATTGCAAATCCAACACGTAAATGTAAATGTTTTTCCATAGCGACCGCAGGTATTGTATTGTATTGTATCGTATTGTATTGTATCTATCAATCTATATAGCGCCTCTCGCAGTGCCCACCAATCAGAGGCGCTCCCAGTGCGAGTGACCCAGAGAAAAAAAGAGGTCTTGAGACAAAGGCCCACCAGTTAATAAAGAAGAACGTATCGAAGAAGGAAGCTGGTTCCATAGTGCAGGGCCAATGAAGGCAAAGGCTCGTGTTTTAGCCATATCAGCATGGCCTCGACCCTGCTCATTTTTCAGTTAATTGATCCTTCACCAACGCTGCCCGGACGAAAGGGTGCCACGCGTCGCCATTTATGATCCCCGTGTAGGGACCGTGCTAGCCCGTGATCTAAATCTTTGGTATAAGTTACCATCGGGAGGTGAGCCGGGACCTCACATGCAGTCGCGCATGGGACGTGCGCACTAACCAATGTAGCTAATCGGGTCAGATGCTAATGTATCTAACCAGAAGAGAAGGAATGGAAAGGAGGAATTATAAGAAAGGAGAGCAAAGAACAAAGAACTACTATGTCTCTTTTAGATACTGTCAAAACACTTGGGGTAACCCTGGACAGTAAGCTCACATTCCGACCACACATAACAAACCTTTGTAAATCTAGTTTCTATCACATCAGGGCAATACGTCACATCAGGTCGGCTCTAACTAAGAATATGTCTCAAACTATAGCCTGTTCACTTGTATCCTCTCGTCTTGATTATACTAATTCCCTTCTTGTGGGTGTCTCAAACCTTGAACTCAAAAGGCTGCAACGAATCCAAAACTCCTTAGCTCGTGTAGTGATGCGTGTCCCACTACGAACATGCTCCTCAGTCCTACTCCACGAGCTGCATTGGCTTCCTGTTGAATTCAGAATAAAATTTAAATTGGCCTGTTTGACCTACAAAGCCCTCAGTACCAGCACACCTACCTATATTCATGCACTACTAACTCCTTACATCCCTCCTCGTTGCCTGCGATCATCAAGTAGGCCTACGGGTCTTCTAGCTGAGCCACGATGCAGAACAGTTATGGGCTCTCGTGCATTCCACGCCTCTGCTCCAAAGGAATGGAATCGACTACCACTTTCTCTTCGTAGCTCAACTTCACTTCCTTCCTTCAAAAAGCGGCTCAAAACTCACTATTTCTCCTTGGCTTTCAAGCATTTAGAAATCCAAGTGCATCTTCACCTGGCGGCTGACTATCCGCGCCTCAGATTCACATTTCGGTGTGACGTTGCGCGCGTTACAAATTTATTTAATAAATAAATAATAATAATAAATGTAATGCTATCGTAAGAAGTTTAGGGCTATTCCTCAGAAAAGCGGTATGCCTTTATGAACTCCATATTTCGGTGTCACGATATAAAGTCTCCCAAAAATAGTCTCCCGGACTGAAATAATTTCTCCCACGTCTCCTTTCAGTTCCATGTCATGTCATTATTTTAGCATTATGTTTTAAAATGATAATAGTTTTACAATAAAGTTAGAAGATCCATCCGCTTAAAATTATCACTAACTTTATAAACAAAAGTAACTGTATTTCTGTACCTGTATTTCTCAAAGAATGAAGTCTCCACATGAGAGATTGTTTCAACGGAGAATGAAATATTTTCCCTAACGGAGACTTTTTTAGAATATAGTCTCCTCCGGAGCAAATTTATTCTAAGCAGATCCTCTGTGGAGAATTTCTTCCAAAATAGATTCTCCAGGGAAGACTTTCAAGGTAAGACTCTGTTTCGAAATATCGAGACAAGTGAATAAAAAATCAGAAGAAAGTAGCAGCAGCAGTGACCTTTCCGCCGAATCGCATCTGTCTTGATTTGCTTAACTGATTTTGGACCTCGCAACCATTTTGTCAATCAATCAATTTCCACGAGACTATCATTCATTTCTAATTCAAACAAGCGGTTACGTCAGAGAGGCGAAGATATATTAGACCTCCATTGCTGGAGGCGAAGATATATTAGACCTCCATTGCTGCTTGTTAGCGTGCATTTTTTCACTTTAAAAAGAGATGAAGAAGTTGAAAGAGTTTTAGAGCTTTCAGCTTGAGTTGTCTCGGGATAGAAATTTATTTTCATGTAGCTTCGTTTCAATCTCCTCAAATTAAGGTGTGAGAACAAAGTATCTATAATGATCTACCCTCGTTTCCCAAAGTGTCTTTCCACGGAACCCCAAGAAGAGGGAGACCAGAAAATTGCATAAAAGTGTTATTTTAATCGTGGAATTGCATTAAAAATCAGACTTTGAGATGAAGACAAAGGCTCCGTTGGAAAATTTCATCTAGAATATTTTCCAATTGAATTTCTATGGATTAAAATTTATTTTTTTCATGTGAGCCGTTTTGTTCAGAATCTGTTTGTATGAAAGAGAATTTACTTATTCATGACAGTGTGATTAATTAAACCAATTTTGGTCTGCTTCGCTTGCGCTACGTAGGCCTATACCAGAATATTATAATTTTATTGTAATTGTAATTGTAACTGAAACTGTAACAGTACTGTAATTGTAATTGTAATCGTAGTTGTAATTGTAATTGTTAATATGACAATTGATATAGCATCGTCGATTACAAACTACTTCTAGGATGCAGGGAGCGTCTCTGAGTAGGGATCCCGAAGGTGCGCTATATAAATTTTTTGAATGAATGAATGATTGCTTAACAGTCTACTGTCAGCGCACAGCTAATCCTCGGAGTTAGGTAACAGGTATATTTTAACTATTTTTTAACACAAAGGCTTTTTGCTTCCTGAATGGGTGCAGAAAGACGGTCTTGTTTAGGTCGGGGTCCCGTCAAGCAATTTTCAGATCAAAAGGATTCCGTAGTAAAAAAAAGATTGGGAATAACTGATCTACACCATAGAATTCTCGATCTCTTGGCCTTTGCATTATAAGATTGACTGCGTAAGTTGGTAAGGTGATTTCGATGGAGGATATTTTCACGAGTTGTTAACCAATGATCATTAAGAGGCTTCGTTACGTGGGATAAGATTAGAGCAGACCAGTTTGATCAGATTAGGTTGAACCAAACCAGATTAGGTCCGATAAAATTGGATCAGACAACGGACGACTATGGAAATATTGGCCTCTTTGGTGCAGAGCTAAGAAATTTCGGAGCCAGTCATACGAATGAATGATCTCCATTGTCCCTGGTAATTTCTCAAGTTCATTGCTCTCCTCAGTGTTAGTCCAGGTGATGTTATGTCCTCATTTATGTTGTCTATTCAACATAGTCGTATTGGCCTTTGTTTCTTGTTTCTTACATTAGTTTTATGACACGTTTTATCGTTTGTACGTAGAGCTGTGGCTAAAATCTTGGAAGACCGTCTGAATTCCCCCAATTACAACAGCCGCGTTAGACCAGGAGCTGATGACGGAGGTAATCTAATCTAATCTAATCTAATCTAATCTTATCTAATCTAATCTAATCTAATCTAATCCAAGTAATCTAATCTTAAACTGATTGATCTAATCCAATCTGTTTAATGTGATCTTATCCAATCGTTAAGGGTATAACTGTCAATGGAAATTCTAGTCTTTAGTAACATTTCTGTAAAATTGTATTTGAAAGTAATAACTATAATAATTATCATCATCGTCATCGTCGTCGTCGTCATCATCATCATCATCATCATCGTCATCATCATCATCATCATCATCATCATCATCATCGTCATCGTCGTCATCATCGTCATCGTCATCATTATTATTATTATTATTATTATTATTATTATTATTATTATTATTATTATTATTATTATTGTTGTTGTTCTTATTATTATTATTATTATTATTATTATTATTATTATTATTATTATTATTATTATTATTATTATTATTATTATTATTATTATTATTATTATTAATAATGTTCTTATTATTATTATTATTATTATTATTATTATTATTATTATTATTATTATTATTATTATTATTATTATTATTATTATTATTATTATTATTATTATTATTTTAATAACTAATTGTGCTAGCCGTTGGTCAGTATGATTGATGGCGAAGTTGGAGCCGATAAAAAGTAAGTGGGTTCTTGAAGCGCTTTTCTCGAATCGGAGTTACATTCCAGCATTATGCTGGAATATAGCTCCCCTGTTGTTATCAGTAATACGTAGATCTGTGGTGAGTAGACCACACAGTTACTGAACCTGAGGCGCTTAGCAATTAAACTTTCTGCACTTTTAAACTTTAATTGCTGAGCGCCTCAGGTTCATAATAACAACAGAGAAACTACATTCCAGCATCAGCGCTTATCTATGACCGTACCTCTGTTTGTGTATCTCCATCTATACGTGGCACGTTGTCAGTCGGTCAGCGTTTCACAGGCTCGTATTTAAGACAGACCGACGGCTCCATTGTCTTGGAATGCGTGCATCAGTCAGACAATATGCCTCTGGCCCTTTGTTCATTTGCTCCATCCATCTATTGGCGCTACATAAGTCAACATATACAATCGTGTTTTAGAGCCTCTAGATGTTTACATCAACATGAATGTTAACGACATCAGCTACATCAGCGAAGCGCAACAGGTAAGAGAAGACTCTAGTCAGTCTTTTCGGAAGTCTTTTACGCAATTTATTGAGCATCGTAATTTTTATAGTGCCACTGCAGAAATGCTCCCTAGTTAGCGATAGACAGTAACCCAAAGAAGGAGCTGTAAAATTTGCGATTACGATTACGTATACGAGCGAATCAGGCAACAATGTCTTCAATTATTCAATTATTGCTGACGCAATGAATGTTGGGTTGCAGCAAAACTATTTAAGAAGTTTATTTATATTAATTTTCTTTTATTTAGAAAAATATAATATATTTTGACATGTAAATTGGTTTAGCAGATGCAACTTATTGTTTCAGCCTGCAATTTCATTTATTGCATATTGTGTTAAAATTACTTATACTTTTTTTAATTAGACCTATTTCTATTAATTCTATTCGAGTTATTGTTTAATTATTATTAGTGGTTTTTATATGGATATGGATTTAATTTGCAGTTTACTCTATACGTATTGCATTGTAGGCTTATTAATCTTTCCATGCGTTGTAGGAATATTCAATGACGTTATACCTGCGTCAGATTTGGAATGATGAGCGACTGTCGTACGCTGATACGGACTTCAATCGCAAGTCGGTTGCCATTTCTATACCAGTTTAGAGTTTCATGTGTGATAACAACTTACACAGCAAGCATAGGATAATTGATCCGGCTAAGCTGATGTCACGCTAAGATCTCTGGAAATCCTGTATCTACGCAGACGTTCTGATACATGAATCCCAGTGATTGATATGATTCCCAGCAAGAAGCCGGTACAAAACTCGGTTGGTCTTCTTGACGGCAACAACTGCGCGTGGCGGGTTTATAATATTATTGGCAAGCTCCTACCAGCATTTTGCAGCAAAAACCTGGATATCATTTTGCCGGAGTTATTTTGGCAAGCTCCTGCCAGCGTCTTACAGCGAAGACTTGGATATCATTCGCTGGCGTAACCTTATCTTAAATATTATTATAACCTTAAAGGCAAATTATGGTTGGTTAGTTGCTGATTAACGACACTGTGTCGCAACAAAGATGATTAGCGTCGCCCTCCTCCTTTCTCCCGGCGTGTGACTGGCACTGCCGAGTATGAAACAGTACAATGTCTAGCTTTATAGTGCTCTTTAATCGTATTTTACTGCAGGTTAATAGTTCGGAAATGACCGAAGGTGTTTAATATATTTAACACCTACCTTCTTTATGGAACTTAATAATAGACAACAAAATTAATATGTACGTCAACTCAAGGCAAGCCTATTTCATGATATAGTTCAGGTTATAGGTGTCATAGCTTAACTGAGACATAGTCACATGGGCGTAGCAAAAAAAATTTCGGAGGGGGTTTTAAGATTTCGGGGGTTTCAATTGGAAATGGTCGAAAAAGTTCAGTTTTTTTTGTATTTTGCATGTAAAAGCATATAAAATATTTTCTGAAACTTATTTCGGGGGTTTTAACCCGTAAAACCACCCTCTAAATACGCCCATGCATAGTCAGTGGTAGATTACAGTTTACACTAATGATGTCATGTTCAGAGGTTGGGATTACGGTTCTCTGTATATATCAGAAGCGTCGAAATTTGCTTTTCTCCATTGTAAGTTCTTTGCCGTCTTTCAGGTCTAGCCGTAAGGTAATGTAAATTATAATAAATTTATGTAGCGCTCCTTCAAGGTATCTGCTCAGAGGCTCTCTCTGCGCTAGCTTAGGCCTATATGAAGCTAAATGTCATTACGAACGAATGATTATATTACATCAGTTAACAAAACAATGCACAGTAAGCTGAAAGAGTCCACCAGTGGCGAGCCCACGCACACACGTGGAACCAAACAAGACTCACCTCCTTGAAGCTCCTTCAATTTGCTTGCCCACCGCTGCCTGATTCTCAGATTTTCTGAGAATTTAAAGTTTCCATATTTCGGTTGCGCTTCTCCAACGAATTACGAGGCTCGACAACGATCTCACTTGAAGCTCTAAGGCCGTGTCGTCGACTATTGTCATCAACTCTGTCTTAATGTCCCAGGTTGCGGTGTGTCAACCTGTTTTGCATAATAAACGAATATAATATAGGCCTACTATAAGCTACCGTAGATTGAGACCTTGTGCATCATGATAGTGGCGCCATAGAAGTCTATAGATTAGATTACGGTTAGTGTTTGGGTTAGGAATAACGTTATCATAGCCACAATATAATATAACTGTTTCCTTTAAAAAACAAGCATTTTATCAAGCTCAGCATATAGGCCTACCATTACCCTTGACGATTAAATTAATGTTAACCAGGCGAACAACTAAGAAAACAAAATGAAAAGTTGTTATTTGTTAAAATAACCTTACGCTTGCCGATTACAGCATAACGCTGAATTACAACCAGTTCGAGCGGATCTGGACCCCGGATCTGTTCATACGGAACCTCAAGTCCGGAACGCTGCATACGATAACGGTTCCTAATCGACTGATCCGTCTCTCGCCAAATGGTAGCGTCTTCTTCAGCCAGCGCCTTGCCGTCACCCTCTCTTGTGATATGGATCTCGAACGCTTTCCAATGGATAATCAGACGTGCAAGTTTGAGATCGGCAGCTGTGAGTATAAGGTTTCAGTTTTTAGAATTATTTTTTAGTTTCACGTTCGGTTTCTGTCTGCGGTTAACTTTCGATTTTCATTTGCGAATATACTCTTGGCTTCTATTTACGAGATTAGAACGTCTGGAAAGTACCAGTGTGACGTGTACGACTGCACTTTGAAAATTCGATGAAAGAATAGTATTGATTTGGTTTTGAGCTATAGTTTTGAATTGGTTTTCGCTGTTAATATAGAATACCATTAACGTGCATGCAGTTATTCAAGTAATTAGCCGTGATTTATATATGATCTTACCTGAACCCATTGTAATATAGCAACAACACAAAACTGAGGAGCGATTTATTAATCTGGAGGGCAGGGTGATCTGGTTGGTTGTTCGGCTCACACTGTAATTCCAAAAAGCAACGTATAGTATTTGTAGAACGCCTTCATTGGAATCTCATTGTGGAGCTGTTTGCCATGCAATCTACGACATGAGCTTCTTTTCATCATCTCCCTCCTTTCTTCCTTTTCTCTCTTTCTCTCTATCTGTCTCTCTGTCTGTCTGTCTCTCTCTCTGTCTCTCTCTTTCTCTCTTTTCTCTCTTTCTCTCTGTTTCTCTGTCTTTCTCTGTCTCTTCTGTCTGTCTTGTCTTTCTTTCTGTCTCTGTCTGTCTTTGTCTCTCTCTGTCTCTCTATGTGTCTCTATGTCTGTGTGTCTCTCTCTCTGCTGTCTCTGTCTTGCCAACGGTTGAAGACCGTAGTCTGTTGATTGTAGTCGGGTCAGGTTTTCTATAAATGAAGCTTTTTATAAATGAATACCTGGCTTATTGCTGCCTTGATTTTGACAGATGCCTACACGACCGATGATTTAGTCTTCAAGTGGAGACTGGATGCCCCTGCCGTTGAAATAATCAGAGTCGGTCTACCAGAATATATGGTCACGGGCGTCTCAAACGTCGAATGCACTCAATATTCTGAAGGCAAAAACTAATAAAACTTATTGATTTCTTTGTTAATCATTGATCCGTGTATTGTATTGTATATGGAAATTTGTGGGGCGCCTCTTACAGTATAAAGCTATTCAGAGGCGCTCTCAGTTTGAAGCCCCGACGGTATAAAAAAAAGTCTTCAAGCAGCGGGCAGATGAGGGAGAGATCCCAGCCGAAATTTTAGAGCGTACAGAGGGAGGAAAGTCACTTCGGGCGGAGAGACCCACAAAAGGAAAGGCGAGGTGTTGGGCCATAGCAGGCCTTGCCCGAGGGACAAAGAGATCAAGACGGTCTAGAGAGTTGGGAGAGGAAGAGAAACAGCAGAGGTAGACTTGAGCATCAGATCACAAAGGTACTTACTTGGTAGCACGTCCTTGCTAACTTTTTGAAACCATGAGCAAGACCTTGTACCGAATTCCAGAAGCAACGGGAAGCCAATACTTATAAGGGGTCGTCCATTAATTATGTCAACAAATTTTAGGCAATTTTTGACCCCCTCCCCTTGTCAACAACTGTCAAACATTGACGGACTTCTGGAAACCAAAATGGCTCAATACATGTAGAATCATTTTTTTTAAATTTACACTAAAAAATGCAATCTCGAATTTCAAAATAATATGAGTTTAGTTTATTACCAGCTTTTTAGTAGTATTAAACATTAAGCTTTATACATTTTTAGCATTTCTTAATGTTTTCACCATTTGGAAGGATCTGGTTGATTTATTGGAGAAAAATTTGTTGACGTCAATTGTACCGAACCCCCGCCCCTTGTCAACAACTGTCAAACTTTTCCAAACCCCCTCATTTTGTTGACATAATTAATGGATGACCCCTAATTTGAAATGTCAGAGAAGCGAGGAAGGCGGTCAATGCGCCTAGCTGCCGAGTGCAGGCCCGACTGAAGGGAGCATAGTCGTGCGTACCTTGAGAAAACCAGATATCCGAAGACGTCTGTTTTGTGATTGCATAATGATTATTTTGTGATTGAACATACTCAGATTATTCTGTATGATATTCCCGCAGAGCGTTTGCAAGCGGTTCAATGAAGTGCAAGCTTACTTACTTAAAAAATCGTCTCTTCTTTTTCTCCTGGTCTCTTTTTTCTATCGTTATCCTTTCTTTTGTCACATCTTGTTTTCTTTAACAATTTAGGCAAGACCAGTTTTCCATGTCTGAGAGCCTACTTCCACCTGACTCGACGACTTAAGGCCTACATCCTCAACACCTACGTTCCGAGCTTCCTCGTCGTCCTTCTGTCCTGGCTGTCCTTCTGGATCGACCCAGAGTCGGCTCCGGCCAGAACCTCCCTCAGCATCCTGACCATCCTGACGATCACGACGCAGAGCTCTGGATTGATGCGGAGCTTACCATCCGGTTCCATCACGAAAGCCATTGACGTCTGGATGGCCACCTGTCTCGTCTTTGTCTTCGGAGCATTCATTGAATATTCTGCCGTCAACACTTTGGCTCGTAGGAGAAAGCAACAGGTAGACGGAACATTAAATTATATTTCAATTAAAGCAGTCCAAACCAGTTATGTAGGTAGGCACCTCTGAACAGCTGGACACAATTTTAGCAATTTATTTAATTTATTCAGTCATTAATCATATTAATTAGCTGGTTATATAGATTCTTATGTTACTAACATAGCACCTTTACGTTTGTTAAAATTAGTTATCTAGACAATTATTATTTCACCTAAGGATACTGGCCATTGAACACCAACCTGTACACAATTAAGATTCGCATTTAAAATAGCTTATCGCCATAGGCTGCTTTCCTGTCTTGGCGCACTGACCTCCTGGATCAATATTGACCTGATATTATAGGCTTGGTTTTGGTGCTCCATTGGTAGATGCCTCCTGCATTAGAATCTGGCACGATGGAAGTTACTACTGTTATGTTTAATAACGCTTTATTTCCAACTCATTCCAACATTCGTTGAAACCAACAAAGTGCTTAAAGCGTGCACAGTAGGTCTAATGTCTAATTTCGAACGGTTCTCTTTACACTCTTTCCGTACCTATATATTTTATATCCAAGATACTACAGTTTGTAGTATGACTTATATACTTGCAAGATAGTACACTAACAAGAATCATAATAATTGTTACACATAGTATATCACTTTTAAGTACCACATGAAAGGGTTGCCTAAGCTAAGGAAAGTTCACTAAGAGAAAACAGTTCATCAGTGAGCAAACAGTTCATCAATGAGCAAGTATTGATCAGATACTGAGAGAGTCACCACAGGGTTGACCGATGACACCGTGCTCAGAATACCTGGACCGCGTTGCATCGCTCTTTGCTTCTGATTTACCCCCTTAGGCCAACATAATTAATATCTAACGATGCAGACCTGTCTGCAAATTTCCTAAATTGTTGACAATAAGTTATGTGTCTTTAAATCAAATGCAATTCAATCTTAACAGCCTAATGAAAAGCCCTGTGGGATAAAATCGTTGCAGTGATGCTTTTACAACTTACAAGAAACATAAATTATACCACCAGATCCCAAATTTAAAAAATCCTTTAAATACAGTTTATAAAGTTTCTGTAATTAAGGTCGATATATTGAAAGTCGTCTTAAAATCTTAAAATACACTCATTGAAGTGAATCAGGTAAACTGAATATAGACATGAAATTAAACGCTAATAACGCTATCAAGCAAATTTTAAATACAATTACTTTACAAGTTTGTATTTGTAACGGAGCATTTTATAGGTCCTCTCATTATATAGCTCAAGCGTGATGTAGCATTAACCGTATGATTGCAACTATAATTCTATAAACATGTTCATCACCATGTATGTATGAGGCTGAAAGCCGGATAGACACCCATTGCGCTATATTTCTCTAACGGAACTTGTGGCCGAGCCATTTAGTATTTTGTGGTTGCCACGTGGTATAGATTTGTTAAGTGGAAGTAAAGACGGATTGGCCATTTGCCATTATTTTCGCAGTGGTACTAAACCAGGCAAATATCTCCTGAACTACTTAAAACCTTTATCATGTTATGCTTTTAGTCTTTTTCTTTACGAAGAACGTATCTGCACCATTCCATTCTCGTGACTTTTTAAGAGTTATCTGAGGATTGCTTCTTTACGAAGAACGTATCTGCACCATTCCATTCTCGTGACTTTTTAAGCGTTATCTGAGGATTGCTTGTTTAATGATAAGCATTTTTTCTGACTGACAGGATCCTATACACTGCTTTTTCGTATTGCTTCGTTCCAGAAGGCAGAAGATGCTTCAAAGGCGAACGGAGGCAAGGACGTGGATGGATCGGTGGACGAGAGAAGCTACTGCGGTCGACGTGGGGGATTTTGGTCTCTCTTCGATTACAAAGAGGATCCAGCGATGACCGTGGAAAGGCTTTCCCGCATTTTGTTCCCCTTCACCTTCTTTATCTTCTGTCTCATCTACTGGCCGTTTTACCTCATTCAATGAGCAAGGTTGTAAGCTCAAGATGACCTTCTTGGTTACGGATGCATGTGCTGTCCAGGTGAAGGGCAAAGTCGCAAAGAAATTATTCAGTAATTATTTAAAGTTAAACACAAATTATCATTTTAGACGGAATAATAATAATAATAATAATAATAATAATAATAATAATAATAATAATAATAATAATAATAATAATAATAATAATAATAATAATAATAATAATAATAATAATAATAATAATAATACCTAATAATAATAAAAAATAAAAAAAATAATAATAATAATAATAATAATAATAATAATAACAGCAATAATACAAATAATATAATTAAAGATGTTTTATTGTACTACATCATAGTATCATATTATGATATAATATTGCATGAGACTATTATTATCATTACATTTTCATCATCAATATATTAGTATTATGATAATTGACTACTTAATATCTTCTTCATTTTTATTTATTTATATTTTTATCCGCATCCTCATCATCACGTTATCATCATCATCATCATCATCATCATCATCATCATCATCATCATCATCATCATCATCGACATCATCATCATCATCATCATCATCATCATCATCGTCGTACATGAACGATAACTCATTTCTTGAGTTTATTCAGTTAAACCATTTGTCCAGAGAATGACGTTCTTCCAAGAGGAAACCTTTACACAGTTGCAACGGGTTATGACCCGATAGGCATAGAATAAGTTAGTTTGCAAATTCCACCAGGACGAAACAATGTTTCTGCAATCGCTTTCTTACAACAGGTTGTAATGTCGACACTTTTTCTCATAGTGTGAATACAGATTCATAAGTAGCAAACGCCTAATAGTCGCTTTCACGAGTTAAGTTTTCTGGTTGTTTAATAATATAGATGTAGGAAAACTTACATGAATTTAAAATAAAATATTCTGAATTTGTTCTAATTCCGTTTAATAACTACTACTTTTGGTTCGATTAATTGTGAATTCTTATGGTTATGATTACATAACTGAATTAGATACACGTTTGGATGTCGAGGTTGCTTCGTGGTGCAGTGGTTAGCGTGTTGTCAATAGAGAGATGGGGGTACAAAATTACAAATCCCCGCCAGGTCAGAAATTTGGTTCGAGATTTCTGCTCCACCTACCTGCGCCCTTAGCATATTCAGCTACAATGAGTTCATTGACCGTACACTGTCGGTGGATGAGATGGAGAGGGAGAGGACTAGCCACCCACCTTCATATGCAAAGGCTAAGAAAGCGAAGTCGCTAACACTTCATATCCATGGATGCTTACGGGCTACCTTAAGGGACTGTTCTTCTCGTCAGGTGTCATGCTATAAGTTGCGGAAGTTGGTGGGTCTTTCACTGCACTTGGGCCAAAAGACAGCAAAGCCATCTTTATTTGGTCTGGAGCTTGTAATAGCCGTGACTCTATCATTCCCTCGATGATGTTATTTCTATATTTACCTCTACAACCATCACTGAAAAGGCAAACCTTCAGCTCTATTCCATTGGTTGACCATCAGACATCTACATGTACTTTTAACCAGGTCGCAAGGTAATAATATTTCGGAAATCCAGCCACAGATGTGGCAAGGTAGAGAGTGTTTTCAAAGTATACTGTTCCTTTCCACGCTCATCGCTCAGCACATTTTCACAAAAACACCAATAACGTTCAACGTGCTGTACAACACTATGAACGATTGGTGTTTCTTGTGAAAATCTCCGGATGACGAGTAACCGAGATCTAACTTGATTTGCAAATATTGGACATGTCCTTTTTCACTATAATGAAGGCCATGCATTTGGGCTTTATAAAGAGCATTTTCAGAACCTCACAGAAGCGAGAGGTAGATACTCCACACTCAATAAGATTCATTTTTTTTCGCGAATAGATCTCCAAACATTTAAAAACTGAAAATTCATTCATTCATTCATTGCGGAGGTTTATATAGCGCCCCTTCAAGGTATTTACTCAGGAACGCTCCCGACCCAACCCCGGCTTAAAAGGACGGTCTTTATAAAACGCATCTGAGTGAACCATTGCCATCGTGCCTAGTGCTAATGGGTCGACAACAAAGAGGGCACAATGCTGTAGGCATATCTGATCATCTTGGTTAATAAAAAAGTGTTAACTTAAAATTGTAATTGTAATATAACATCTATGAAGCGTGACTTCAAGAAAAAACTCTCCAGTGACATGACTTTGCAACAGTGGTCACGGTCCAGTTGCAGTGTGCAATAGCCTACACGACAGCAAAGTCAGACTATAAATTTAAAGCAGTAAGAACACACACAAAACCGAAAACCGATATCGCGAGCTTCAGATATATATATATATATAATATATATATATATATATATATATAATGTAAAGCTAAGCCGATAAGGAATCTACTTGTAAGCTACAGATAAATAGACGTAAAACGAATACCGCTGCAGCTCTGCTCGGAAGAATTATAGGTAGAATAGGTAGCAGAGCAAAAGGTAGATCTACTTTTGGTTGGGCAGAGGGGCCGTCCATAAATGACGTCACGCACCTAGGGGAAGAATTATAGGTAGAATCGGAAATTTGTGACGATGTGTGACATGGGGGTGGGGGGTCTGAGTAGTGTGACGTCACACCAGGTCTATGTTATTAAATTTAACAATTAACAACAATTTAATTTTAATAATAGCAGCACTAGTTTTGAGGATTAAATTTTCATTATTTTTTAATTATTTTAATGTATACGGGCACTATTATTAATAATTTTCTAATTATTTCAATATTTGGTCACCGTTAGATTTTAAAATATTCATGCTTTCGTTATTTGTACCATGAAGGAGCATTTTGCTTCACCATGGAAATTGGTTTTAGGGGGTCAGAGCTTTGTGACGTCATTTTCAGAGGGGTCTTACTTTTTGTGACGAAGTGTGACGAGGGGGAGGGGGTTAAAAATCGGCCAAAATAGCGTGACGTCATTTATGGACGGCCCCAGATCACCTCTGTGGTCAATAACCGCCGAAAGTCCAATCCATTACAGATGTGAAATAGTTTCAATAGAAAAACAACAGCGTCGTATTATACTCGTATAGCTTATTTTATGCAATACGTAACCGGAAAGAATAATAGTAAACAAAAATGTTCGAGATACAGCGCTCAAATAACAATAATTTTATACCTTATTCTAATTTCTCTTATAAAGTAAGTAAGTAAGTAAGAATATTCTTTATTTGACTACCAGCAAACGCACAGTAGCTTACAGAAAAAATAAATAATACAAACATTTATAAAATAACTCATCGTCAGAACTGAGAGGCTGGGGACCATTTTTTAAATATATTAATATTATATCTTCCATTATTTTTTATTTCCAGCTTGTTGCCATTTTTTCTGGGTCGTACAAGCCTTTCTTTTAATGCGACCCGACTATGTCATTTGCAAACGCTTCACTTAACCGACATTAATTTGAATGAAAAACTATTGAGTACACGACTTCCCAATGTAAGTAGGCTAAGTAAGTATATTCTGTATTCAACCAGCTGCAGTCCGCATTCCAGTATACATACATCATATATTATATGCAATCAATAGTGACTCAATATGAATTAAGCATTCTAAATATAAAAGTTTTTTTTCATATTATGTATGTATGTATGTATGTATGTATGAGCACTTGCTATAGCGCCCCTTCAAGATTTCTACTCAGAGGCGCTCCCGACTACAGCGCGGACACTGAATCGGAGTTTCACGCCGAAGCGCATGAGCAATTGCGAGCGAAGGACTTGCCCAGGGTCCCTACGCGGCGGCTTGAGGTATATTCGAACCCGCAGCCCTCCGGCTGCAAGGCACCGAACATACCCCTACACCACCGCGCCCCAATGGTCAACTTAAGTACCCACCTATATCAATGAACAACTCTGTGCTTTAGTTTGCATTTACATAAGTAGGCTAATATGAAAACTCCACAAGCTATGGATCGTATACAATGTAATACTGTATAAGGCTGTATAATATACATAAAACTGAATGTAGTCTGCTCCGAATTTTATCGTATGCATGCAAAAGCATTCAACATAGCGTATGCGCTGTTTGAAGTGTCTATGGGGCAGATTCTTTAATTAATAGTGAGGCTAACAATTATTACCACAGCTGACTCGTATCTTGCTACGGTTGTTGAGCAGTACATGGAAGGTGAGTGTAAGGACGAGAGAAAGTTATCCAACACTATCCAAATCTTACACAACCAGAATATGTGAGTTTGTGTTGTAACCTCAAAGTCCACTCGTCAGAAACCATTTCAGGCCTAAGATCCAATCTACCGCCAGTTTGTTCATCCTCCTATCTCGCCTCTTAACTCAACCTCTCCTCCGCTTGCACTCTCCTCTTCTACTTTCCACTGACGACTGAAAACCGAACTCTTCAAGATATCCTATCCTGATTCCACTCCTGCGCCACCACACGACCACCATCATCATCACCGATTGCAACCGTAGCACCATGCTGTCTCCTCGGCTTGACCTCCCCGGATTTTGACCTGGCACCGAAACGAACAGAGGAGTTTTGGCTATTGCGGACTTGATTTGATATAGCGCCGGTGAATAAGCTGGTCTCCCTGACGTGGCTTTTGTGGGCGCTGAGAAATTTTCGAAGATTTACATTACATTACATTACAGCCTCACATTTTGACCTCCTTATGAGGTCTAACATAGGCCTTTGAGACTGCAGGCTGGCTGGTATTGGTATTTTCTGTTTAAATATAGCCTTGATCCACTTCTGATTGTCGGCATGCAAGTCATTCTTTACATGCACTCCCTCCCCAAGACGATCGCTATTTCATCTCACGTGTATTGCCTACTTTTTAAGGACACATAGCCTATTGATTCAGTCTTCACTACTTTTCTTCTTCTCTCATCAGCAGGCACGAGGCTGGACTCTTAATGTGGCATTAGATAGCCGACTTTTGATTACAACCAGCTGCGCCTGTGTGAGCTTGGATTTATTGATCAAACGAATATTGATTTTGATATTCGACAGGGTCTGAAAGAAACGTGTTTACGACGCATAGTAAATAAAGTGGAGACACATCTGGTACCCGTTGCTGAGAGGAACCTTTTAATAGTCAGCAGCGCATTCAATACCACAGCTCAGCCAACTTACATACGATGGATGAGTTATGCATGCAACGTATATATGTAAGGATGAATATTCAGCAGTCAACATTTGCATCTGAAGGAATCAGGGCACTACACTTTCGGTAGTTTGCAATACTACCAAGTGTTTAGTTTCGCAAACTCCGGCTGTTTGAGATTTAGCCTTTTGTGTGGACAGCTAGTTTTCGAAAAAAGGAGATATCCAGAGTTCGATCGACGAATTAATTGCTAGAGCAGATGAGTTAGAAAGAGAACATGAGGCGTTAATCAGTGAAAGTTTCTTTCGAAACGACAGATTCAAAAGAAGTTTTACAGAAATCCTTGAAAAGAGCATGCTAGAAAGTGAGCGTGAGGAATTCATTGTTTGTTAGCGTCAAACAGTCGAAGTTTCTTTCGAAGCAACAGATTTATGAGAATTTCTACAGAGCTCTAACAACAGCGCTGTGGGACAAATCATAGGTAATATTTACCAAAATATTTGATGGTGTAGTGTAATTCTAATAAATTGTTTTAAAAACACAAGAAGTAGCTTTGTTTGGCAATCACTTTGCTCGTCGTCTGCAAATAGGGTTAACTATCAGGATTTAATGGTCGACAGGTGAACGAAAGGTGGCAAATAACTATAGTTAGCTGAACTAGAACCCTGCTAGAGACGTCACTACTTCAATTTTCAGCAGCAGGTAGGTTAATTCGGCGATTAAGACGCTGATCAGTATTGGTTCTTCATCATTTGACCTTGTATAATATGTCTCAGGTATGTTTCTCACCATAGCGAGTCTTAGTACTTAACAAAAGTGTAATTATAATGTGGCTACCAAACATTTGTAAAATTATTCGACAAACATGAAAAAATGTGCTGGAATGCCGTTCTATCTGTCATCATCATCATTATCACACCCATATCATCATCTGCTAGATCATCATCATCATCATCATCATCATCATCATCATCATCATCATCATCATCATCATCATCATCATCATCATCATCAGCATCAGCATCAACAAAAGTGTATCAGCATCAGCATCAGCATCAGCATCAGCATCAGCATGTCATCATCATCATCATCAGCATCATCATCAGCATCAGCATCAGCATCATCATCATCATCATCATCATCATCATCATCATCATCATCATCATCATCATCATCATCATCATCATCATCATCATCATCATCATGACCTGCATCATCTGATCAGCTAGGGTATATGAAGAATTGTTGTTTCAGTTGTGAGTGGGACAAAAGATTCCCACATTCCACTGGCCATGTCGCAAACATTTTATACCACGCCAAAGGAAAGTTCATCACGAACCACTTGTTGAACCCAGTAAGATTTTCTTGCCACCTCCTCACATCAAGCTTGGACTAGTGAAGAACTTTGTCAAGGCATTGAACAAAGAGGGGAAGGGGTTCAAAAATCTTAAGAGACAAGTTTCCTCGCATGAGTGAAGCCAAGATATGAGAAGGCATATTTCCTGGTCCACAGATTAGAGAACTGATGAATGACAGTCGCTTTGACGAACTCCTGAATAAAATTGTGTTAACTGTGTGGCAGTCTTTGAAGGACGTTACTTACTGGGCAATAACAATAATAATAATTAATACAGCACAATACAACTGGGGCGCGGTGGTATAGGGGTATATTCGGTGCCCTGCAGCTGGAGGGTTGCGGGTTCGAATCCACCTCAAAGTTGCCGCGTAGGGACCCTGGGCAAGTCCTTCACTCGCAATTGCTCATGCGCTTCGGCGTGAAACTCCGATTCAGCGTCCGCGCAGTAGTCGGGAGCGCCTCTGAATGGGCAATCTGGTAGGGGCGCTATAACAAGTGTTCAAATACAATAAATACAATACAATAACAAATCACCAAATTATATTCAGCTAGTTGAAAAGATGCTTCAAGCATTGCATCTGATGGATGTTACTAAAAATACATTTCTTTAATTCCCGTGTGGATTATCCCCAGCAAATCTTAGTGATGTTAGCGATTAACATGGCGAACGATTTCATCAGGACATTGCCAAAATGAAGAAACGACTCCAGGGTGTGTGCAGCCTTAGTATGCTGGTTGATTACTGTTGGACATTGATCAGAGAGTCTTCTGACATTGAACACACACGCAAATCAGCGGCTGTTCAGTTTTAAAGTGTACGAAAACTAAATAACTAGTACATTGTAAATGTATGCACTAAGTAAATTTCTGGGCATTTCTGTTAAAATCTTGCAAATCATTTTTCTCAAAAACCTTACGTGATACAAAATTTCTGATAACACCACTGGATTCAGCGTTCCAACTTCTATATAAAACAGCTAAAGTTTTTTCGGAAGCCAAAACAAAGTTAAAATTTATTGTCCAGTGTTATCAGAATGAACACCGCGTAGTCTATACTTTCGACATCTGCCCGTCAAATGCATTGAAAGGAAAGACGGACAAGAACAGGGCGCGATGACGTTAAAGCCTGCAAGAGGTTCCCTAAGACCTAAGGCGTCCTACCGACAGCGTGTGCGGACATTTCCCCGTCAATTTGGCAATGCAAATATTTTAAATGAAACAATGTCCCTGTGGCGTTCAATTTCGCCACAGGAGGCTTAAGTGTCAACTGTCCTTGGCAGTGCAACGCTTTCAGGCAGGATTGGTCAAACTCGGTGCACTTCTCGTGTTTTAGGCGTATCAAATTTATTTACGACCTCAATTACAATATTATTATCTGTAATAACGAATGAAGAAGTTTTGTGAGACTAATTCAAGTCTTAAGTTACTAGCCATTCCGAAAAGGCGGACTAACCCAGGCAAAACTCCCATGCTCCTCCTTTCTTTAATAAGATCCTATGTCTACCTAAGTAGACTGCAACGCGCTTCGATTTCATTCAATACCTAGAGCATTTGCAATTATTTCAGTTAATCGATAATCGTAGGAATTACATTGACGGTGGAAAGCTACCATTTAATTTTCATAACAAAAGTTCTTGAAATTGTCTTTTCTTTTTCAGTTGATTCTCGGGATAAGTGAAGATGGCGGATGCGAGAGAAGAAGCTGAGCAACAACTTAGAGAAATAACAGAATGTCCTATTTGCATGAGTGCATTCACTGATCCAGGAATCTTGCCATGCATTCACACATTCTGTCTTGAATGCCTGAAAAGCACCGGTGAAGAAGCTCAGTTGAATCCAGGAGACGAGATGCCTTGTCCGTTGTGTCGGAAAAAGTTCATCCTTCCAGCAGATAGAATAGCAGGCGTACAGAAAAACTTCTTCATGGAAACCTTGTTGCTCAGCTTTTACCACCATCTTCACTTATCTTGAGAAGCACTTGATAACTTAATGACTCAACGCCTTAATGACTCATCGACTTAATGACTTAATGGTGGCTCAATGGTAAGTTTTCAAACAAGCAATTTGTTTATTTTTAGTCTCAGATGAAATGGATCTGAGAGCTCGATTAGAAGCGAACAAGGAGCTGATCACGGATCGTCTTGATCCAGACTTTGGACTCCTTGATAAGCTCCTTGCCAGTCGATCACTGACGAGATCGGAGGTCGCCAAGGTCAAGGCCGTCTCAGACTCGTATGGAAGGAGTGGGAGACTTCTGGAATATGTTTTCGACAGAGACATCCACGAAGGGTTCTTGGATGCCCTCAGAGACACACAGCAGACTCACCTGGCGAATTTCATCTTGAGCAACGGACGTAAGTATCAAGTAGTGATGCTTGGCCCTTAGACAATGGCGCTTAGTAAATGTATGATAAAAATCTAAATAATATCCCTTTTCTGCCGTTGAGACAATACTCGGCATTCCATTTGTATAATCTAATCTGATCTAAAAAACCTATCGATATGATGCCGCAATGCAGTAGGCAGAGAGAGAAACCGTAGTCAAAGATGGTAATCTGTTGGAGAAGTCCTGCCAAATGGAATTTTAATAATCACAAATTAGTGACAACTATCGGGTCCTTTAAATCTTCTGTCCTTGTACACGAGGCACTTCAGGGTCTAACACCGAGGTATTCCTTGCTGACTTATACAATCCAGTCATGTTTTATACCATCAGTCCAAACAACACTTTAACGTTGAGCCGCATTGGTTTCTAAGCCGCTTTCAGTACACTTCCGTTGTTAAAGTGTTAAGATCAGCTGCCTCTGGACAACTCTCTATTAAAATTTAATAGGGACAGTGATTATCGCACTTTCTCGCACTCTTGTCCTCTATGGAATTCGCCCACACCAGCTTAGTAGAACCATTCTCTTTCTCTAAACTCAGTATGTAAATGATCGAAGACATCTTGCCTGAGCGACAAGCACTTTTGTGGTGAATTGATAAATTAAAGCGATATAAATATCTGAATGATGATGATGATGATGATGATGATGATGATGATGATAATTATAATAGTGATGAATAATAACAAACAAGTCTAATAATAATTGTAATAGCTTCTCCAGAGAATTCTTAAATTTCTGAGGTATTATAGTACCTACAGAATACCTCAGAAATTGAAGAATTCTTTGCAATGATAATATTTTCAATTTTAGTCCGGGGCCTTTTTAAACTGAGAGATGCGACGGCGGACAGAAGGAAATGGGATCATTTGTACACAAGGTAACAAGAAAAAGAAAATAGTAGTATTAGTTGTAGCAGCAGCAGCATTATTATTAGAAGAAGAAGAAAAATAGGAGTAAGTGCAGCAGTCGTGATGTGTTTGGTGGTAGTAGTGGCATTAATAATAATATCAACAACAGCAGCAACAAACAACAGAACAAGAACAACAACAAGAACAACAACAATAATAAAATAATAATAATAATAATAATGATAATGATAATGATAATGATAATGATAATGATAATGATAATGATAATGATAATGATAATATATAATAATAATAATAATAATAATAATAATAATAATAATAATAATAATAATAATAATAATAATAATAATAATAATTGTTCTTAATTAATAATAAGTCCCTGAGGGATCATAATAATAATAATAATAGTAATAATAATAATAATAATAATAATAATGATATAATTTAAGTGAGCGGCATTCAATACTTCTTCCAAATAGCGTAGAAAGCCAATATTCAGGTACTTGTGGGTGTTCTTGTATACATCTTATGCGGTTTTTTTAAGTAAACGCATAAGATAGGTTATACAAGAACCCCTACACGTACCTGCATTGACTTTCTATGCTATTGGAAGATGTGTTGAATGACGCATTTCTCTAAACGTCTTGCAGAGCGCCGCCCTGAGTTCGGAGATGATTGGCTGCTAGCAGAACGAGAAATATCCATCATTGATACCAACCAACACGCTTTGGTTGACTTACTAGACACCTCTGATCTTCTTCAGCATCTGTATTCTCACAAAGTCGTTAACAATCGACAAAGAGACTTCGTGTCGTCAAAGACAACTTCCCACGAAAAGAACGAGGCATTGCTGGAAATACTGAGAAGAACTAGTCTACGAAACTACAGTGAAACGATCGGTTGTCTGCATTTATCGAACCAAAGCCACATTGCAGATATATTCAAAGAGGGCGGAGGTAAAAGCTTCAGTAGTTTAAAAACGCACAATCACGGGTCACTTGTGGTTTTCGTTTTTTTAATATATTTTCGTAGTGTTTTCACTGTTTTGAATCGAGTTAATCATTTACTGTGGAATATGTACTATAATGATTTGCATTGCTGTACGAAACTTGATGTTGCACTGTTTATCAAGGATTTAGCTAATTGCAGATTTCTGAAAATGTTGTTCTAGGTGTCCGTACAAGTTAGCGTGGATCTTGATCCCTTTTTGGACTATCTCGATTGCGGCCAATCCTGTTATTTTATGTTGAAATGTTATGTTTTTTTGACTTGGCTTCAATAAAAGAGTTTTGATTGATTGAAAGATTGAACTGGTGGCTGTTTATAACCTACGTGTCCAATTTGGACTCAGAGACATAAATAACTCTATAGAAAGTAAACGGAAATAAATTTATTTTACTACGGTATAGACATTCCTGAGAGATTCTTCACAGTAATTACTGTGAAGATGTCTATATCTCCTCCACAGCAATCTGTTAAAGATCTCCTAAGACAAAGACTGATGTAGATAATAATGATCAAGAGAGGAATTAAGGCATTAGAGTGAATGGGAAAAGAACGTGAAGTTTCCATAAAGTGTATTTCTATGCCCCGTCTTCCCCTAAGTAATGGTAAAATATGAGCATCAAAGTCTTGCTTACATAATTATGGCTCTGAATATCTCGATTAGACCTACAGTCATTTGAACCTATCCTGAATTTCATTCACGGAATCTTAAGTCCAACAAGCACGTTTATTACACCATGTATATACCTCTCTATCTTCGCGAAATGGTCTTCTGGATATTGACCCGATTATGGCTTAGTTTTGGTGCGTCATCCGTTCAAGCCTTGTGCATTAGACCAACACTACTAGTAATAGAGTAAACAAGTAGCAGTAGTAGCCTACTAGTTGTAAAAAGTAATTGAAAATTGTCATTTACAACTAGTACTAATGATAATAATAATAACAACAACAATCAAAGGCGGATCTACAATAAAACTAATTAAGCTGAAGCTTCAAGGCAATTTTGATAAGACATTTTCAGGGTTGTTTTATTAATGATATTTTAATAAAAAGCGTCAAAAAACATCGATGTATCTAGGCCTACGTCGATGACCAAAAATAACCGTTAAAATCGTTTTTGTGACAAGACGTCAAGTTTCCATAGAGTGTATTTCTATGCCCCGTCTTCCCCTATGCCTAATTATGGGTAAATGACATTTGCTGCATAACTTTCATCAGTTTTGCGGTCTTATCTGTTTCTTTTAATTCGAGAAACTGAACGTTTCTCTTTGTTTCACAGTCAAGAAACTGAAGTTTAGACTGATGTAGTCGTTTTATAGGTTGTCGACTCATCACGATATTGTAGTATAGTCGACAATGATTGTAGATACTGTAGCCGACAAAGTCTTCTAATCCTAGGTTCACAGCTTAGGCCCTATTGAAAGTTATTTCTTAAAGTGATTTCGTAAATCGTAATAATTATGAATCTAAAAAACAGATCGCTAATCTTTTAATTACTTTTTATTACCGGAACTTACGAAGGAAAGCAAAATGACGATTTGAAATTGTATTGGCCTACACGTAGACTGGCTTCATAGTTAGGCCTACCTAGAATGCGTTCTTACATAATAAAGTTGAGCAGAGGTAACCCATTAATATTATTTAGGACAGACACTTGTAGAAGATGCCAGAGAAGGTATTGAAATACTCTAATATCTCTTTACACGATATTTCAATTCTGGCAAGGCACATGTCAAAGTAAGACGAGACATGTATCTCTCCAGTAGATACTGGAGAGATACATGTTTCCAATTATTATCACTACGAATAGAACTTCCTATTTCAGAGGTAGTCAGAGTTCGTTCGGAGTTGGAGACCGAGAGTAATGTGAACGAGGTTGAAGATGAACTAATCACGAAAATCACCGAAATGCTTGGCGATCGTTCAATGAGAGAGTCAACTCGTATAATCCTGGAATGTACTCAACTGCGTCTGATCGCCGTCAAAAGTGGCCACAGTATCATTCTTTACTTCTTCTGCAAAACACCTACCGATCTAATCAATCTTCAAGAGATGCAGACTTCTGGAAAGTTGGCGAATGTCGTCAGAGAGATGTTCAATGAAATGCTCTCCCGTAGACAAGTCATCAACTTGAGAACAACTTTATACGATGAAGATCTCCTTCAATGTGAATTGGGTTTTCGTTGTGAGTACTTCTGATTTGATTATGTCATTTCGTTCTTGTCTTATGACTTTCCTTTTTCAAACTGATTTTCCACCATAAGATTCCTCCCTGTGTTAGTGAACACATCTTCTGGAAATTATTATTAACTGATTATTGCTTGGCTGTAGTATTGTATTTTATTGTATTTGGCCATTTGTAAAGCGCTTCTCTCAGCAAAAGCCTTTCAGAAGCGCCATAGTAGTACGCGATAGGTTGATGCCTTTGTTTCTTATCAAACACCTGTGCGACAGAAGTTAATAATTTAATTAAAAATAAATATAAGATCCAAATGTCCGTTGTTGAAAGGCTAAGGGAAGGCAATTTAGGTTCTTGATCATCTAACACAAAAGATAAAATCACGAAACATTACGCTAATCTGTGTAATTCCGATTTAGTGTTTTCATGCATTTATCTGGTTTGTCCTGAGGACGCGAGGACTTTAAGATGCTTTGCAGACTTATTATTGGCGAGTTCACCTTTTTAGGTGGTAGTACCAAAGGTGAATTGGAGGACAGCTGTGACAAGGATGACGGGTCCGCTACTTCCAACGCAGCTGTACGTCTTTCAGGCAAACCTTTTAAGTCTATAATATCTCTGATTCGCTATAGAGACCAAATAATTAGAAACCCACACCTAATTTTTAGATGGGAGGATTGTTGCCAAATGAAACAGTCTTTAATAATCTCTAACGTGATCATCGACCCACACTCACAGGCCATCCATTCCATATCGACGCTTCACCTCTTTAAGAATTCCTACCCTAATCCATTCAATCCAACGCATTCCAACAAAACCCAACCTATCACTTCATCTGTCCCCACTCTCTGGTCTCTATGGCAATGAGACTTGGCTGTTCAATTGGTCGTTAATCAAAAGAATAACTTTAACATGGAGAACAATCAAATAATTTTTATTTATTGATCTGATTTAAAAGATTCCTGGGCATGCAAACATGGCGGATGCAGGAGAAAAAGTTGAAAAGCAGCTCAGAGAGATAACAGAATGTCCGATCTGCATGAATGCAATCACAGATCCAAGAATGTTGCCATGCATGCACACATTCTGTTTTGAATGCTTGAAACGCACATCAGAAGCAGCGCAGAAGAAACCAAGAGACACGATGCCTTGTCCGTTGTGTCGGAAAGAGTTCATCATTCCTGAAGATGGAATGAATGGTCTGCAGAAAAACTTCTTCATAGAAAATCTTGTGAGGGTCAAGACTACGCTGCAAATGGAAAGTGCCACCATCATCTGCGATATGTGTAATGTCAAGAATGAGGGCAAAACAGGACAAATACCAACAGCCATGATGAGATGCTTGGAGTGTAAAGATAACTACTGCGACAGCTGCGTCAAAGTTCATCAATTTCAATTTCCGAGTAGAAATCACCAATTGGTAAAAATTGAAAGCGATGCCAAATCAGAAGTGAAGCGACCATATACTACTATGAAATACTGCAGTAAACACACTCAGAAACCATTAGACTATCATTGCGTTGAATGCAAGAAAATCGTCTGCGTTTCTTGCTTTGTTGAAAGTCATGCATCACACAAATGCAAAGATGTGACTACCGTCGACGAAGAATTCCGCCAAACAATTCAAAGGAACTCATCAAAAGTATCGATCTATGCAGATGAAATGTTGTCCTTAAGAAAGAATGCGGAGATTAGAAAGGCAGATTTTCTTAAGGAAATAGTCGATAAGGAAAATGCAATTCATAAAAGAAATCAGGAACTCAAAGACATGATAGATGAGCAGACGAAATCGCTCCTAAGTGAGTTATTTGTAATAAAATCAAAGCATCTAAAGGAAATGGAAACTGGAATGGAAGAAATTGACAGATATTGCACAATATTGAGAAGTTTTGAAGCATACTGCACTGAACTGATATCAAAAGGATCGGCCAGTGACATCCGCAGTTCGGTTGACGAAGTAGTTGTTAGAGCAGATGAATTAGAAAGAGATCACGAGGCATTCATTGGTCGTCCACATCAATCAGTCGAAGTTTCCTTGGAAACAACAGATTTAAAAGAACTTTTACAGAAGTTCAACAACAACGTTGTGGGAAACATCCGAGGTAATATTTTCCTAGAGAAAACTTATATATTAATAGTCTTACGTAGAATGATTCCTTGATCCAAAATTGACCACTCAGCAATCTCTGTGATGCCTTTGTTGAGATTTGGTCTTCGTATGCAAAGAACCGCGAATTAACGAAATGGGTTTTGCATGGAAGTTACCAACGATTGATGCGTTACGCACGACTATAGAAATTGTCATATTAATATTTGCCAGATTATGTGTAAATACTACAGATGTGGATTCTTCCTTAGTTATATTCATTCATTCATTCAATTCAGAGCATTTATATAGCGCCCCTTCAAGAGCTACTCAGAAGCGCTCTGTCCAAACTTATTAAAAGGCTTACAGAGAGTGTTCTTAATATGGGTTAAGAGGGAGGTTAAATAACGGTTTAGAATCTTGCATTTTTACAATTAATTTACTCCAAGTCTAAGGAAATTATTTTTAACCGTGTAAATGAAAGATATTATATGCCAATTGGAGTTATGTGCAGATTAAACATTGAATGAGCGACAAACGTGGCCGAGATGTGACTATATTTAATTTAAATTCCATTAGATTAGAGCTAAGCGAATTAGATGGCTTTTCTCAGATGTAGCCTACAAGGGACATTCTTTTCAAAACTACGGAAATAAATGTTGTTAAGATATAAGAAATGACTAATTGCTCAGTTCAACTTCAGGCTGTCAATGAATTACTTTCATTTCTTCAACAGAGACCAGAAGACAGTTTGAGAACTGTGCTATTGTCGTGGGATCTAATGATGGCATGATTATAACACAGGACGTCATCAAAATAAATCTACATCGACCAAACGAAATCTCAAAACAAGAACCAATTCCTACTATAATGAGACTAGAAGCATTCGCCACCGTTTACTGTAACACGATGTACGTATCTGGGGTCGGAGCCAATGCAGATGAAATCTGGAAATACAAACAGGTTTCTGGTTGGAGGAAATGCTCTTCTCTAGTTCAAGGTCGACGTAGACACAGTGCAGCTTTTATCGATGAAGTACTGTACATCTGTGGAGGAATTGCGGTTTCTAATGAAAACGTTCTAGACAGCGTCGAAGCCTACAACGCAATCACCGACAAATGTGTCGCAGTTGGAAAGTTGGTTCATTCTGTTCAGAGCTCAGGAAACTGTGTTCCATTTAGGAGTTCACTCTATATCTTTGGCGGAGCAGATGCAGATAAAAAAGTGTTCAGTCACGTTCAAGTGTTCAACACGAAAGAGAACACTTGCACTCTTATTTCAAAACCTATGCCACTAGCTTATGGCTTGATGCGAGGTGTACTTTGGGAGACATCTGTTATTTTAGTTGGACGTCTTATTTGCTTCATATTTAACTTGGAGACGGAGACTTGGCAAGAAAGAGAACAGTTCAAGACCGGCGTTGTTCACTTTGGTTTGGCTCTTGAGAACGAAAGGGTCTTTGTGATCGGAGGAGGAAAGAGCGAAACGGATGCAGATGGCAAAACAACATGGAAATGCAGAGACGACGTACGTTATGTCCCTCTTCAGAACATCCTTGATGATAAACCTATTGAATGGAAGATTCACGGAAAATTGCCAAAACCATCCACTGTTACTGTACATGCCTTTGCAAATATGCACATTTTGTCTAGCAAATAATACTGACATCTTTGGACGGTCTGCAGTTATGGATCCTAGACTTAATGATTATGTATACACTGTATTTTCCCCCAACTTTTGGTCGCTTTTGACATTGTGCTTACAATATCTTCAGCTAAAGGTAGGAAAAATTGGATTGAAAGAGAGAGACTGCACATCCTCATCGTTGAATTTTGAGGTCAAAGTATTAGTTTGGAAATACCATTTTGACGCCCTCGCCACACAAGGAGTCTGATCCGCTGAATTTCGAACTGCATACGGCATGGAGATGATCCCAGAATTAAGAGAACTTTCAATGAGTAGTGGAAGCGGCGTCATTGATGACGAAGATGATGATAATTATAATAACCTAATAATACAAATCTGGTTACAGTGGTTAGTGTTACAGAAGGCCTACTGACACGATTCGGAAAGTGTTGTGAAAATACAATAAGCCTAGAATACAACTGCATTTTATATTATTTCATCTCAAAGTTCACAAGATTAAAAACGAACATAGGACAGAACAGCAATAATAGAGTAGTCATGACCAGCCCACAGATTAAGCGGCGAGAAGATTCGCCGACCACCCTCATATGCTGAAACCAATAAATTGAATATTATGTGACGCCAGGGCTCAAAACCCGTCGCTTTTCGCTTCCTAGATATTGACGTAAAAGCTGAAATAGGAGAGAGGGGTCAAAAATATAGACTATTCTTCCATTCAGCAGTTAGTAGGCCTATACTATAACTCTGCAGTTAATGTGAACTAAATTGTTGCTCAACTGTGCTCAAAAGTCATATCTTTTAACAGCGGTCAGTTATGTGGCTAATACATTGCTGTCTTTCTTCTAGCTGTGCCGTAAGAAATTATCGGTCTCTTTTATTGTAAAACCTAGATGCGTAAAGGTTGAAACACGCGAAAAACAACCCTACAGTTTTCCAGCGCTTGAACCCAAGGAAAGAGAAGCAGCTTCTCATTGGTAGGTGATGTTAATGATAAGAGTTTTTGGCATTAATGTTGTCATCAGAGTCTATCCTGATCACAACTGGTTCTGCCATAAATGTATCAAGAGCCCTAGTATCCATTAGGACCTGAAATTAAACGCTTCGGCCGTAATAATTAGGAGTCTTATGTGTATATTTGATTAGACCATCTGTGTTTTACCATTCTGTTTGTCTACCATAAATATTCATTAAATGTATAATAACTCAAGCTATGTTGTAGGACCAACTCATTTATTTCATCTCAAATGTCTACCAATCATCATAGCCTACGTCGGATGCGTAGGTCACTTGAGCTAAATTTGCAGAAAAACGATATCTGGTTGCTCCAGTCACTGGTGTTGTCGATACATTGTTGTCTCGCATCAAACAGATAAGATATTATCATTAGCATGTGGAATAGGTGCATCAATATTGAAGCACACCGCTCATAAATAACGTTGGATTTTCGAGTTTCTTTTTTATGACTACCGCATAGTAGGATACATGTCAACCAGGGTTGCCATGTCGTCGCGAAAAGCGCGAGTTGGGCTACTTTTCAATGCGCTCGCGACTGAAAATTTCGTCCTCGCGACCTCGCGATATGTGGGCTACTTTTGAATCAGCCCACGGTCGCTACGGCGAAATTATGAATTCTCATAAATTGACCGCATTAGCCTAATAGGTCACTGTTATTAGCTACTATTCTTATGTGGTCTTGCTAACTTAATAATAAATACATGCTCGACGGAGTACGAACTAGTCTAAAGCAAGCACTAAGCAGTCTGCCGTCTGAATTTTGACGTCATTGGTTTCATCACGCGTCTTGGCGAAACCAATAAAGTATTATATTGATGTAACTAGCAAAATATTATTAATGTTTTCATTTAGTTGTTCAGCTCGCTGATGTAACTAGCAAAATATTATTAATGTTTTCATTTAGTTGTTCAGCTCGCGACTTTTGGGCTACTTTGTGACGTGATTTCGCGACCAAGCACTTCCGAAATCTGGCAACCTTGTTCTCCGCTTATGCTAACTATAGGCATCAGCAGGTCAAAATTAGCGAATAGCTCTTCGTAAACTCCCACCCAGGGCCGGCCTTAGGCACAGGCAAAGCAGGCAGTTGCCTAGGGCGCCACAATCTAGGGGGCGCCATTTTCACAAAAAGTGTTTTAACAGTTTTTCACTTTTAGCCATTTTTCAATTAAAATTATCATTTTAATTTAAATTCAAAACTTTTGCGTATGGAACAAATTTTAAAACAATTATTGGTTTCATTGCACCTTTTCAAGTAGACCTAATTCAATTTCGACACCCCACAAATTTTATTTTAACCATTAAAATTCAATTATTCACGCGTGTCTGTAGGCCTACTCTGTAGTTTGTGTCTGTAATAGACCTGACCGTCCGTTTATCTGATGCCGACATACATAGTGACAGCTTCGACTGAAAATGCCAACAACTGAAGAGATATTATCATATTATTGTAGTATAATATATTTAATCAATGTAGCTTTAGGCCTACTTGTTGACTGCTGATGCAACTGCATCGCAGTTGCATCAACTAAGTTAATTACCTGTAAAAATCTGTACATTTACATTTTAATAACAGTTTTCTTAATTATATCTAAATCAATTTATAGATTTGATCTTATAAAATAAAAATTGTAATTTTAAAAATTAGGTAAAGCCCTGTGAAGCGACAGAAGTTATCGGGTGCTCTAAATTGTAAGAAAAACACGACAGAGAAGTTGTATCAAAAAGCAAAAAGGATGGCTTTTCAACTATTTCAACGAAACTGAAACTACTTTAGCTGTTAGTGTTAGTGCCCAGTCATCAGCTAGTAGCCTAATTCGTTTGTAAAATACTAGTATTGAGGGTATTTTCTTAAATTGCTTTCAGCTTTATAAAAATACAATTTTGATAAACTGAAACCTGTTGGTGAAAACTACAAGCAGAACAGATTTCTGATTACTAAAACAAATAATTTTTTTAATAAATAATTTTTTCTTTTTCGGTAATTTGAATTTTTCGGAAGGCCTAATTCGAAGTCTTTTTGCTTGTTACCATCCCTCCAAATTCAAAATTATCCAGGGTTGAGTGTACTAAATTAAAAGTAATAATAAATAAATAACTCAGTTGAGCGTAAATCGTTTGGCGGGTTCATCATTGAGTTGTGACGTGGGGTGGACCGTGGAGACGGGATCAGAGGGCGCCAAATGTATGCTTTGCCTGGGGCGCCATTTGGGCTAGGGCCGGCCCTGCCCCCACCCCATAAATCCCATTTGAAAGAACTACTTTAACGTCCAAACAAAGCCCGTGCAATCCACAACATCACTCTGCTACTCCACACACCGTGCTTGTTGTTCGTGTTCCATGTGACACGGACACGACTCCGAGTCAGGTACGAACCGTGTTTCAGAACCGTAATGGAACGAGGACAAAACAGGCATTGTTTCCACTACCTGTACGATTTGAGAAAGCGCCCGCAATTTATTGCATCGTTCTTTTCAATAACCTGCTATGCGGCGCACTTGCCTTTCATACGGTTTTCATACCTGTTCAAGCGTAATTCGATCCATTAAATGCCTCGATGCGAGTCAGAGAGCGTTTGATGTCAACTGCAGCAGAACCCTTCGCATAATTTCCGTCTTTGATGGTTCCTGATCCACATCAACATGGAGTACATACAATCGGAGTCAGGCGCGAACTCATTTTAATTGGGGCTTGACTAAATCCATGCATTGATTTTATAGGCTACATATCAACATTGCTGCTTAGGTCCCAGTCAAAGGCTTGTTAAGGTCAATATGAATGAGGCTTATTAAATCCCAACCGGATAATTCAATACCGCAAAAATACTTAGTAACGTTAATGACTCGTATAGCTGTCATCCTAACGGTTTCTTTTTGACGGGGCTCTTCAACTGGCAATTACTGGGACGAAATTTTGGAACCTCTGGCGCCATATTAATTTTCTGTTATTATTAAATACTTTCAGATGTTTCCTGCTTGACCGTCCGTTCGCGTATTCATCTTCTGTCCCTCTGACCCTCTTTCCTTCCCCTTCTCATCTTTCAATTGTCAATTATCCTTCTCTGCCCGCTGGCACTCTTTACTGAGTGGACCCATTACCCGTCCACCTCTCTCTATCCGTGGCGGCACTACACCAGGGCAAATGACCTGGCAACAAAGCCTTTGCCCTGGTCGTTGCCCTGCCAGAATTTTTGCCTTGCCCAGAATTTGCGGTTTGCCATAACTCACCCTGCACTGGTAACTTGTATGACTGCCCTGGCTATGCCCTGGTTACAAAAAATGTCTGGCGCCGACACTGCTCTCTATCTCTCCACTTGTCATGTTTTATGACACATGTGGTCTTCTACTTTAGTTATCCACTTTGAAATATTATATAGTTTAATTAAAATTTCAAACAAACAAACTATGCCTATATAATCAAATCTACAATGAATAAATATAATATCATCGCCGACCGCCCCTATTTCAATACATTTTATTCAGCAAATTGTTGAGCAAATCTTTTAACCGAAGAACTCGGACTTAACAGGTGGCCACCACGAGAATATATGAGATGCAACCGAGATGGAAGTGTTGAAAATGTAGGCGTTTTATTCGATTACAAGTAAACATGTTGGTTCTGGTTCTGTCGTAGTCTATTGAAAATACGAGTGTATACAGTTCTGCCATAGCAACAAGTGCACGCTTCTATTGATGAGGCAGGTTTAGGCCTCTTTCGATGCGACAATGCATGCCTCTATACCGTCACAACGAACGCTCTGCTAGGAATTTACCACATCCGTAATTCATACCGTTTTCATTCAGTCTGACAAAGCAAATTTATTATCTTCTGATTTGTTCCATTTGTGGAACAGCTTCCGTGCGAAACCCGAGACATTATCAGAACAACGTCACTGGTGAGATGAGAACATTTCTTTTGAATCTTTCACTAATGGTTGCTGTCTGATATTCAGTTGAACCTTGATTTTAGAATTTCTCTAAGACTCAATTTTGGAAAAATTTAAGTTGTATCCAGCAATTGTTGCGTTTCAACGAATTTAGACAGTGATTGCTTAACAGGATTATGTACAACCGCTCAAAAATAGACGATATAGGCCTAAACGTTGGTTCGCAGGCTGTGAGGTGATTAAGGTTCTTAATATGAAATAGGAACTGCGGAATGATCAGAGCAGATTTTTGTACCGCACAGAACAGCATGAAATGGAAAAGGAGTCAGGAATCGAGAATATGAAACTAGAACATGTAAGAATGAAGCACAACAGGAAAGAATTAGCCTAGCATAGAATAGTATAGAGATATGGGAAAAGAGTGAAATTAGAACAGAAAAGAAATAAACAAGCGGAACAAGAAAGAGACACGGAAAAGATTGAAATTAGAACATGAAGGAGAATAGGAAAGAATTAAAGGGGATAAGAGAAAAATAACGAAAACGATAAATTTGTATGGGAAAGATAATAGGAAATAATTGCAGCGGAAAAACAAAGGGATGGGGGACAAAATAAAATTAGAACAGAAGAGACTTAAAGTAGAACAAGAAAGAGTGTTAGAAGATGAAGAAAGAAAAGAGATACGAAGAGACTGAAGATGGAATAGAATCATGAGATACACAAGTGGAAACTGAGGAAAGAACTCAGGTAGAGTGAAATTCCTAATCTAACTTTCATTCCCGGCCATTGTTGATAGGGTTCGTTTGGTTTTGTCCCTGTGACATCATGTTTAATTTATTGTGTGTCAATTGCCAGACGGATGATAAATCTGGAATTATTGAATGAACTCCCAAGCACTGCAGCATTTATGGCAATTGAGAGGAAGAGGCCCCTAAGGCCTAGAGATTAGGAGGCAGTGGAAGGAAGGAAGAGAGAAAAAGGAAAGACGGAGATGGAAGAGAGAAAGAGAAATAGACTAGAATGAGAGAGAGATGGAATAGAATGAGAGATGGAAGAGAACAAGAGATATGGAATGGGACAAGAGACAGATGAAAAAGAACAAGAGAAAGACAAAAGAGAACGAGAGAGAAGGGCGATAACAAAGGCGAGAGGACGATAACAAAAGAACGATGGAAGAGACAAGGAAGGGATGGAAGAGAACTGGACAGATGGAAAGGAGCAAGACAGTGATGGAAGAGAAGAAGGGACAATGGAATAGAACGAGAGGGAGAGAGAGATGAAAGAAAAGAAGAAGATTAAGCAGAACCAGCCAATATGAAACAGAACAGGAGAGATGGACGAGAACAAGGGTGAGAGTACAAGAGCAACGGTGGGATGGAAGAGAACGAGACGAGAGAGAGAGAGAGAGAGAGAGAGAGAGAGAGAGAGAGAGAGAGAGAGAGATGGAAGAAAACAAGAAGAATTATTTTTCAGGGATTAGAACTTATCTCATGTGGTTTTGATCTCTAGCAAAGAGCTGTTTGCGTCACACCGAACAACCTTAAGAGACACTGAAGATGGCCAGCGTTATTGAGTTAGAACAGCATTGACTAGAGACGTGGAGAACGTTCTGACAGATCTAAATGTCTGCATCTATGCAGCAAGAAGGAAGGGCACATGTAGAAATTCTTGGACTTACATCGTCGACCAGGATGCGTTCAGCTGTATTTATCACGAGATTAAGAGACAGAAAGAAACATGGACAGAGTTCGAGAACGAGCACAGAGCACAGCGACAATGACAGAGAGAGATAGTGAGACATAACAGACAGACAGAAGAGGGAGACTAAGAAAGAAGAGAGAGACAGAGACAGAGACAGAGAGAGACAGAGACAGAGACAGAGAAGAGTGAGACATAACAGACAGAGAGAAGAGGGAGACTAAGAAAGAAGAGAGACAGAGACAGAGACAGAGACAGAGAGACAAGGGAGACTAGAGAAAGAAGAGAGACAGACAGACAGACAGAGACAGAGACAGAGATAGAGAGACAGAAACACACAGCAGACAGACAGAGACAGCCAGAGACAGACAGATAGAGAGACAGAGACAGCGTATACTATAGCAGAGGTCCCGTGGATTGTTTCCGTGGATTGATCCCGTGCGTTTATTTATTTATACTCGCACCATTAATGTATAATCAATTGTTATAATATATTTCATTGTGTATACGCGGATGGCGAGCAAGTTATTCATGCGTGTTTAAAGAGTGTGTGACAGAGAGAGACAGACAGACAGACAGACAGACAGACAGACAGACAGACTGACAGACAGACTGACAGAGAGTGAGAGACAGAGAGAGACAGAGAGAAAGAGAGAGAGAGAGAAGCGAAGGTCCCGTGGATTGGCGCTTAGGCCTATTTATTTATACTCGCACCACTAATGTATTATCAATTGTTACAAATTTCATTGTGCATACGCGGATGCAGAGCAAGTTGTTCATATGTGTTTAGATAGCAATACATGTAGTCGTTTGTCAAGTTGTATTGTGTATTCAGGGGCGATGGCAGGAGTCGTAGCCCTCCTGGTGGTTTGGACGGTAGTCTCCATGGAAGCTTCTCCGCCACCCACAACTCTGCCACCCACAGCTTCGCCACCCACAACTCCGCAACCCAATACTACACAGTAGGTTTTTTAAGAGAGCTAAATGAGAAGTGGCTTTCAAGTAAACTAATGGAGTGAAAGACGAACTGAGATGTGCAGTTATGCGCATTTCCCAGAGTCGTAAAAATGATTATTCTTGCTTCGCCATCTCTGCCTCATTTTGTAGCCTACCTTAGCATTGTTTTCACCACTTTTAGTTCTATTTTTCTTTTTTCTTTTTATTTTATCGCTGTTTTTATTGAATGAATGACTACGACAATTTCTACAGCACCGTAACACGGCACATGCCGTTACAAGGGTGCTGTAACAATTTAACAAGTTTAACACTGAGTCAGAAATACTCTTTTTCGAAGTAATATGTCTTTACCCTGGACTTAAATGACTCAATAGTAGGTCCAGAGCGTATTTGGGGCGCGGTGGTATAGGGGTATGTTCGGTGCTTTGCAGCTGGAGGGTTAGGGTTCGATCAAAGCCGCCGCGTAGGGACCCTGGGCAAGTCCTTCACTCGCAATTGCTCATGCGCTTCGGCGTGAAACTCCGATTCAGCGTCCGAGTAGTCGGGAGCGCCTCTGAATAGGCAATCTGGTAGGGGCGCTATAACAAGTGTTCAAATACAATACAATACTATACAATACAATACAATACAATTTAAGGCGGAATGCCATTCCAGCACCTGCAGGGTCCAGCCACGGAAAAGGCACGATCACCAAAGCCTGTTCGCCCTTCACCTCAGATCTCAAAGAAGGTCCTGCTCTGGTCGACGACACACTCACGCAGTGTACTCTGCAAGGTACCCCGGTGCCGCAACATGCAGAGACTTGTACACAAGTAGTGCAAGTTTGTGCTATTATCGATACCTAAGGTATAAGTGCGATCTCTCAGGACATACAAATTCTCCGGAGACAGTCAATTGTGTCCAGTGTGATTCTCCTTACAGATTTTATTTTAGTTATAGTTACAGTTATAGTTAATGGTTTTGATTTTAGTTATAGTTATAGTGTTATTTTTTAGTTATAGTTATAGTTATAGTTAATGGATTTTTATTTTAGTTAATTTTAGTTACTACTTAGTTACCATAATTAACGCTATAAGCCAAATTGTGCTTAGTAACACCACACGCTGTTTCACAATTTACTCAGAGCTTTGAAAGCCTTTGAAGCATGTGTGCATTCAGCTTCATGAATACATGAATGGTCCTGCGTCTACTCAACTCACTTTAGCTCGCCGTATTGAAGCCCTTTCCCATGACTTGCATTTGTGGATGTCTTCCAATCGCCTTTCGCTAAACTCTTCCAAAACTCAACTTATTTGGCTTGGCACACCCCAGCAACATTACTGAAGAAAATTGACTTTTCGCTTCTCTCTGAAAACTTTCCCAAATTTACGTTCTCTACTTGTGTGCGTGACCTTGGTGTCACTTTGGACAGCGCTCTCACTTTTTCTGCTCATGTAACCAACCTTACACGATCCTCTTACTTTCACCTCCGGCGTCTCAGGGTTATTCGCAGATCCGTTCCCCTCTCTACCATGGCATCCATTGTCCATGCATCTGTCTGTTCCAGAATTGATTATTGCAATTCCCTACTTATTGGTCTTCCCAAGGTCCGTCTATCCCCTATTCAATCTGTTCTCAATGCTGCTGCTCGTTGATTTTCCTAAATACTCCCATATATCATCTTTCATGGTCAACCTCTCTCTGACCGCATTCAGTTTAAAGTCCTGCTTTGGTCCTCAAATCCAAACTGGGACTTGCTCCAAAATACCTCAGGGATGTCATTCGTCCTCCTCTTTCTGCATCTACTCAGGGCACTCTCCGATCTCTGAACCGGTCTGACTTCTTTATCCCACGAGCTAGGACCACGATTGCTCAAACTCGATCCTTTGCCATCATTGGGCCCTCTTTGTGGAATGCCCTTCCCTTCACTTTGCGTGAGACTTTCCTTTCTGGATCATTGTCTTCATCTTCTCCTTAAAACCTATTTCTTCTCTCGGGTTCTCGCATTGGGAGCGCTACTGAATGGCCTCGGCTGAGCGGCGCTATATAAATTACTAATTACATTACATTACACGAGTTTCCAAAATAACTGACAAATTGCATAATAAAAATATTGCATTTTTCCGTTCTCATTTATGTCGAATCGTCAATATGGAGCTTCCTATTTTTATTTTTTGCATTAACGAAAATAAAGATGAATTTTCGTTAGTGTTATTTTCATTATAGTTATAGTTATAGTTAATGATATTTTTTAGTTATAGTTATAGTTATCGTTAACGAAATCATTTTATTTTCGTTAACGTTATCGTTAACGAGAATCACACTGATTGTGTCTCCAGAAGAAGGTAGTAATTTCTTCGACTAATTTTTATAAATCAAACCATTTTGTTATCCCAAAAAAAAAATTCCGACTTTATGAATCCTAGTTCATCCATAACTACGATTACTTCATAAAGGCGCTGAATGTGTGACGCGTTCACTTTTTCCAATTAAAAAGACGAAAGCACTCGACAGATGTTTTGTAAATGAAATTTAATTGTCGCTGGATTAAGATGCAGTTTTAAAGAATTTTAATTTATTTCCACGTGATTTCATAATGCTCGGACCTTGATTTCTTGGCCTCGGCATACGAGAAGAAGTGAACTGATCACTTAATTCCAAGGCTTTCCATATGGGACGATTTGATTGAATTAGCACAGATCAGATCAGGTTAGCCTAGACTAGAATAATTGAATAGACCAGATTGCATTAGAGATGATGCATCAATGATCAATTGAGTTGTATAACTAGGCTGTTGTTTTCCATACAGAGCTGTGGCTAAACTGGTGGAAGAACGAATCGGTTCGCCAAATTACAACTGCCGCGTGAGACCGGGAGCTGATAGAGGTTGTAATATAACCTTATCACATAAAATACAACTCTGACTCAACTAGGCTATATTGGATCAGATTACATTTTCGATAATCTATTATGTTCAAATATTAGTAAATTATTAAATTATTTAACCTAATAATGGAAGTATAATTGTAGGTCCTCTTGATGTTTACATCAACATGAACGTGAACGACATTAGTTATATCAGCGAAACACAAATGGTAAGAAGTCTTCATCCACTTCTTTATAAAGCTGGATAGGGTTGCGTAGTTTGCCTTCTCTCCCTGGTGGTATCAGCCTCAGGGTAAGGTCCAAAAAAGCAGATGAACAACCCTATTCTTCTCATTAGGAAGATGCAGAGAAATCCGATTTGTTTTAAGGGTAATCGTTAAGTTTGCAACTGCTGCACGAACCCCTTTGGCACTAGTTATAGTTTGGCCGCCATGGTGTCAAAGACGAGACACATTCAGAGGTGGTAAAAACTACGGAGATGGAAGAGCAGTTTGCGTTAGACCTTGCTATGATTCAGCGGACGATGGAGTTGGAGAGGAAACTTTCATAAAGAATGTTTTTCGGGGGGTGGGTGGGTTTGGGGGCTCAACCCCTAGAGTGAAAACATTTCACACCCAAACTGTAGTCACAGAGAGGGGGCCCAGTTGAACCGGAGCAGGAGTCCTCCAGAGGGTCTTTCCAGTGAAACAGTCCGCCGGTTCGGTCTGATAAAGTCAAGTGGTTGCACTGCATGCGCTACGTAACTCTTTATAGCGTGGTTAACGGTCTGAGGCATGGACCATCGCTGAGAATCTGAAGCGGCTATATGAGACCGTTACCAAGCCAAGGGCCAGAGCAGATTGAGATGGAAATATGTACGCTTAACACCATAATAGATCCTTATCCAATTATAGACAATCGCTACCCAATTGCCAATATCACAGCGAACCGTCGCATCATTAAGTCCATCAAGAACTAAGGTCACACGTGCAACCAGTGTTATTTTAGTTCCAGAATTAATTCTTATTCTATTCCACTGTCGTCATTTTTGTTCTAGTTTTAGTTCCTCTTTATAAATAAATTTTGGTCTTGTTCTAGTTCCACTTCCTATCTATAAATAATTTTAGTTCCAGTTCCACTTCCAGAAAATTTTTATTTCTACAATCCACTTCCAGTTCTCACAGAAATGTCTAACATGAACGATTAATGTCTATCAGACTGTCACACAAAAGACTGTCTTTCCTGCAATTTATGAGGTTAGTATTTTACGGACAATGTGAATGCCGTCATTCAGCCTAGCTATTAAAAATAAAAAATATTTTTTTTCTATTCCGTTCTCGTCCAGACTAAGTATTGAAATTTCTATTCCTATTCTATTCTCGTTCCAGATATAATTTTTATTCCAGTTTTCGTTCCGTGGAACTAATTTAAAATAATTATTATTCCTATTCTATTCTCAGGAACTAAACATTACACTGCGTGCAACACAACCCTGAAACACTAAGTTCAAAGTTGGCGTGTTGTTTCTGTGGAGGGTAGGTTACTACACTGCCAACAATTAATTAAGGCACTAAACATCAGACTCCATCTTGATGTATAGGTCAATCCTTAATGTTCATTTAATTTTAGACAATGTAATCAATATATATATATAATTATTACATGTATATATATATATATATATATATATATATATACCTGTATACCTGTTTTCTTTACAAGTGCTTCAATGCTTTTTAGGAATTCTCAATGACGCTATTTCTACGTCAACTTTGGAAAGATGAGCGACTGGCATACGATGATACAGACTATAAACGAAAGTAGGGAATTGCTTCTATACTGTTTTAGATATAACGTATGATACAAATGCGCAGCGTGAAGGCGGTTATATGTGCGTATGTATGCATGTAGCCTATATATGTATGTATGTATTCATTCATTCATTCATTACGAAGTTTTATATAGCGCACCTTCGAGGTTACTACTCAGGAGCGCTCCCGACCCCAGTACTGCTGAAAAGGACAGTATGTATGTATGTATGTATGTATGTATGTATGTAATGAATTTAGGTATGTATGTATGTATATATGTATGTAATAGTATGTAATGCATAATATAATAATATGTAATAATAATAATAATAATAATAATAATGTATAATAATAATAATAAATAAGGCGGGCAGCAGAACGCATAATCCGAATAAGGCACCCCAATCGAATAATAATAAGGCCAGCATAAAGTGAACAATAATAATCAAGTCTGGTAGTGACAAAGGCATGGACAAGAGTGGAAGCAGCAGAAGCAGTGAGTGGACATTTTTTGCGAAGCTGACGCAATTGGTGATATCACGGCTAAGGAGGTTGATATGGGGAGCAAAGGAGAGCTCTCGGTCCAATGTGCAATATATATTGCTAATGTATATTAATAAATTTTAACATATTATATAATAGGTAATAATATGACCTACATACATATAAATCTAACAGCAATACTATTAATTATTATACTACTGTACTATTGATGTTAGAGCTCCTATTTCTCGTGCATAGAATAACTGTTCTGAAACTCACTCTGACATGTGTGCTCTTGGGTATAAGACAATAGAAAACAACATTTGCCGATTACAGCATTACGCTGAATTACAACCAATACGAACGAATCTGGACCCCGGATCTGTACATTGTGAACCTCAAGTCCGGTCTGTTCCACGAGATAACGGTTCCTAATCGAAGGATCCGCCTTTCACCAAATGGCCAAGTTTATTACAGTCAGCGTCTAACAGTCACTCTGTATTGTGACATGATTCTGGAACGCTTTCCAATGGATAATCAGACGTGCTTTATTGAGCTGGGCACCTGTAAGTATCTGGTTTCAGTTTAAGTAATGTTATTTTATCCTTCAATTTCCATTGACGTTGCACCGTTGTTTCCATTAAGGTGTTACTTTCGATTTCTGTTTCCGTTATCACGTTTGCGATTGTGTTTTAAAGCTACGAATATATATCGGTTTCGTTTTCAGCTGTAGTTTCAAGTTCACTCACACTTATCGTATAGACCCTTGTTCTACTTAAGAAAGCATTTTCTATTTCGTGCTACTTGGACTTATTTCCGTAAATAATCTCCCGTCCCGTGGTCAGGATTTTTGCAAAGTTTTAACTTTGACTAATGATTCATAGGCAGCAATAATGAATTTTTATTATAGTGTCATTTACTGTCACCGCGAGGATTTGGCTCCTAATGGTCGTAGTACTGTGGGTAAGGTGTGGCAGAATTTACCTTGAGAATATCCATGATATAATCCACTGCATTAAATAGCATATGGTCAACACTAATTGGTTTGTGGTGTGTAATAATAAGTGTATGGCGAGCAGCAGTTCTTTCTGGTCTGAACCTGCTGGCTGAATAATAATGTAACTAACACTTCATAGAGTATACCTTGTCCTGTTTTCTTGCACTTGTTGTGATAGATGCCTACACGACTGATGACATGCTCTTCCATTGGAGACTGGATGCCGTGGCGGTCGAGATGAACAGAGTCAGTCTACCAGAATATACGATCACGAACATCACAAACATAGCCTGCACTCCATCAACTCCAGGCAAATAACCCAATCTCTTTCTATCTCTGTGTTATAGTTTCTGTGGTTGTGTAATAAAGTATCTAAATGTATCTACACGCAAGCTTCCCTGCCTGTCTATCTGCCTTCCTATCTAATCCAGTCCAAACACATCCAATCCAATCTAATTTAATCTAAATGACTGCTATATAGTCGTTGTCTTCATACACAAAGCACACTCGATGGTGGCTTCAAGTGAAATGGCAGTAGAGAATCGTTCGAAATACAGCCGCACTGACAAAAACCACAGAATCAGGCTGCGGTGGGTAAACGAGTTGAAAGGCTACAGTTTAGACTTGAAGGACTCGTGTGCCTCGTTGTTGCTTCCTGTGGCATGAAACTCTAGTCATCTTTTATTATTATGTTTATTATGTTTTCCTCTTATGTAAAAAAAATCCCTCAGACTCCAAGACACTATAGAACTGCGTGCTAGTAATAAACTTTCGACAATTGAAGAATTACTGAATGAGAGCATAAATCTAACAATAATTTCCAGTGGCTTTAATTAGGCATATATATATTCGTAAGACCATCGTAATACCAAAATTTAGTTTTTAATTAATTTTGCAGGTGCCTATCCATGTCTGAGAGCATACTTCCACCTCAGTCGTCGAATGAAGATGTACTTTCTCAACACCTATCTTCCCAGCTTCCTCCTCGTCCTTCTGTCCTGGGTGTCCTTCTACATCGACCCAGAGTCGACTCCAGCCAGAACCTCTCTCGGTATCATTACGGTCTTGGTGATCACAACACAGAGCTCTGGACTGATGAACAGCTTGCCCTCTGGTTCCATCACGAAAGCAAGTGACGTCTGGATGGCCACCTGTCTCGTCTTTGTCTTCGGAGCATTCATTGAGTACGCAGCCGTTAACAACTTGACACGCAGAAGGAAGCAGAGGGTAAATACATTTTTTTTATCTCAACGAAAAATGTCAACAGACTGTTGAAAAAAGTTAAACGTCTTTAGTCTGAGAGCATGGAGTGATATTAAGGAATATTAAAACTGAAAAACATTTCTTTAAATTTATCAGCACAAGATAATTTACTTAATTTCGTTTCAACAATATTTAGTAACTAATAAGATACACAACAACGTTTTAAAACAGTATTTAATAATTAAGATAATATCTGTTGTGAGTGTTAAAATAATTAAAGCAAAACCTTATAGTACAAAGGCAGAACGCCACTGCATAGGCCACAGTGGCGGCGCTACGCTTTATCCAAATTCGAAACTGTATTGTTTAACTTATTTATTCCAGAAGGTGGAAGATGTCTATCGTGAAGCGAGTGGAGGGAAAGACGTGGATGGATCGGTGGACGAGAAAAGTTCCTGTGGTCGTCGTGGAGGAGTTTGGTCTCTCTTCGATTGGAAAAGAGATCCTGCGATGACCTTGGAAAGGGTTTCCCGCATTTTGTTCCCCTTCACCTTCTTCGTCTTTTGTATCTTCTACTGGCCGATTTACCTCATCGGGTAACCAAGGTGACCTTTGGAGTCACAGGTGTGATGCTCAATTCATGGGCAAGGTTGACTGACCATGCAAGAAGACTCGTTTAGTCATTGCCAATAATTGTATTAGGTACTTAAGCGAAAATCATTCAGAGGTTGAAACAGCTTATAAACCGGACGGCTTGGAATAAGTTATTTATCAAAATCTTTCAAGATGAGTGAAAGATTCTACAAACGTGCCAGAGCGATAGAATGTGACGGACTGACATTTATTTATGTGACGTTAATAAAAGAAAAACTACGATCAAAACATTTTATTTTCTGTTCGTATAACGCCATGTCAAGAGGATGCCATTGAACTGAGATGTCCGAGTTCTTGTGTGAATTCAAAATAATGTGACTTTTCAATCCGCTTAGAAGGCGCTATTTGACAATTGGTTCTTCGAGTTAGTATCGAATTCTTTTAATATACCTTCAAAAAAATTACTTAGAATTAGTTTTATATCACCTGAATTATTTTCTTAATTTCTTTTAATTTAGTTTTGCATCCTTTTAATTATGTTGAGATGACTTATCAATTTTACTTTTATAATTTATTGTTCAGCGTCCTTACATGTTCGATGAGAAGGTTGCTGAATCACAGACGCGTTTAAAGCGTGTGAATGTCAAACGCCGTACTTCAGTACTCGCATTGCTAATTTACTTTCATGTAATTTGTCCATGGTAAACACCAGTTACTATTACACCAGTTACTTTTCGTTCAATGGACATGGAACAGACATTAAATGCTTCAGCGATTTTAAAGCGTACCGTTTTAATCATTTTTGAAAGTCTGACTTTTTAATAGTACATGTAATCGAAGGTAAAAACTGGACATGGAACAGTTTTATGAGGAAGGAATAGGGAAATAAATCCCTAATGGGCCAATCCGTAGATCTAGTGAGCATGGGGCAAATATCCGATATATTCGGATTCGCCTGCTACGCATGCAGGCAAATCCAAATTTATCGAGTATATGCGCTAGATAAAAGATGAGGCATTCATCAGAGAGGAGGATGGTCAGTCGAGTGTGCAGTGAACAGCGAGGCTTTGTTCAAACACGGTTGTCATTTTCGATCTATTCTACGGAGTAATAATTATAGCTGCAATCGAAGTCTTTTTATCCAGCTGCAATAAAAGTCAAATCTTGCGACGACCAATCATTCAATCGTCCTGAAACTTGGCAGATAGACTCGCCCTCGCAGACACTTCATTCTATAAAAATTTCAGCTCCCCAAAAAAGGCAAGCTTATAGAATCGGGGACTAAACTTTTCGAATCGGGGACTCAACTTTTCCGATACGCAGCGTTGCCATTGGCCGCAACAAAAACGGGCGCGCTGCCTGATTAAACGCACGCTATGACGTAAAATGAACGCGGACTATATATTTGTAGAGGTAACTGCTTCATAAGACGCATTATAGGATAGTAGATGGATATAGTAAAAAACTTGTATTTTTATTTACGTCTTGGCTATCGTTTTCCTCCTCACCAGTCTCTTCCAACTCATCATCATCCTCCCGATCCTCAATTCTCACCTGTCCGCTCCTCGTCCTCATTCTCACACTCGCATCATCCTCAGTTCTGACCTGTATCTTCCTCCTCATTCTTACACTGTCCTCGTCCTCCTTCTCCTCAGTCCTCATCTGTTCCTTTGTCCTCATTCATGATTATGCTTCTCTGATCCTTGCGCCTCACGTGCTCCTTCCTCCTTTTCTCGCCTTCCCCGCATACTCAATCCTCACCTGTCCCATGTCAGGCCTCTGAGACCCATTAGAAGACAGTAAATGTTCGTTAATTTGTTTAGTCATTATTGAATGAATTAATTAGTTTGTTTATTAAATGATTTATTGATCGATCTATGTAATTATTTAATTATTAAATTGCTAATTTTCTACACTTGATGTGCGTTTACTGCTTAAGTGATGCATGCAGCATCATGAGCAAGAGGGAACTTGTAAACGTTCGCTTGTTTTTTGGCTAAACTTGTAAACGTTCTCTTGTTTTTGGGTTAGTAACAACTTTGCCCAATGTGGAAGGTCCAAGTACAAGCTTTATTGTATATCGTCAATTTATATCGTCAATATCAAATAATAATCAATTGTTAAGTATTTGTTGGAAATGTCATTTCAAAGCAACGGCCCCCAAAAGACTCCACGCGACTCGAAACCTGACGCTGCTCGTCACAAGGCGCGAGTTCAACCGATCGTTCAACATCTCGCTTTTTCAATTTAGGTGATCATTTGCCAGTACGAAGCTCCAGTCTCCGCCTGCAGAAGGTAATCCGACACTGGACTGCCTGGTATCGACTGTAGTTCACATGTGCACGGCTGACCCGTAAACGCAGGTTGGCGTAGACAGAACGCCGTACAGTTGCTGTTCGATATGCAGGCGTTGGAGCAGAACGTTAGCCTGCAGCCGGGGTTGTCCACGGTCTCCGTCGAACAGGCGTTGACGCATGCGTCCGAGGCCACTTTCCTCAGCAGGAGCGATCTCACACGGGAACCGACGTCGCGAGTTAGAGCTATGTTGCAAAGCGCAAGCATTGAAAGCATGTCAGTATCTTCAAGAACGAACTGCTTGTAGAATAAAAGGCATTTTAGATCAATCACACAGATTAAAATACATAAATGTAAAGATGTATACACGTTTTATATAGTGACTATAATATATGGCCTCGATCCTGCTAATTTTTTATGAATTGAGATCGTCCACTACTTTTGACTGTCTCTCGGCGACCGTTGATGTAAGAACAGAGCCAGTCGAACGCCACCGAACGGATTCCGTAGGTTCTCTCCATAGAGATGTATTATATATAAATATATTACTAGAGCGAGCATCTACTATCTTTGTTGAGGCTTTGACCCTGTGGCCGCTCTCAACGGCCTTGACCCTGTGGCCGCTCAAAATGGCGAAACGATCGAAGTTAAATTGTGTAGTGTGTGGATGTAGCAACTTATTAAAGCCAGAAAACAAGGCCGCTGGAATATTATTTAATCGATAAGTTGTTATTTTGTGTCTGTTGTACTTTTTGCAAGGCGTAAGCTTCGAAAAGAAATTAAACAGTCTCGCTTAAGCTTGACTGAGTCCATGAATTTCAACCAATCAAAACGCGTCATTTCAATTTCCATTAACTGCCGAACTCTCGTTAAGGTGTTATTATATCTATGATTGTGGCTTCAAATCTGTGTGAAGGGAAGATACGCTCTCTCTCTAGCGCTTATAATATATATCTCATTGGTTCTCTTCAAGCGTTCAACCGGCAATAATAATAAGTCACCATCGGAAGGTGAACGGGGACTGCACACTCAGAGGACCATGGGACTTGCGCTGTAACCAGTGTAGCTATCAATACAATAGACATTCAATATATTTGTTAGATGAGATGGATTGTGTGGATCGGATTGATAGCCATATAGTCACCGCGGTTCTAGGACAATAACCCCCGGACAATAACCCCCGAACAACAAACGCCCGGATAATAACCTCGGGAGACAATTACCCCCATGCCAATAACCACCCGGACAATAACCCACTAAACTGATATCATAATTATATAAATACACAAATAATTGCCTCCTCTTGCTTTTTCCTTCTATATCAATCATAGTGAAGTTGCCTCTCTTGAGTTACACAAATATATTATATTAATCATTTTATTAGACATATATAAGAGAACTAGAGAACATGTCACAGTATGAAATTAAAATTTATGCTGTTTATTGTTAATTAGTTCGTCAACTTCAGCATCAATCAACGGCGCTATGCAATTATGAGTTACGGACTTGCTCGAGGTCATTACACAGTGACCATCTCAAGGGAGGTTCGAACCCTTTCTCTCCGCCTTTTCAAGACCAGCATTCATCCAATAATACATTCAGGTGTGACAATAATCATTCTCATACTCATCATAATGCTCAAACTCTATCTCTCTTTTTCTAACCTGAAAATCCAAAGAAGTAGCCGAATGGAACCGTCAAAGATCCATTAAAAATCATCGTTATGTTCGTGAAGGCGATATTCGTGTGATCATTGGCAAGGAGCAGGCTGTTTTGTCCAACGACAGCGCCCCTTCCAACCGAAATCATCCCACCCGACCAGGACAGCCAGTACAGCCCCTCTGGACTACTGATAGGAGGCAACCAACGCATTGCCCCCGCTGCCATCGGTGCGCCAGACCTGAGTAGGCAGAGAAAAATAATCATTCATTCTCATTCATTCATTCATTCATTCTGGAGATTTATATAGCGCCCCTTCAAGAAATCTACTCAGAGGCGCTCCCAGTCCAGCCACGGCAAAATAAAAAAGATTTGAGTGATTTATAAAAACCAATTTGCTCAGTCAAAGGGAGCAAACGCAGAATCATCTTCAGAAGTAAATGGCTATCTACGCAAATAATAATCTTCAACCGTATCTTTCTTTTTATCTTTTTTCTACTTTATACTAAATGTTATATTTATCACTTTCATATTAAAACTGATATGCGTCATGCAAACAAACGACTGATGAGACAGTTGTCTACATTATTGCACGGCAGAATAACTTCGTATTATATTATAACCGTATCGTGATATACGGGTTCACTTTACGCCTAAATAGCTAAGACTTGGAAACCAGTGTACTCAGTGCGCTCAGCCATTATATTCGGATAGATATGCCACATGACACTAAAAGAATTGCAAGAAAACGTTTTATGTTGATTTTCTGGTGCATTAGGTCTGGAGAATAACATACTAAAATTTTCTCGAAATCGGACCACCCGTAGGGGTCTAATTATGGCGTCAAATAGATGGCCACCAATAGGAAAAGAATGACTCAAACATACACAACTAGTCCAGGTAATTTACAGTTAGACCTGGACAAAATTGCTTTTTAAACGGTTTCCTGCTCAGTTTCCATTGCTGAATAACATATCTAAAGTCCCACAAAATCCGACCACGGGATCACCCCCAAAAATGCATTTTAGACCAAGATGACGGCCAATATGGCGCCAATACAGAAAACAGTTTATAGGCTATATATCAGGTCATAGGTAAGCTACAATAACAAATGAAGTATCAAATTAAAAAATATCGAGGTCAAGGAATCGATTTACCGCAGTGGCAATAGTGTCGGAATGTTACTGTACTATCCAAGATAGAGGCCAATATGGCCATCAAAACACAAACACATTTATATATCAGGTCAGAGGTAAGCTACATTAACAAATGAAGTGTCGAATATAATATTTTCAAGGTCAAGAAATCGCTTTATCGTAGTGGCAATATTGACTGAGACAGTCGACTATCATTCGATAAACCAGATGGACTCCTCAGGTCTTGCGGGAAGCAGTGTCTGAGTTATTTCTCACAGAGTAACTTTTCCGGCTTTCTTTCCCTTTCACGGCCCAACATTATATTATAATAATGCCATCATTTTATTCGCAAAAATCATGTGGTAACTCACATAATGCCTGCTTATATAAAGCATCGTTGAATTGCTTTGATAAATCACTGGAAAACTTTGCATTACGTTACATAGCATCTCATTACATCACATTAAATGAGTATGATTAATATCGGTGGATTTGTTTATGCGTACTTGTATATGTATGTATTAGAAGGAAGGCCTGTGATGGAGTACTCAATTTGATTGCCAGTAATCATGATGATTTTGACGAAAGTTGAATAGCTATCCATTTGAAATAATAGGAAAGTTCTTCCCTGCAGAAGAACAGGTTGAATACTGGCGACAGTGGTCACATCCGGAGCTCCAGGAAATATCACATCTGTATAAACATACATCTTGTAACTCAATCAGTCAGAAAGTTGAACAGTCAGTCAATACGCCGGTCTATTGGTCTGACGGTCATTCAGTCAGTCAGTCAGTCAGTCAGTCAGTCAGTCAGTCAGTCAGTCGGTCGGTCGGTCTAATGGTCTGTTGGTCTGTAAGTGGGAATAAGATTGAGATGATCTGAAGTGGTTCTTGAATTACTACATCTAAGATAGTTGAGTCCAATACTAGAATTAGCGCAGAAGAGATCAGCTCTACTCACCTTTGCATACGTTTGAATCAAAATCTAAAACAATACGTCTATTATAGTTTCACGATTGCTATATTTTAATGAATAATATTACGAGAACGGTAACGGAAACGAAAACAATTACATAAACAAGTAATAATATTCATGATGATGGGTTGATGACGACGAAAATGATGATGACGATAATAATAATAATAATAGTGCCGTTCCAGACATTTTTTTGTTATTCTTAATTAATGTTTAAGTCCCTGAGGGATCATAATAAAAAAATAATAATAATAATGACGACAATAATAATAATAATAATAATAATAATAATAATAATAATAATAATAATAATAATAATAATAATAATAATAATAATAATAATAATAATAGGGCCTAATAATAATAATTATAATAATAATAATAATCAAATCAATCAAATCAATCAATCAATAAAAACTCTTTTATTGAAGCCAAATAAAACACATAACATTTCAACATAAAATATCAGGATTGGCCGAAAGAGGAGTCCCAAAAGGGATCAAGATCCCGCTAACTAGGGACACCTAGTGACCTAGAACAACACTTCAGAAATCCGAATTAGCTAAATCCTTGATAAACAGTGCAACATCAAGTTTTGTACAGAAATGCAAATAGTATGGTACATATTACACAGTAAATGATTAACTCGATTCAAAGCACTATGAAAATATAAAAAACCTTAACTAACAGTGAAAAAGAATATCCGGCAGGGTAGGTTGTGCCTAATTTCCATTAATCAGGTAGGCATGCAGCATCTTTTTAAGCGCCGTAACAATAATAATAACCATAGTTGTAAAAAACGTTTTTTCGTTTTTTATTTTTTCCAAAAAACGTCGTTTTTTCGTTTTTATTTCTCATCTCGTTTTTTCGTTTTTTATTTTGTTATGTAACTTTATTTAGTTATTTACTGTCTGTAACTAATTTTGTTTAATTTTATTTTTGTCTGATATCCCTTACGTTGTCTCCGTCCTTTCAAGGATTCATATGTAATGATCTATAAAATCATTACTAGAGGCTATTTTTAGAATTGCTTGTGTCTGCCCCCTGAGACCTCTAGCGGTAGGAACTTGGCGAGCCGATGAAACGATGGTGTCGTGCTTGGCCTCGGTAGTTTCGCCGCTGATAGCATTGTTATTGAAATTTTCCTTCAGCCGCTGATCACGCGCTAGGCACGCTCTGATACAGCAGCAGAACCACTGACTCATCCCCTACGTCATCGGTTTTCTGTCTTATTTCGTGTCCATATAAGGTTAGCATTTGGAGCAGGACTGCTGATTGGTTGAAGTGTCTGATTAGAGACCCTGCCACTAGTAAAATTTGTCACTTGCTGCCGAGACGTCCTGGAGGTTAGACCTGTACCGATGGATTACCTAGGAGTCGAGCCGAGTCGTCCGCGAGATCATTTCTTTTTGAGTCCCTGTTTTCGAAGTAGATTAGATAAGGAATTGAGAAACACTTGCGTTAGTCTCTTCCTAAGAGTTAAATAGTGCGATATAGAAGTTTAAAGTAGAAACGAATACGGTTGGAATAATATTGTCGATTGTCTGAATTGCGAGGAAATGTGAACTCGTAACGGGATTTTATCGTATTCGCTGGATTAATCTCTGTCGTCGTCTCCGTCTATTCGCTGGATTATATTCCGTCTTCGTAACCTATAATTGCCGTGGATTATTAATCATGTCCTTGGTTCCAAAGATGGGTAAATAATCATCTGTTTCTTTAATTTGATTGTAATTGCAAGTCACTGCCAGTAGAAACTGCATAGGATTAAGTTAAATGTTTTACTTGAATTGTTGTATATAATTGAGACTGTTCGTTGCATAATTTTTAATAATAATTTCTAACTATGTCTCGTGAATCATTGCATTCTTTGGAAGTAAGTGAGCAAGGTGAAGTCAGGCCTCTTTCACCAGAGTTGATTCGAGCCTCTATTCTTGAACGCGTGTTGGAAGGTATAGAAAAGGTAACTGTTGGACAAAATAATTTAACTGTTGGACAAAATAATTTAACTGATGGACAAAATAAACTAAATGACCGACTCACTGATGGACAAGACAAGATGGACAGGAGACTTACGGACCTGTTTGAAGGGCAGTCTGAATTGTCTAGATCCCACTTTGAATTGTCTAGAATCCAATCTGAATTGTCTAGAGACCAGAGAAATCTGTTGGATAGAATAGAATTCCTAGAAGCAAATATACAAGTAAGTAAGGAAGTGAGTACCACTACGAACCCTGACTTTTCGGCACCTCAACCGAAAGTTGCCGAACTCCCTTCCGCCGCAGCCTTACCCTTGGAAACCTTCGTCAAGAAACCCATAATAGCAGAATCGGATGGATTTGAACCCGAAACCCTAGGCCCACGCAGGAGCACTAGATTAAAGGATCGGCCACAGCCTGATTACCGTTTCCCTGTGAAACCTGGATTTAGAAAGGAAACTGGTGCCAGACCTAAGGACTACTCTACATTATCGAACATCAGCAGGACTCAAATCTCACTTCAAAACGTTACCTCTCCTTTACATAAACCGCCTGTAGTAGCGCACAGTCGGGGAGGAGATGGCGAACATCACATATTTACGTCACTATTTAGTGCTATCAGTTGAGAAATAAACAGCACAGTACAGGAAATAAAATTTATTAAAGTTATTTCAATTTATAAGTTATCCAAAATGCTAAATGTTGTCTTTGTACTCAGTAATCTCTCATTGACTGATAAACAGACGGATATTACTCCAAATTAAGTACATATAAGTCAGAATTCTACGTAGACCTACAATTTTTAATTAAGTACACTCTATACTTACAAAGTTTAGATTTTAATTGCTTATGTCAGCATGGACTTATGTGGATTATGTATGCAATTTAAATCAAAAAGAATTCAATATTTTTAATTTTTCAATTTCTTTTTAAACCAAACTTATGAAAAAAGAAAATAATTGTTGTAGATTACTGTTATTTGGTGTTTACTAATAAAGTTATGTTATTTGCTGATTAAAATTAAATTGTGTAAACAAGGTTTGTGCATTTTAAAATGCATTAAAAGATGTTGCAAAGTCAAATTATTTTCTTGTCCGTTTTTTTCTCGTTTTATTCCGTTTTTTATTTTTTCAATAAAACGACGTTTTTTCCGTTTTTATTTTGATTTTATCGTTTTAACAACTATGATAACAACAACAACAACAACAACAACAACAACAATAATAATAATAATAATAATAATAATAATAATAATAATAATAATAATAATAATAATAATAATAATAATAGAAGACGGCAATATAAGTGCGGCGGCCCGCATCCTCTGCTCAGATGACATTCCAGCGCCGATAAACGAAGAAACATTAGAACTCTTGCGCAAAAAACATCCTGCGCCGCCGTCTGACCGCCCATCCATCCTCCGCTCAACGTCAAGCGCACCATTCCAGGCCAATGAGCTGGAGATCCGCACCATGGTACGATCCTTTCCCATGGGATCGTCGGGCGGCCCGGATGGCCTGCGTCCCCAGCATGTCGCGGAGCTAATAGGAGATCTTGACGCGGGACCTGGACTACTGAGGGCAACAACTGCAATCATCAACCTACTACTGGCCGGCACCTGCCCTCAAGAGCTACGATCCATCTTATTCGGCGGAACTCTTTTCGCCCTTCGCAAAAGCTGCGGTGGCCTAAGACCAATAGCCATTGGGTACGTCTGGCGTAGACTCGCGTCTAAATGCGCCAACGCATACGCCATCCCGCGCGTCTCACCTCACCTGACACCGAGACAGCTTGGGGTGGGTGTCCCTGGAGGCTGCGAGGCGGCCATCCATGCAACCAGGCAGTTTCTACACAATATGGACCCGGGATTCATACTGGTCAAGCTGGATCTATCCAATGCTTTCAACAGCTTACACCGGGATAGCATGCTGATGTCGGTCGAGGAAACCATCCCAGAGCTGGCCGCGTACTGTCACCTAGCCTATGCCGAAGCAACATGCCTCCAATTTGGCAGTTTTACCATAAAGTCTCAGGAAGGTCCACAGCAAGGTGACCCTCTGGGTCCTCTGCTTTTCTGCCTCCCACTCCAACCTATACTAACCCGGCTGCTGTCGCCCTTGGGTTTTGGATACTTGGACGACCTCACTTTGGGCGGCAACCCAGAGGTTGTCGAGGCGGATGTGGATCTAATCGAGAGGGAGTGCTTGAGCCTCGGCCTCGCGCTAAACCGCACCAAGTGCGAACTAATCACCGCCGATCTTGCCGGCGACGAACGGGGCTTCCTGAGACAGTTCACCCGTGTCGATCCATCCGCGGCCATGCTCCTGGGAGCGCCGCTCCTCCCAGCAGATGCTCTACTCTCCTCTTTGGACAAAAGCGTGGCCGACCTCGCAAGGGCTTTTGAAAGACTTCAGAGTATTGCCAGACAAGACGCACTTTTAATACTAAGATGCTCCCTGGGCTCGCCCAGGCTAATGCACACATTACGATGCACCAGCTGTCACGACCACCCACGCCTGAGGGACTACGACGAGTTGTTGAGAGGTGGAATCGAGCGGGTTCTGAACGTGATGCTGACCGACGTCCAGTGGGCGCAGGCATCCCTTCCGATTAAGATGGGAGGGCTGGGAATCAGGAGGGTGTCATCGCTGGCACTGCCCGCCTTTTTGGCTTCGGCCGCGGGCACCCTCCCCACTCAGTCCCTCATCTTGGGAACAACACTCGAGAACGCAGACACGGCCTACACTTCAGCGCGTTCGCAATGGATGGAACTCTCCAGGATTTCCGACCCAACGGCCGTCCCCAGTCACAAACAATCACAATGGGATGGGCCGTTGCTGCAGGAGGTCTTATCGTCGGTTACTGGCGCACTGCAGGACCCTTACGACCAGGCCAGACTAAGAGCGGTGCAGTTCCCTCATGCCTCCGACTGGCTACATGCCCTCCCGTTGACCGCATATGATCTGAGGATGAGCGACGAGGCCGTGAGAGTTGCGACCGGTTTACGCTTGGGCCTGGCCATTTGCGAGCCGCACACGTGCGCATGCGGTGCGCCGGTGTCGTCCAGAGGCTCACATGGCCTCTCCTGCCATTTGGGGTTTGGACGTCAGGCTAGACACTGCGCCGTCAACGACATCATCTACCGCAGCCTCAACAGAGCCGGCACCCCTGCGGTTAAGGAGCCGTCTGGCCTCACCAGATCGGACGGGAGGAGGCCTGATGGCCAGACCCTGATACCGTGGGGCAACGGGCGGAACTTGATATGGGACGCGACGGTGGTGGATACCGTGGCCGCCTCATACATCCCTGAGACGGCGACCGAAGCTGGAAGGGCGGCGGAGTTGGCTGCCACAAGGAAACACGCCAAATACGCAGATTTACAGAGGAGGTACACCTTCGTCCCTGTAGCCCTGGAGACCCTTGGCCCTCTCAACAGAGAGGGTCTCGCCTTCGTCTCCGAGATGGGTCGCCGCCTGACGAAAATATCCGGAGACACCCGAGAGACAAGTTTCATCCTCCAGCGCCTTTCGGTTACGGTCCAGCGTTTCAACGCGGTTGCCTTCCAGGGCACCATGTCGAGGTTGCCCGGCGCTGAGGAGCGACCAACTCAGCAACACTAAGCCTTACCGTGTTTTAACAATGACAATAATAATAATAATAATAATAATAATAATAATAATCTTTTCTTTATTTAACGCCTGACAAACGCACTGCGCTGTACATTTACATAATAATAATAATAATAATAATAATAATAATAATAATAATAATAATAATAATAATAATAATAATAATAATAATAATTGCTGGTTTCATGAATAAATAAATTTGTTATAATGATAATAATAATAATAATAATAATAATTAAAAAAAAATAACAATACTAATAATAATAATAATAATGATGATGATGATGATGATGATGATGATGATGATTATGATGATGATAACCATAATAATAATAATAATAATAATAATAATAATAATAATAATAATAATAATAATAACAATAATAATAACAATAATAATAATAATAATAATAATAATAATAATAATAATAATAATAATAATAATAATAATAATAATAATAATAATAAGCCTTGGAGAAAGTCGTAACAAGGCTTGAGATGCTACACCCACACGACTCATTCACCCTGCTGAGGAGCAGCTTAAGCATTCCTAAGCTGCTGTACACATTAAGAACTTCAGCCTGCTTCTTAAACGAAGAACTTCTATGTGGTTTCGACGAAGTCTTGAGAACAGGCCTGTGTAGCCTTCTCAATATCAACATGAGCGACGATCAATGGATCCAGGCATCTCTATTCTCTACCTGTTAGAAACGGTGGTCTGGGGATTCGTAGTGCCGTTATGCTGGCAACTTCCGCCTTTTTGGCATCAGCCGCTGGCACGCGAAACCTTCAAGACCGACTGCTACACGCTTTTCCTCTAACAATCACAGACCCGTTGGTAGAGGAGGCCTTAAGTTCTTGGTCATCGAAATCGAACGCACCTCCTCCCATCGAGCAGAAGGTTCATATACAAAGAGAATGGGACAGCAAACTCATCTCAAATGCACTTCAAGGCCTATCGGAAAGAGCAAATGATTCTGCTGCTAAAGCCAGATTGTTAGCCATTCAATCACCACACTCCGGAGACTGGCTCCATGCACTTCCAATTACAACAGCAGGATTACGGATGTCAGGAGAGGTCTTAAGAATAGCATCAGGCATCCGGCTGGGCACTGCACTGTGTGAAAAACACACCTGCAAATGTGGTGTCATAGTGGAATCCAACGGCCATCATGGATTCTCCTGCGTCAAAGGAGCAGGAAGACAACATCGACATGGCATGCTCAATGACGTTATTTGGCGGGCTTTCACCAGAGCCAAAATCCCTGCTATCAAAGAGCCCAATGGCCTCTCCAGATCTGACGGCAAAAGGCCTGACGGAGTCACCATCATACCTTGGCATAGTGGTCGTTGCATGGCGTGGGATGTGACGGTACCAGACACTTTCGCTGCATCCTACGAACATCTAACATCGCAAATCGCAGGTGCGGCAGCGGAAAAGGCAGCTCGCAACAAGGAAACCAAGTATGCTGCTATCACACAATCACATCATTTCGTTCCTGTAGCAGTCGAAACTGCAGGAAGCTGGCACACAGAATCACTGCAGTTTGTTCGAGAACTTGGAGGCAAGATCTCAGCAGCGACAGGCGACCAGCGTGAAACCAGTCATCTACTACAACGCCTATCAGTGGCCCTACAAATTGGAAACTCTCTATCTGTTTTAGGCACCACAGATTGCAACAACACTGTAGCCAAGGAGAATGACAGCTTATAACAATATTGAAAACAGTTACTTTTAATCAGTCTGTACATAAGTTTGTGTTGGCTTTATGAAGAAATAAATTTGGCATAATAATAATAATAATAATAATAATAATAATAATAATAATAATAATAATAATAATAATAATAATAATAATAATAATAATAACAACAGTAACAATAACAATAATAATTCGCTCTCGTTTCGGAAGCAGTCTGAAATGGGATGACATGGTGACCGAAACTTAGTCGCTTCATAATTACCAGCAACACTGTTTACGGCTGGTGCCTCTGCATAGCTGGCAGCTGCTCGAAAAGATGCGAAATACAACCCACTTCTTGCAACAATGTTTCTGTTCTTCTGGTCCTTGCAATCCTCGGTTTCATCAATAGCACTGCTCTTGAATTCATTTCTTATCTGGGACACAATCTAACTCGGATCTCCGGAAACCAGTTTGCCAACATGTAAAACCCACACAGGATCCATATTTCCATATGGGACCCGTATAGAGCCGTGTGGGCAAGCTTGCAGGTATGCCACCATTACACCTCGTTTAACCTCACTCTCAACACTACAATCCAATCCAATTTGCCCCATTAGAACTGTATATCTATTATAGTGCTGAACAGCGCAGTTTCTAGACCTAAAGCTATAATAGTATAGTGTCTAATACCATAACTGCATAATCACGCATTGATATGTTACTTGTTGCGTTTTGACAGCAAGTTATGAAATAAACGAAAATACAATACAATACAATTAACTCCTTAAATGGTAGAGTGAATAACTGAATATGCCAAAATTAAGATTTCCAGAAGCTATCCGAACATTATTGTAATTCTTACTGAGAAATGGGATGCCGTTGGGGATGTCTAAACCTGTGAACACTAGAACAGAAAAAGTTCCACAAGTAAAAACCAATCAATGATGAATCTACGCTGCTCCCTGTGACTAGATTTCAACAATGGCAATTAGAATAATTTTCATCGGTTACTGCATGAACGGATATGTTTCACATACTATTATGTTAAAAGTATTCGATCAGGATCTTAATATTATAAAAGTCTTGTTTAAAGTTAATGCATGAACGCAATGGCGCGCAGAGAAATATCTTAGAAATATGGGGAATATTCACTTTTATTAAAACGCACATGGCACAAGTCTCTTGAAAGTAAAGCACAGATATTGTGAGAATTCAAACCATAGCTGACGATCAGATATAAGTTTACAGACAATGCAATATATTACATTAAATTACACCGAAGAATATTGGATCACATTACACTACAGTGCAATATTATTATTATTATTATTATTATTATTATTATTATTATTATTATTATTATTATTATTATTATTATTATTATTATTATTATTATTATTATTATTTACCATTATTATTGCTATTATTATTATGCAATACCTTACGTAGTTCAAAGACTAACTTCATGAAAAGTTCGAGAGTAAAATAACAGCAAAAAGTCATACATTGTAGGCTTATAGGGTTTAAAAATGCTTTGTTCTCTATTTCGGAAACTTATCTAATAGTCTTTCGGTGTCAATAAACCCTTTTTTCAGCTCGATTATACGTTTTAACACAGTTCATTACAGCTATAACGGTGCTCTTGAAAAGGCTGGTGCGCTGCGCTCAGCTTCTAGGTAACGCTTTAGACTAATTCAATCTAATGGTCAACATGCGCAACAGTCAACCGAGAGGTTGGGATCGAAATCTTAAAATCCCGCCAGTACAGAAATTTGTTTTAAGATTTCTGCTCCACCCGCGGAAGACCAGGATGCAAACAAGAGGACAAGCCATATGTCCTCATACGCCGAGGTTAAGAAAACGAGGTCGCTAACAGTTCATAACTTCATACCAATGGCAGCCTCAGGTCTAGCTTTAGGGACTGCTCTCATCTTCTCTTCTACTTAGAAATATGAAATCTACGACTAGAATTTCTCATTTTCAGTTATTTAAGATATATCTTAGTTTTCAAGTACAATTTATTTTACCGACCTTCTTTGCCTTGGTCATATGGAATCATCCAGTCGGCTGTATCCGTGTCAAAAGAACTGACCTCGACAGTGGTTGCTGAACGTATGCGTAAGCCATCGGGATGGATGAGAAAGATATCTTTACCAACTACGTTGCCTGTGCCAATCGTCAGAACTGATTGCGACCAGGAAATCCATAGCCAAACAGGCTCCAGTCCGCCCTTCAGGATATCCGTAGGTGTAGCAGCGCTCTCTACAGCTCCCTCTGTAATATTTCTTCAAAATGAAATTAGTTAAGAATAGAAATGTAAGAAGTTTGCGAACAAAAAAGGTGATGCTGATGATGTAGGATAATGAGCAGAAGCAAAAGGAGAAGGACAAAATAGTGAAAGAAGTATAAGAACGAGATGAAGAAGATGAGAAGAAATAGAGTAAGAAGGAGGTAGAAGAAGAGAAGAATATCAAAAAGAAGAAAAAGTAGAAAAGTGAAGAAGGCAAAGAGGAACCTCTTAAGTAATCACCGTGGGGCAGCTTTAAGCATTGAGCAATGGGCTTGACGCTTTATTAATTAGCGACTTCATTTCATGAACCTTGTAATATATAAGGGTCGCTGGCCAGTAGGGTGGTCCATGGTCACATGGTAAAAAATGAAGTTCAAGCTAGAGTCCACGACACCCCCTCAGTTTTTACACCTGTTAATTGTACCATTCTGGCAAAATTTCAGCTTCCTACTCCAACCGGAAGACGGTGCTCACAGACTCTTCCCCTTTACCATATAGAACTAACAGTTCGATCGGTTAGAAAATACGCATAACGTCTTGAAATCTTAAATTATGATCAGATTATTAATTTACCTATGTACACAGACAGTGGTTATGTCATTTTAGGAATATTATTTGCTGCAAGGAAACATATAAACAATCAACGTAAATCTAAACTCGATACTTCTAAAGCGCCCACAAAAGCGAAGTCGCGGGAACCAGCTTATTCACAGGCGCTTAACCAAAACAGAATCGATAGGCAGAGGGTCAAAATCCAGAGAGTCAGGCAGGCAGACAGTCAGACGGCTAAGGTGGATGATGCTTAGAGTTGAAATGGCGAGGGAGGTGAGGGGAGGAGAAGGAATCGGGATAGGATTTGTGAAAAAGCAGTGTTTTCAGTTTTGAGTGGAAGACCTGTGGAGAGATAGCAAGAGGTGAGGTTTTGGTGATTTTATAGGATGGATCGGATATTTGTCGTAGCACAGGCGGGAGTTTGTTCCAAAGAGGCGGAACAGCTATGGCTATGGAGCGATTTGCAAATTTAAGCGATGAGGTGACGGAAGGGCGGAGCAGTGTGAGGGTGGAAGATGAACGGGTTGAACGAAGAGGTTGGACCGAGAACAGCTGACGGAGATACGAGGGCTGAGAGGATTGAAGTGTATTGTAGGTGAGGGATAGGACTTTATATTCTATTCGTTCAGGAATTTTGAGCCAGTGGAGTGATTTCAAGACAGGGGTGATGTGGTGGTGTTTGGGGGTTTTGGTGACTGCACGGGCGAGGGCATTCTGAATGGCTTGGAGGCGATTAATTTGAGTGGTATCTATGTTGAGGAAGAGAGCATTGCAGTAATCTAATTTAATATAAACAATCAACAACTCTCACATTAGTTAATTCAAATTTCAGCTACTGATTTAAGACATTCGACAATCTTAGTTAATTAAACTCAATTTCAGTAAAAACAATAAATTAAAGTTGACCGTAAACAAAACCACTACACAAAACGACTAGTCAATATCAACTAAATATATAAATAGACGGTCTAAACCTATATTTTTAGATAAATTGTCGGTGAAATGCTTGAAGTGAATGTCTCGATATTTCGACCTACTTGACAGCGGTGTATCTGCCTGCTGTAGAGGGTCGTAAAGCGATTTCAAACATTTCGTTGTAGTAATCACCTGGCGTAGTTACAATGGCCACGACTGCATTGTCACTTGCTTGCACCTGAAACACTAGACTCTGTCTCCCAGTCACGTTGACTCCAGTCGACGTGTAGTTATATGCGGTTGTCTTTGCTCGAAATGCAGCTACAGCATCCACAATGAACAAATCGAACGCAACTTTTTTTTATCACTATCTGTTCTCAACAGGTGGTTCGATGAATGTCCGGTTGTGGCATTATATACTATCTTCTACCATATCGTCGACTTCTATCATTCTTTTATCGGATTTTGTCTATTTATTTTGTCTTCCACCATCTTCTATCATACCATCGTCTTCTACCATCTTCTATCATACCATCGTCTTCTGCCATCTTCTATCATACCATCGTCTCTACCATCTTCTATCATACCATCGTCTTCAACCTTCTTCCATCATACCATCGTCTTCTACCATCTTCTATCATACCATCGTCTTCTACCATCTTCTATCATACCATCGTCTTCTGCCATCTTCTATCATACCATCGTCTTCTTCCATCTTCTATCATACCATCGTCTTCTTCCATATTCTATCATACCATCGTCTTCTACCATCTTCTATCATACCATCGTCTTCTACCATCTTCTATCATACCATCGTCTTCTACCATCTTCTATCATACCATCGTCTTCTACCATCTTTTATCATACCATCGTCTTCTACCTTCTTCTATCATACCATCGTCTTTTACCATCTTCTATCACACCATCGTCTTCTACCATCTTCTATCATACCATCGTCTTCTACCATCTTCTCTCATACCATCGTCTTCTTCCATCTTTTATCATACCATCGTCTTCTTCCATCTTCTATCATACCATCGTCTTCTACCATCTTTTATCATACCATCGTCTTCTACCTTCTTCTATCATACCATCGTCTTCTACCATCTTCTCTCATACCATCGTCTTCTTCCATCTTTTATCATACCATCGTCTTCTTCCATCTTCTATCATACCATCGTCTTCTACCATCTTCTATCATACCATCGTCTTCTGCCATCTTCTATCATACCATCGTCTTCTACCATCTTCTATCATACCATCGTCTTCTTCCATCTTCTATCATACCATCGTCTTCTACCATCTTCTATCATACCATCGTCTTCTACCATCTTCTATCATACCATCGT
>JACEVL010000119.1:1795811-2128311 GCA_020284085.1 Aporrectodea caliginosa | reverse complement strand
CTCTGATTGGTGTTCACTGTGAGAGGCGCTTTATAAATTTATAAATACAATACAATACAATACAATACAATAATTTAGGCCATTTTTTCCAAACTGGATGTCGCGGCACCCAAGGTTGTCGTTAACCTGCTCTCTATGTTCCACGCGTGTTGGAAGGAAGAACTATGATATTTTATCAAACCGGTCGCTAAAATTTATCCGCAAATCAAATGGCGACTACTGATTCTAACGCGATGAATGGACTAATTGTAACAACTCTGAGGAGGAGTGTATTGTAAGATCTAGTATGGTATGGTAAACTACTTATAACCAAAACTCTCCTAACAATTGTTGTAGTTGTTAAAATTGTAAGGAGCTACTCACGTATGCTTGTCGTTTGAGCTCTAACGGTTGCTCCATAAGATAGCGTTATCAGAACAGACAAGCGGAAACAATCTGAAGGAAATTATCAATTTCACAAAATATTAATACGGTGAACTCACGTAGTAGTTATTATATTGTATTGTATTGTATTGTATCTATCAATTTATATAGCGCTTCTCGCAGTAAACACCCTGGCAGAGGCGCTCTCCCAGTGCGAAAGACCCAGAGAAAAAAAGAGGTCTTCAGACAACGGTTGCTCCAGAGGCACTTGTTCCACCAGTAAATAAACTGGAACGTGTCGAAGGAGGAAGCAGGTTCCATAGTGAAGGGCCAATGTCGATGTGATGCAATGCACTGTCGTAATTCGAGTCCTTTAAACGAGAGAATATTTCAGACAGTTTACATTGTTTCATGCACCTATGCTGCTTTACTAAGGTCTGATACTTAAATAATTTCGGAGTGATATTGGGTTTGGGCACTTATTTAATTGGAAAATAATTTTCTGGCAATTTCTTCGCCTCTAAACTCGGCTTCTTTAGCTAAACAAACTTTATAACTCCTGAGTTACATAGAATACAAAAAACAGCCTACTGACAATATGAGAGGAAATTCCAAAAATAGATGAATCCAAAAAATCTGCATGTGATGGGAAATTTTCCAGGTCATTCTCGTGATCAGCAGCCTAAAATCCATAAGGTGCACCCAAAAGTCTTCAGGAAACAAAACCTCCGTTGTCCAGTGAATAACCTATGTTTCTAATTTATTGAGTGTCGGAATATCTTCAACAGTCTTAAAGCCACTTACCTCGCTTAAGCGAAAGGGAAAGGAGAACTCTGCCAGCCATCACCATCAACCACGTCGTGAAAAGACGACAGGGCTTCAAGTTCGCAGCTTTAATAAGAGCCGTTTGCAGCCATAGGACGAGACAACGGACGAAGTTCAGTTGCATCTAGAATTGATCAGCAATAACAGAAATATTTTCTTAAAGCAATTACTCTATTCTGATATTGTATTGTATTATATATGTATCTGAACATTTATAAAGCGTCTCTCGCAGTATGGACTATTCAGTGCAGAATTGAATTTTTAATTTAATTATCAAGAATAGATATAGGGGCCAAAACTAAGAACAGCAAGTTACCAATGCATGAAGTCTCCATATCTGAGAAGCTTGGGAAAGGCTAAACGCAATGCTCAACTCTGGTTGGCTCTTTGAACAATGCACTCAATTTTTCCACTTCAGTCGTCACAAAAGAAGTTGTGTTGTCAGTAAAGCATTTCCGAAGTCAAAGTCATGCCTCTGATCTGGCGCTCAAACTGTCACCTTTCAAGTTAAAAGAAGAAGAAGAAAGAGAAAAACAAAGAAAAGGATGTAGAAGAAGAGAACGAAGAACTTAAAGAAGAAGGATAAGAAACAGAAGAACCAGAACAGGAATTAGAAGAACAAGAAAGCGTAGAAGAAGAAGAAAGAAAAGAAAAGTGGAAAGAAAGAAAGAAAAACAAAGAGTTGCAGAATCGTCTCGCAGTACTGTTGAACCTGGAATAACATGTCTGGATGAAAATAGCCCTATATCAAACATTAATGTAGTATCATACGTTGCGGGATGTCGTGATTATTGCTGATGTTCCGCAGTAAAGACCTGAAGCATAAAAAGCAACACGACTCAGTAAATCAAACTTTTTGCGATAATCGTTGCGTTTCATTTAATAACGGACAAAATGATTTAACTCAAAGCAAATATGAAGCAAACGGTGTTAACAGACACATGTAGTTAGATCATGAAACCTAAACATTGAACTTTGAATTATATACTGGAAATTTTAAAGAATGACATAATTATGTTTATGTTATTAACCCTGTTCAGCTAAAGTTACTTCACCACTAATGACATCAAATTTTAAAATTAAAAAACATAATTTTCTTAAAATCTGGTCCCTTTAAGTTTCCAGGCAGCTCCAACTGATTTTAAACTTGATTTAGTCTAGAATTAACTACCTAGTCTATATGATTTATTGGGCGCTCAAGAATTTCCAAAATGCTCAACACTATTTCACGTTACACAAAGATAAATCTTATTTTGCTAAAGCCTCTAGAAATTTCAGAAGCCAGGCGATAGGAAGCATCAGCAATAAACACATTGGAAGAAGTAAGTTTTCATTGGAAAAGATAGTATCTAGAGACATCCGACTGGTCGGACCAATCCCCGTGAATAATTCATAACACGATAACCTTATTTTAAAAATTAAACTTATTTAAGGATATCAGCCTAATCAGATCTCTGCCACCACAAGAGCATTTTAAATCATGCGAAAATTCGACGCATAGGCTATGACATTAACGCAAAATCAGATAAGATGATGCTGAAGTCTGAGTCGTTATCAAAGAACCAACTGACTTTACAAAACGATTAAAAAGATGTAATCTATCTGTTTTATCGGATCCCAAACAGCAGCTGCCAACTGCACCAGACGAATGTGTCTGCGATTGCTCCGAACGCAATTTATCAGTTGCGGAACGAACTGCTGAGCTCATTACCATGGTCACGAGTCACAACGTTGCCAACGCACGCGTTCCAATCACGTTCAATGTTTATGTCGCTAGGAGGAGCGTGTTCTGGAACTAGTGACACGTCATTTCTCTACAGCTGGCGTGTTCTGAGGAGGAGCTGGCTGCGGCACTGAGCACGTTCAGTTTAGACGCTACAGACTCATAAGTGGGCTGAAGGGGAGGATCAACTGAAGAGAGATTCTGGCTGCGGCATTTATCGGGCAGTGTTCAGGATTGCATAGACTCAAATGCCATCCTGTATGAATTTACTACTGCACGTTTTAAGGTGGGTCTTACTTTCTGGTTGGGATGGAAAACTAGCGTCTACGATCCCCTCTGAAACAGAAATGCCTTCACTCTCTTCTCTTACAAAGTAGTATAGGTAATGTCTCTGCTCCACGTATTGAAGGTACAAGAGTGGAACAACCGGAAACCATTAACATAACCTAGGCGTCCTTTTCTAGTCGTTTTCGAACGATGTCGTCGATAATTATAATTGTAATCATTATAATTTTATTAGCTATTGCTGGTTCTGCCTTTATATGGATGCTTTCAATCCTGCTGCCCGGGTAGCTGATCGATGTGGTAAATTATAAAATTATTGGTTACAACCCTTCTGCAGATGGGAGGCTATGATCGACCCGGACATAAGACTACACCCGATGCTATGGTGGACCAGAATTCGATGACTCGCTGATGAAACCGGCAGCGCTTGAAATCTATTTTGAGGCTTGCCTTTGTCTTGTGTTGAAGAAAAGGCTGTCTCATCCGCGCCTGCACCAAAATGCCTCTGAGACAACCTTTCGCCGAGTCTTTTGTTGTAGGGTTTGTGTTTGCGTGGCCACTTTCTTTGTGTTTGCTTCTACCTCTGCTAAGAGTATGCATAATCGTCCCATGCCGCCGTTGTATGGTTAGCCAACAGTCCGCTTCTTTCACGGCGCCATAAGCAAAGAGACTCACATAACTGCATCGTTGGCCATGGTCAACAAGCAAAACACATAGAACAGCAAATGATCTGAGGAGTTTTCTCTGGATTGGATCCACAGTAACGCAGCATCCGATGGCAACCAGACATAGTACTGGAATTTCAGCTCTCGACCTAGCGATCGATGTATGCCAGAGATCATTGTTTGACAACTTGGGTTCCGCAGCACCAAAGGGTGCCGTGAACCTGCTCTTTTGCACATTTCCTCGCCTCATCTCACGTCACCTATCCTTAGTTTTCCTTACCTTGTCTTAATTTCTTCCTGTTGCTTTATATTCCCGCCAAACCATAGTTCCTTACAAGTGGCGAAAAGTAACTGCTTCGTCGCCTGACAAACACTAAACACATCACAGTAGAATTCAACGTAGTTATAGACAAAGGTCATTGCTGATTATCAGACATTTTACAGATCGAGTGACAATGAAGTCAACCTCGGTGTGGAATAAAATTAACGACAAAACACTAGAGACAAGCACACAAAGCGCTAAATTGTACATGGAGTACCAGGAGATTTTCAGCCAAATGCTGAAAGCTGAGAAGGAAAATATAGAAAGTTAAAATTGGATCCAGTAACGGTACAAATCATAAAATCCCCGCCATTCATACGCGAAGACGGCCATCCACAAATAATAGTAATATAAATTTTCAAGAACAATGCTTCTCTAATTTTAATAAATCTGGTGAGAGATCAAATGTAGGGTCTACATTTAGTAACAATATTATTCATTACATAATCTTTTGACGGATAATATTTCAGCTCCAGGGATTATAAGTACCCTAACGAAAAGATTTTGAAAATAACAATAAGTAACAATAATAACGATAATAGCAGTAGTCGTAATATTAAGTATAAGTAAGTATATATCTTTATTAAACCGGTTGCAGAAGAGTCGCACTCCGGCGTACAAACATCATAGGACAAACACAAAAATCAATAGGAGTACAGCTGCATTCTTCCTACAAATGTTTTCCTCATATTATTGTCGATAAGAGTCAAGACCCTTCATGAGACCGTGGGCGAAGGGCATAGGTAGTTGTTAACAGTAGGAGTAGTACTTGTAATAATTGCAGTAGTGGTAGTAGTAGTTGTTGTAGTTGTAATAGTAGTGGTGGACTGGTGGTGGTAGTACTAATAGTAGTGATAATAATGGTAGCTGCAGTGGCAGCTACAGCAGTAGCAGTTGTAGTAATAAATAGGTCTTTTAAAAGAATAATAATGGTAATACATGGCAGACTTATGACGCTGGAAACACAGGCTGGAAGAACCTTCGAATCCGTAAATCTATTGATGCTGGTCTTTAACTCCGTTGAAAATAAGCACAGGTCGGAAGGTACATGCTTTTGTCGACGTCTAATTGTTGAGCATTGATACATTGTTAGAACAACGCGGATTCAGACCTCCACTGTACATCGATTTCTGGAAAACCATTCTGATATGATGCAGCGGTCTTGAATAAGCTGTGTCTGGTGCCCTGCGCCTAGTCTTAGAGTATAGCTTTAGAACTCTGGCGTTTAAGATAACGATTACTGCAGCCAGACTTTTGCAGTGTTGGCAAACACACGATATCTTTAATTGCTGCTTAGTATTGACAAGGTATGTGAGGCAGCGTTGCATGTTGGCGCTTAGTTCAATGCGAACTTATTCTCTCTCTGATGCTTCGCTCTGCGTGATGGCACCCATTGTGAAATTAGGAAATTTGTATAGCCCATGACAACTCTATGCGCAACTAGGACGCGCACCAACAATCACGAAACGCAGCTAAGTTGACAGCGCTTATAATATGAAAAGAGATAGTCAATGTTATCGCATACTGTATCCCTGGTTAACAAGGCGTTCTTTGACGAATAGGTTTGTCTAATAATCGGGCATAATGCTGATGTGCACGGCATTATGCTCGATATGGCCTGCGCGCTGGGTCTGCATTCAAATGAATGCGTGTTTTTACCCGTTGGGCAGATGCAGCGTAACAACCATAGGCAAGTTGTTTGTACAGGCGTCTCTGTCACCAAGCGCTATAATAATGATACATAAGCTGCGTAGTAAACAACAAGTCACGCGATGCACTGTCCGCAGGACCTCGGAATTCGTTCATATATAGTTAAGTTCATTTAAGGGCCCAAGAGCTGAAAATAAGCGCCTCTCTGTATGTCTATCTAATATAATAAAACCTATTCAAACCTACTCTAATCTAATTTATCTGATGTGAGCCGTTCCAATCTGATCTAACCTATAGTGACTATAGTCTCATGTAAATCTAGTCTGATCCAAATCTGATCTAGTCTAGTATAACCCAATCTAGTCTAGCTCAATCTAATCTAGTCTAGTCTAGTCTAGAAAAATCTATTCTAATGACTTCTACGACAAAGGGATCAGAAGTTGGTCGCAACGATGTTGGCCCTAACCTTGTGACATCGTTGATCTCCCTTGTCATCATTCTCGAAATCAGTTCACAAGATACTGCAACTCAGCCAACACCTGTCATCCCACTACTCTGCAGATGCGGATACGTGCTTGATGACTTCTGGATGCCTCACTGAGTGTAACAATGTCCATGTACTATACAATTATATATTATTATATTTATGTGCTTATCTCAGCCTTCATTCCCTAGGTGGCAGCAAAAGTACAATGAGCTAAGCTGGCTCTTGCATGGCTGCAACTTAGTTGATTTATGTCTTCTGTAATAATTGTGTTCTTGTCAATTGTTTAATCGTCATAACATGTACATGTACAGCGCAAAGCGTTTGTCAGGCGCTTCGTTAAAGAATAAATATTATTACTATTGTTATTACTATTAAAAACAAGTTAAGAAGAATTAAGTAACTGTAACGACCAATAGGTCAACATCTGTTTATTTAATGTTACATTAATTGAATTTTAATTCTAATTAATTTTGGGAATTTTTGCGTGACTGTACTAATGAGCAATGCTTGTTCTGGTGAGTCAATGAAGTTCCATATCATATCCCAAAATTTATTAAGTAGGCCTAAATACATCTCAAAATCTGTTGGTTTAATCAATAAGTAACCGAATGGACCTTAAGAAGAATACTATAGGCGAATATGCCGTGCTGTCATCGATTATCTTATCGTTTCTAATCTTCTGCGCGAACAATCTGTGTCAGTCACATAGAAGATAAAGAACGGAAGTCTAATAATTAGCAGGCTTAAAGAGCTCAATGATTCGCTGTCTATAAACACAAATTAACTGATCAGCTGTAAATGTGGGAAAGCATGACGCTGAAGGAAATGTCTACAGTCGTAACTGCATTCTATACTTACGAACGCTAAGAACACGACGTCCTTTCCAAATGTCCTTTTGATGAAACCATGTTTTGTTGATGTGTCTACCAAACCATTTGTGAACTCGTCTGTCTGCCTGTCCGTCCGTCCGTTAGTCCGACCGTAGGTCCGTCGATCCATCCATCCATCCATCCATCCATCCATCCATCCATCCATCCATCCATCCATCCATCCATCCATCCATCCATCCATCCATCCATCCATCCATCCATCCATCCATCCATCCATCCATCCATCCATCCATCCATCCATCCATCCATCCATCCATCCATCAAATCATTAATTTATGTCATCCATCCATCCATGCCATGACATCCATTTATCCATGCATCTTAGTTTATCCATCAAACCATCCATTTGGATCTGGATCCATCCATCCATTATCCATCTTGATTGTGGTTTTTCTCTATCTATCCATCTATCTATGTCTATCTATTATCTATCTATCTATCTATTTGATCTATCATCTATGCGATCTATCTATCTATCTATCTATCTATCTATCTATCTATCTACTCATCTATCTATCTATCTATCTATCTATCTATCTATCTATCTATCTATCTATCTATCTATCTATCTATCTAACATCTTGCTATCATCTATCTATCTATCTATAGACTATCTATCTATCTATCTATCTATCTATCTATCTATCTTGTCTATCTATCTATCTATCTATCTATCTATCTATCTATCTATCTATCTATCTACTTAATATTTGGTGCATTAGGGCTTGCTCTCAGTCTGTTGCAGCGAAAACATCTAATACATCAACTGGTCTCCAATCTTGCGCGGAACTTCAAGACGGAAATATCGTTAAATGAAATGACCTCCTCCTTATGAGGAGTCTATTGCGTTTTTTGAAGACACAGTGTCGTTGGTAGAGGGATAGGCCCTATAAAGGATAAGCTCCTATTGGCAATAAGACCTGCAATAAAACGCTAAATTGAGCCATAACATACACCAAACATAAAAATTATAATGTTAATAAAAACACAACATGTAATGTGTCTCTGTAGCTATAGATTTTGGCATACAAGCAGTAAACAATATGCAATAAATTGATGTTCCTATTCTAAAGAAATTCAAATGAAGAGCTATTCGATTAACATGCAAAAGTACTTTACAGCTATCTGATGTTCTTCAATGTACAAATTCTTTTCGCACAGATATAGTTCGATTTCATATATTCTGACTTTATTTCATATATTCTGACGTTCATTTAGGTCCACGTCGACCTAATGAAGGTAGACATAGACTTCTAAATCTCTTCGTCGAATAAAAGAGACTGACTATATTTTACATTGTCCTAGGGGATTATTTCGTAGTAGGAGCCTCCAACGACAGAGTAATACAGGGAAGTAGAGGCCGGTACACCAGGCTGAGCGTGAAGGGTGCACTTGCATGGATCACCGGGCAAAGTGGGAGGCCTGAGGCAGAAGACCGTGCACCTGGGGTTTACTAGGCACATGGTTGCGCAGAACTTTGCACTGCACTCTGGATTCTGTACCGTGTCGAGGATACAGCCACGCACGCATTTATCTGTCAGAAGTTTTTGTACAAGGATTTCTTGTCTCAGAGGTTCCGCTGCTTTGCGAGTCAGCTCTGAAAAAAACAGAAATTATAACTTTCTCGTCAATTTGACAATATGAAATTTACCAATTATAATTAGATTTTCTCTCAAAGCAAAATACTCGGATGAGATTAGGTACAGTGTTCTTCGTAGTCTAATCGCCGAATTAAAGTTGCTCGGCAATTCTCAGCATCGCAATCACCATTCACTACGCCCCTTCAAGCGCCACTTCAGCGCCCCTTCAATTTACTATACTCATCATTTATTTCATCATCATCATCATCAGCTTATTTTTGCCGCCATATATTGATATTCTTTTGCCTTTTACTTCTCATCTGCAGTTTCTTCGTCATACGTTGTTAAGTAATTCTTGTATTGTTGTATTTCCAGTACAACTGAGTTTCTTCTTATTCTGTATGTGTTCTTACGATCGCTACGACCAAAATTGGACCCGTTTATTTCACCTAATGATTCACAGATGGACAATTGAGCATTTCCTCCACACACCTGTATGCCACAAGGAACCGGAAATCTAGGATTCGAATGGAGGAAGAGCGAGAAGGGTATTTGGAGTGATATCGAAGTCAACCACACAGAGGTTCCGCAACCAACTGCTGCGACGACTTGTGTTATGGAGATCACAACATCTTTCGTCGTTACTCGTCCTTGGTACAGCGCAGTCTATGTGCTCTGAACATGGTGTAATCTGTGAATTCTGGATTGGAATCTGCTGTTTGGGTTCTACATGTCTGCTGGAGCTCATCACTGGTGACTGTTCTAGTCATGTGAACATTGCTTGCGTACTTCGGAAATTTCTCTTCTTAATGGAATTTGGCATCGTTTAGACTAGTGTAGCCAGCAACTGCGAGTACTTTCTCCAAGGTGACTCTATATAAAATCTATTTACCATTACATCATTATCATCATAATTCTTTCCACCATCACCAACTTTTTTGCATGCAGCCATTACCTAAAGTAATAATCGTCGTAATCATCAGCGTTGCGATCATCATCAGCAGCAGCAGCATCTGCATCGCACATAATATCGTGATCATCGTCATCATAATCGCCTCTATTATCCTGCTGGTAGTCGTCATTGTAACACTAAGTAATGGACGGTTATAGCGGTTACCTGTGAGGCCAAGAAAGTATCCATGTGGGATGGCCAGCGATCCAGTGTAAGAAGCCGTGAGGTTGTTAACAACGAGTGGCTTATTCTCGTAATGGATGACGAAGGTGTTCTGTCCGACGACGTCTCCCCAACCGACGGACAACATCCCGTTGAACCAAGAGACCCAATGTATTCCCGATGCACTGTACGCATTGAACCATGGAGGAAACGAATTGAGGGCTGTGATCGTGTAATTCCTGCAACGTCATTTTAATTGTAATAAGAGCTAACATAGCTTCTCTTAATTTAATTAATTTATAATTTACACATTAACTATCCAATTAATTGTTCGTTAATTTGTTTAGTCATGGCAGAATTAATTAAATAGTTTATTTATTAAATGATTAATTGATCGATTTATTTAATTATTTAGTTATAAAATTGTTAATATTCTACACTCGATGTGCGCTTACTGTAAGTAAATATAAATCTCAGATGCTAAACAACATGCCCTGATTCGCTACACAGAATTAGCTCAGCAAGCTCCAACCAACAATCGTTAGAAAACAGTCCAAGTGCGTTACTGTTGGTCCATCATGTTGTCGGATGAGAGTGACATTACCTCTTAATTTGTACTCGTACGCCAGCTTGAAATCCGTAGATGTAGAAGGGAATTTCGTTGATGTAGAAATTCAAGCTTCCCAGACTGGTGTAGGTGGTGGTGTATAGAATAATTGAGGTTCTGCTTTCGAAGGGAATCTGTAGAGTTTGGGCAGTGCCAGTCGACAGGAAAGCGATATCTAAAACGTTTGTAAAATGAATTCTTGTTAATAGTTTCAAACGTAGATGTTCGTACATTTGTTTCTTTTTATTCAATCAATCAATCATTCATTCATTCGTTCGTTGCTCAAACAAGATAAAGGATATATAGGCAGGATATTATTGCTGCAACATTATGAATAAAGACTGATTGATTGATATGTGTCACTATGCAGATGAACACGTGTTAAAAAGTTATGTAAAATACTTGCCTTTACAAGTGCTATTGTCATAATCTGAAAGAAACAAGGAAGACTCGCTTTAATCTATCCTAAAGCGCCGCTATCATAAAGCCAAAGGCACCAAGCGATGGCCACCTTTCAATACATACAGCATCTATAATAGATTCTATAATAGTCACGAGTCATTTAAATCCCTTAACTACAAGTGGATCACATTCCTCATACAAAGTGGTCCAGGGACTTTGAACATTATGTCATCAATGTTGGATTGAAATCCGTTGGTCGTGGGCTGCTTGTCTTTCTATTCATCTGAACACTGCATTCTAAATGACGCACCTTGGTTGTTATGACAGACGACATGTATTTACGTATATATATTGGTATACGGGAGCCTAGAGAGAACCCGTCAAGAGGCCCAGGTTTAATATAAAACAATATTCATTCAGCTATCTGCATAGCAATTAGGCTATACCTTTCCAAGAAGATGCAGCGCAAAAATGTTAACCAGTGAGGAACAAGAAACCAACGTGACTTAGAAAGACTTAACACGACTGGTTTTTGTTAACGGTTTACGTGTATTTACGTAAATATGTATAATGGTAAGTTTATCATACAGCAGTTGAAAGTCTGTCAAAGGAAAACGGAAACTAAGCTGGAAATGTGTATGAGCTTATCGTCTTATGGTGTACATTGTTGCTCCATCAAAATGTCTCTGTCCCATTCTAAAACGTCCCATCGATTTTACTTGACTGTGTGCGTGTGAATTTTTTCGCTCCTGTGACACAGTTTTCTAGTGGGTTTGTACAGATCTAGTGGTTACAGAATTACAATTACGATTACCTAGAACATCTTTGGCGCCACTTCCCACCACTGGTTGAGGGACATCGCCTGAAAAGCAAAGATACCAACAAGTACGATTTGCTTATAAGTAATGAATAATCACGAGTAAGTTTATATAGACGATTATCAATATGTAAAAGATTAAAACTATGTTACAAACCATTAAGATCCATACACTGATGATCATGTAATAAGCTTATGCATGTATGCATGAAAGTATGCATATGTATGTACTATGTATTTATGAGTGTCTGTATAAGCATGTATGCATGTATACATGCATGTGCACAATTATACTAAAGAACGTGTCCTCTTGGGAGAGGAGGTACTTAGGTAAATGCACATATATATGAATGATCGTTTCTATAGCGCTTTTACGAAATATCTCTGTGCAAGAAGATCTGCGAACGAGTTCTAACTGATTGGTTGTTCGCAAGGGATCGTCCAGTTGGCAGATGTTGCAGTGTTGGAACTGACTGCAACCGTCGATAGATTGGCGATCAGAGATGTATCTGGATATGTCATCAAGTAGTTCTGTCCTGGAATGCTTCCCCTTCCAATGTTCAGCACACCTCCAGTCCAAGAAACCCACAGCCAAACAGCTGTTGCCGATACACCATCGAATAGCGATTCATCCGTCGGATACCTGTTCGCGATCTCTTGTACGCGTGTCGCGTTTCTGCAATTATAGTAAACGACGTGATGAGCTAAACCCATTTTCGTACTATTATTATTATTATTATTATTATTACCCGAGGTTATTATTATTATTCATTATTATTATAATTTATTATTATTATTATTATTATTATTATTATTATTATTATTATTATTATTATTATTATTATTATTAACAGTAGCATTCCTAAAAATGATTGTATTATTAATAGTTAGTAATAGTTATTACAAAGGATCTGGCTCCTTGATCTTTCTATACCTCTATTTTGTTGTAACCTGTTTTTTGTCGTTTTGCAGAGAGAGACTTTGATCAGTCATTTTTAATGAGAGGTTATAAAAGTCTTTGATTACAATTACAATTAATTTGTACGGTTTGAATGATATAGAACAAAATAATGAAAGGAGCTAAGATTTATACTGGACACATTCCAACGAATAACTTTCTGCAGCGTCATCGTGTGTGAAAACGACGCAACTTGGCTTAAAGACTCCGAACAACTGTTAACGTTCTATGGGGATCCCTTTTATTGGTTCCACGTGTGTGCGTGGGCCCGCCACTGGTGACTCTTCTAGCTTAATGTGCATTGTTTTGCTAACTGAAGCAATATTTTTGAAGAGATTACACTTGACATCATAATAGGCTAACAGAGAGAGCGACTCTGAGGCAGGAGGCGCTCTATAAATTCTCCGAATAAATGAATGAATGAATATGATTAGAAATGTCATTTGGTATAATTATGTCGACCAGACAATATTATCAGGATGTAATTATAGTCTGAGTCTTAGTGACATTTAATATCATATAAGCTGGACCATACATGTAGAGCGCCTCTATTTTCTTTTTGTGAAAGAGAGGCGGTTCTGTAATGTTCCATTACAATTTCAGTTTAAACCCTACCTGAGTAAAATCATCTTTCCAACGCTTGCGCCGAAAACAATTTCTATCATCGACTGGTCGTAAACCTTTGGAGTGGAGACCAAGGCAACGAAAGCATTGTAAGTCGTGTTCACTTGGAAAACGAAAGCCGTCCGTCCTGTCAGGTTAATTCCGGTCTCGATGTAGCCATAGTTAGTCGTACTTAGCTCCAGATAAGCTGTTAAGCAAACACTGAATAAATATTTATTTTCTATTTATTGAAGCGATGCTTAGCACAGGAACTAAAGACAGTACATGCGTCTCATATATTCCAAAAAATGAGGAGTACTAATTTCTCGTCTGATGGTGCACTAATCAGTTTACAAATAATTGAATTTGAAACAATTTTGAAAGACAGTGGGTGTACTATAAACTTTGAAAAATGCTAAAAGAATTGAGAAAGGAAACAAAGAGAATGATAACAAATGGAAAACATCATAGGAGAACCAACGAGATACGTACGTTCAACTGAAAATGACGACTACAGTTTTTGAGATAGTCTACACAAAATAAGTCAGACATACTGGCAAATTTTACGCAAAGCGATAATTATTATTGTTTTCCTAGAGATAGGCTACATGCAACCTTTAACAATTAGAAATAGCCGCCCATCCTCAAAAGTCTAGCGTGAGGACGGTGCTGAAGAAAACAAATCATGGAAGTTTGAATTAGTATCGCCAGACGTCTTCATATAATTATGAGATTTATGTCGTCTGCCTTGCATCCTTAGACATATGAAGTAGAAGAGAAAGAATAGAGAAAGAAGAAGCAGATGATGATGATGATGATGATGATGATGATGATGATGATGATGATGATGATGATGATGATGATGATGATGATGATGATGATGATGATGATGATGATGATGATGATGATGATGATGATGATGATGATGATGATGATGATGATGATGATGATGATGATGATGATGATGACGACGACGATGACGACGACGACGACGACGACGACGACGATGATGATGATAATTGGGAAGAATTGGAATTTCTCAACTCTCATAGACTCACCTTATATCAAACTTAGAGGAAATATTAATGCAAAGACCTACGTGGAGGTGGTGGCGTGATCGCTGCTGGAGTTAGACAGTAAAGTCCTGAAGCATGAAAAGCAAAACGATTAGTTAAATCAAAATTTAGGTGGAAATCTCTGTGTAATATTTAATGACTTTCAAGATAACCTACTTCAAAGCAAATGCAAATTTACGGTCCTGAGGTAACATCTAGATAGATCATAAAGCACAGATATTGAATTAGTATTGAATTTGATACTGCAAATTGCAACGAATTACATTGGTTTATAAGTTAACCTTGTTCAGCGAACGCTAATTTATCAGTAGGCCCAATGACGTAAAATTATACAAAAACACGATTTAGATTGTAAAAATCTGATAGCCTTCAGTCTCCATCGGCTACAAATGATTTCATACTTATTCGATAGCAAGACTACCAAAAGGCTGAACAAGATTTTACATGACATTAAAATGCAGTTGAAATTTGTTTAATGTCCCTAACAAATTTAGAACTGCTCATTGAATTCAGGCGACAGAAAGCATAAAGGATAAACATGCTGAAAGAGGCGCGCACATGAGACCACTGATATCAAATTGCTTTGACCAACTCCTGTGAATGAATGCAGGCAAGACGTACAACACGAAAACCACATTAATGAAAATCAAATTTTAACAAAATTAAGCTTATTTGTGAATATTAACCTGAGCAGAGCATTGCGACAAAAAGAGCTTTCGAAATCATAGTCGACATCCACGTGTTGTTAATTAAGATGCTATTGCAGCCTGAACTGCTTTCAAACGATTATTTAAGACTTTACCAGACAACTAAAAGATGCAATGAATCTACTCAGCGGATGTTAGTTGGACAGTTGCCCGCTGCACATCACGACTGCGTCTACGAAAGCTCCGATCACAATTTATCAATGCCAGAATGAAGAGCTCATTGCCATGGTGACGAATCACAACGTTTCTAATGCACGCATCTCTAAATCCCGTTCATTTTTTATATCGCTAGGTGAAGTCTTTAGCTGCTGTCTTTCATTCTTGACGCTTTGACGAAAGTGGTTTGAGTTTCTTACGAAACCATTGAGCCATTAAATCTCCATAAAAGTTGGGATGACCGTTTGATAATTGCTCGATTGCGTGCCCAGCTTATTTCCTCTTGTTTGAGTATCAGTTGTACGGTCCATCAAAACTCGTCAGTAATGTTGAGTGCTCTGTCTATATTCAGGAAAAATTGAACAAATACCCAGCAACACACGCACACGCACACTGAGGCATTGTTATAAGTACTGTACAATACCTACAAACGCGTGCGGTGAAGCACACAGTCGAGATCATTGATCAGGATGAGTAGACACGAATCCTAAATGATAGAATCTGTTTTTTTATGATATACTAATAATCGTCCTCTGATCTGTTTATAGAAATTTCGTTCAGGCGTTGGATGGCTACAGATAGACGATGAAACAGGAATGAAGTTTTCCTTTTGTCTTCCTAAGCCTGAGTTTCGTAATGATCCAGTTTTGATGAAGCAGAAGCCTTCGTGATTTTGTGGCCAACAGTGGCAATTTCATAAGTGATACCTAAACTTGGACCTAGAACTGTTCTCAGTGACCGAGCTTTTCGATTGCTGGACTTTAATTTTGAAATTCTCTCACTGTGTCTGTTCGTTCTAGTCAGTCGTTATGTAATTAGTTATACGGTTTTCCATACGATTCTTTACTACCCGTGCAAGAATTAGGCCTACTTCAATATAAATTCAAAATGGTTGGTCTGTAATTGGCAGGTCAGCAGGGTCAAGAGATGATTCCTTAAGCAGCGCATGAACTATGCAGATTGGGAAGATTTCTCATAATTATAATGAAAAATTTATATATTTGATGCAATGGTGTGTCTCTGGATAAGAATAACCTTTATCCAACTATTTATATGTCTTCATGCACAGTTGCACACATGTTTTACATAAAATAGTCCTATTTTTGTGCGTAAAATTCTCCTAGCGCTAATAAACATAACATAACATAACATGTTTGTTTGGTAACCAATTCAGTAACCAACTCAGTATGTCGTAGTCACATCAGGTTTTTACAAGTTTGTCGGTTTACACAGGAGACCCAAAAGGGTCCGAAGGTCCCCGCTAGCCAGGGCCACCTGAGACAATTAAGTTGGAAAGATGCATCACGGCCAACTATGTGAAGTAAAAGACTAAGCAATAAATGCTTAACTATCATAGAACAAACAGAAATAAAAGAACAAAAGTAAGGAAACAAAGTACATTGCCAAGAACTAGAATGAAAGCCTTCAGTTATGTTAGTGAATAATGCTAAGACGCAATTAATTTGGGACGCTCTTGTGCAATAAACATATGCCATTATCCTCTTAATTACATGAACCCAGTTGACCCGAGGTTTTCTCGAAAGGTTTCTTCCTCTCGTGACTCTGTTGAATGTCGTCGCATGTTCACCATTTGGCTTCCGACCTTCTTCTTGCTTTGTTAGTCTTACTCGTTTTTCAGCCTTTGACTCAAGATTATTTAGTCGGACACAATGACGCAATTAATTACCATGCTTGATAATCAAACCTCTGTACTCATTGAACTCAGTCGCCAGTTATAGTTAAATAGAACCGAACGATAAGCGTTCTTTGGATTGCATGTCAAACGTCCATTACAACTGGGGTGAACGCGTAAGAATTCTCGGCACGGTTTTTACGTCGTTGGGTCAATTCTTCACGAGCCAATGCGACAAAGAAGATTGCGTGTTGCGCTGTTTCACTGACAATGCAGAATGCTTTCAATCAACTGTGTCCTTTCGACGTGCTTCTCAACCACGCTTGTTTTAACAAACATTCCAATTGCCCTGATGCTAGGCCGAATGTTTCCATATACACTAGACTAGGCGTAGGCCGAGCTAAAAAGTCCACAAAAAGCGATGTAAGCGGCAAGTTATGTCCATTTATTGGAAACAATGTGTCTTAAGACTAATGTAACCCTGCTCATTACGAAAATAGCTATTGCCAAGCTGGATTTTTGGTCTTAAGGGTCATGTCAAGGTCATTTCAAGGTCAGACAAATTAAATCCTAGCAAAAATCAGAGACAAATGGCCAGATCTCAGCCAATAATTGTTGAAATCGGCTAATTCTTTCTTGCTTTTTCTCGACTTCATAAGGGCTACCTGTGCTAAGAAACAAGGCTGCTAAATGTAAAACGATCCAAAGTTATTTTAAGGTCAAAAAGGACAATTTCAGAGAAAAATCTAGAAAAATGGCCAAAACTCAGTCAAATATTGTTCTATTTGGGTGATTCCTTTGCCTTTTTCCTTTGGCTGATAATGGCTACATTTGTAAAGACATAATATTTAAAGGCTAACATGACCCATGGTCATTTCAAGGTCAAGAGGTCAAAAGAAAAAGAAAAAGGCCATAACTCAGCCAAATATTGTTCTATTTGGGTGATTCTTTCACCTGTTTGCTTAGGCCGATAAAGTTAACCCAAGGTCATTTCAAGGTCAAAGGTCAAAATCAAAGAAAAATGACCATTACATAGAATCACCCAAATAAAACAGCATTTCGCTGAACTATGGCAGTTTTCTATAGATTTTGAACTTTTGACCTTGACAGTCACCCAGGTCTGGTCGATGATATTGATTAGGCAATTGGTTATCCAGCTATGCATGCAGAACTGGTCGCATCTGGTGAATTTATATGTAGACTAAACTTGTCAATTTTGTCACGTCACAGTCACACGCTAACGTAAATTTTGCCTTTTGGTAGGAGTACATGAGCAATGAGCATGGTCTCAATTTTGCTGAAGTTCACACGCTCTAGGTCCTATTCGCAACGGCAAGTGGGAGCTCTACTGCGACTCGCTGCGCGAAATGCTTCCTTACATCCAAAGGTGCGACCACTACTTCTCTGTCAGTGTGTACCAATTTGAACTGAACCAACTACCGTCAGAGATCAACTGTCAATTTCTTCAAGGTGACTTTGTAGTAAAGCGCTGTCCTGGGAGGTTCAATCAGGTGGATCATGCTCATGCGCAAGAATGGCTCGCAGGTATTGGAAAAAATTATGGCAGCATAGTTGGCATCACAAATCAACCATCAGCCCTACAGAGGTGGTCCCTTTCATTTCACTGGCGCTCTGATATTGCGCAGAAGACGTTTAAGATGATTGAAATGTTGCAAGATGTTAACGACAGGAATGAAAACAAACGAGGTCGCAGGAAATAGGACACATCTAACGAAGGTCGCAGTGATGACTGAACTTCAGATGGCAATATTTAATTGATATCGTAAATTGGTATGAATCTCCGCTTCTTGGATGTTCCGGTCATCATCCATAGTTCCTTGCATTGCATCTTGTTAAGGTGGGATGCGTCATCATCATCATTATCATCATCATCATCATCATCATCATCATCATCATCATCATCATCATCATCATCATCATCATCATCATCATCATCATCATCATCATCATGAACGTTGCCTTTTCCACAACGTTTAGCCAGCCTTCTCGATTCTGGGCTCTTCTCCAAGGCCGTGTGCAACCCAAGGTTCAGTGGCTTCAGCTCAGCTTCCACTGATCTTGTCCACGCATGTCGAATCGCCCAGCAGGTTTGTTCAGCCTCTCTGAGGGTCAGAAATCATTGTTCGCAAGACCATGGCAATCCCTGGCATGGTAATAGTCTCCTTGGCAGCGCGCGATCTCTGAGGTTGTTATACACATTACACACGCATATAATATATTATTATATGCGTCGCAAGTGTAATGCCGCTAGGGACTCTGGGCAAGTCCTTCACTTGCAATTGCTCATGCGCTCCTGCGTGAAACTCCTTGGCAGTAGGCGGTAGATCTCTTGAATGCATATAAATATCTGAAATGATACACATTACACACGCATACGGCATGCATGGCCTACATATAAATGTAACCTGCTGATATGCAAATATTGCAAAAAATTCATGTCGAAATGCTTTGGAGATTCATGCAACTTCATGAGAGGGAACTTGTAAAAGTTCTAATAATTTTTGGTTACTAACAACTTTGCCCAATGTAGACAGTACAACCTTTATTGCATATCGTCAATTTATATCGTCAATATCGAATGATAATCAATTATTAAGTATTTTTCTCAAGGTTATTTCAAAGCAGCAGCCCCAAAAGTCTCCAAACCTGAAGCTCCTGGTCACATGGCGAGAGCATAACCGACCGCTCAACATCTCGCTGTTTCAATTTAGGTGATCATTTTCCAGTACGAAGCTCCAGTCTCCGCCCGCAGTAGACCATCGGACAGTGGACTGCCTGGTATCGACTGTAGTTCACATGTGCACGGCTGACCCATAGACGCAGGCTGGCGTATACAGAACGCCGTACAGTTGCTGTTCGATATGCAGGCGTTGGAGCAAAACGTTAGCCTGCAGTCGGGGTTGTCCACGGTCTCCGTCGAACAGGCGTTGACGCATGCGTCCGAGGCTACTTTCTTCAGCTGTAGCGATCTCACACGGGAACCGACGTCGCGAGTTAGAGCTATGTTGCAAAGAGCATGCATTGAAAACATGTCAGTATCTTCAAGAACGAACTGCTTGTAGAATAAAGAGCACCTTAGATCAATTACACAGATTAAATACATATATGTAAATGTGCCCGTTTTATACAAAGCGACTATATGGTCCTGCTAATTTTTTTATGAATTGAGATCCTCCACTACTCCTGACCGTTCCCGTTTACGGACCGTGCCAACCCGAGATTGAAAACTCTGAAATAAGCCACCATCGGAAGGTGAACCGAGGCTGCACACTCAGAGGAGCCTGCGATGTGAGCTGTAACCAGTGTAGCTATAATATATAATAGATAGTGAATAGATTAGTTAGATGAGATGGATTGTGTGGATCAGGTAGATAGCCACATAGTCACCACTTTTGTGAGGTACTCAACTGCGCTGTATTAAACGTTTTGTTACACACTTACATATTACTGTTGGTAAAAACAATTCTAGCGCTCTCAAGGTCATACATAAATGCGAATCTGAGGAGCGGTTACTCAAATACAATCATCAGACGGACAGAAATCAAATAAACAAATGCTTGAAAGCAAATGAGATAATTATTATTAACAACAATCCCAAAAATACAACAGAAAAAAAGATCGACAAGGCTGCTTTCCATGAAAAGTGTTCACCCAAATGATACAAAACAGAGTGAAGCAATATATTGAAAGAGCACTTGGAGAAGAGGAAGCCGGGTTCAGGCCAGGAAAAAACGCAACTGATCAACTATTCGCACTGAAACAGATACTTGAAAAAGTATAGAACGCAACCAAGACGTCGTCGTCAACTTCAGAGATTTCAAACAAGCATTCGACAGCATTTGGCATAATGGAGTGTGGATAGTGATGCACAATGCAGGAATACTGGAACAACTGAACAAACTTGTGCAATGAATAATATTATATCGAAAGTCATCAGATACCGTAAAAGTAAATGAAAAGATCACAGAACACTTTCATACGAGAAGGGGAATACACAATACAACAAGATGTATCTTATCCTCATACCTATTTAACCTAATTAGAAGCAGCTTTAACATCACCGAGGCAGGAATCAAATTAAACGGAGGGCTGGTGAATAATCTCACATTTGCTGACGACACTATGTATAAGAGGTCTAGCGGTGTCCAGAAATATGATACATCGCAGAAAACAGCCATACTCAAGTTTTCCCAATTAATCCACTCATTAGTTGTCTATAATATTTTTTCAGAATTTTAAAATGTAATCCTGAGGTCGCTCAAAGCCCCCGAACATACCCTACTTAAATACCCAGGCCTGAAATCGCCCATGCTCGAGTCTTGGCACTTGGGCTCATTGTGAATTTACTCTTTTTATCGTAGAAAATTAACGAAGAGTCATATTTGGATGAACGTTTTCTAACTTGTCTGCCACAACAGGGGCTGCATCTGTAAAAAAATATAGATACCAAGATCAGAGTCATTCAATGTCATTTCAAGATCAGAATAAACGAAATCTAGCGAAAACGAGAAAAAATGGCCAGATCTCGGCTAATAATTGTCGAAATCGGCTAGTTCTTTCTAGTTTTTCTCGTCTTGATAAGGACTACTTGCTGTAAGAAACAAGGCTACTAAATGCAAGACAATCCAAGGCTATATTAAGATAGCTTTTCCGGCTTTTTCAATAAAATTTCGTATGACAGCATCAGAATCAATTGTTCTGGCAATGCTATAAAGTCAATGCTCAGCATGGCCAAATCCTCCAAATGAATGAAACTATGAATGAATGGATGGATGAATGAATGAATCAAATTACGAATGAATTAATGAATTAATGAAATAAGCAAGACGGTATTGAGACTTTTCAAGATCCTTAATCAGCTTGAGTTTACTTGATGATCTCTCTGCAGAGGCTAGGCTACTTTGCTGCTGGAATTGTCAACAGTATAGGTAAGCTAATAGCACAGGCATCTGGAAATAGATCGGAAAGATTGTACTGTGTTAAATTAGTTCATCAGGTCCAGTGGTGTTAACTGGTCATGTTCAAACTTTGCCTTTTGCACAGAGGGTAAATGCTGTATTTCTGTTATGAAATCATGACTATTAAGGTCTGAAGGATAGTGCTTTAATAAAGCTAAAGCTTTTCCTGCCAAATCACTTGCAGACATGGTTAGATATTTCCACAATAAATCAAACCTTTCAGCTGAGTTTAAATGAAATATGCATAAAATATAAAAACTGTGACTGAAAAATAAGATTTTTATTGTAATACAGATGAACAGTAAATGATCTAACCTCCACTAGGGTCGGTTTATTGGCGATACTGACATCTACACATACAATCATGATTGTGTGTCATAACAGCTTTATTCACTATAGTCGGGTAGCCGATCCAAGAGATTCTCAGAGAATTCTAATTTTTAGCATTCCAAAATGCATAGTGTACAAGGACTGTACTGAAGGCTATAGGCCTACCACAGCTTGATTTGAATGAATGAATGATTTGTCTCTTACTGCGGCTGCTAGAAATTTGATCTACTGCAAGCCTTGGTGTCACGCATGAGAAACAGAATGTGTGGGAGGCTAGTTTGATGAGAGATATCGTCCTGATTTTGTGGCTGGTGATCGTAATCGTAATCGTAATCTCCAAACTTCTAAAGCGTCACTCGAAAGCCAAGCGCAGGGCACCAGCTTAATCACGAGCGCTGCGTCTAGTCAGAGGGATTGTCCAAAAGAGTAGTCCGAGGAAGGTCCGAGTCCGGTTTCCAGAGGATCAGAGAGGGCACAGCAGATGTTAAGGCGGGTGTCTTTTAGGTCGAGGATTGGAAGGTACAGGATCAGATGAGTCAGGATAAGAGTTCTTGAAAAGCAGAGACTTTAGTTTCGAGTAGAAAAAAGAATAATAATTTATACAGGGAGTGTGTAACATGGGCATAGTGGCATACATGTGACTTTGGAAGAAAGTGTGAGCATGACCTACATCACGTCGGTATATCGATAAGCTGTGTGGCTGAAAAACTGGCTGATTCTGTTCGTTTCACTGCCTGTCTCCTATTACACAAGCGCTTCGAGAGAAGCTGCTAGCAAGGCATTAGTGCATTATTTCATTTTTACATTATTTAATTTCGGGGGTGTTTAAACAACCAAAACACCTCCCTAGATACGGCCTTGCTGACAGCGACCAACATCCCATCCGGCCCGCGTTATGCGGTCTGTGGCAGGTCGAAGATATTTGAGACGCAAAGTTAACAGCCTACACAAGATAAACCCTGCTTTGTGGTAAAGGTCGTAAAGAGGACATAACTTCATTCTGACTACTCTAGCATTACTCTGGCACTATAATATGGCAAATCTAGTCCAAGAGACCCAAATAATCAACTACTATAATTTGGCTATACATTATATTAAGTATAATAGAAATAAATGAAATGCCGAACGAAGGTCACAAACATAGATAAAAATGGCGAACGTCTTTTCTTTTTAATTTATGGATCAATTACGCGGTTGATGGTAGGGTCCACGCCCTAAAGAAGACGCCTAGTTGCAACTTGCAACAACAGAGAACACATGTTTTAATAATTAGCTTCTATTTAACCAGAAATTATTTCCCGTAAGCAACTTTAGTAGTCCTCAATAGAGTTGACGGAAGTAGAACAGCGTAATTATAATGTTACTTCGTTCCGCACTGGGCCTATCTGAATTTCAACGTAAGAGCCAAAAATATTAATTGCCTTTTGCGCAGACAGGAACTGGATCTCAGCCGGACTCTGGCAAATTGAAGCTACGTGTGACGCAGAAGTGGTTGGCCTAGAATGCAAAAAATCCTTGCATCATGGTTATGGCCGAAGAGGATATGTAACTATATTGCTTATTGGTCAGCCAGTAGAATATATGGCAAAATAATTACGAAAAATTCATACAAAGAAGAATTGGACGCACTTAACAAGCATTTGGAAAATGAACAAAATGAACAAGACGTGGAGAAACAGATAATTAACAAAGAAAACCAAGATAAAAAATATACGAGGCAATGATACAAGCGATTTTCCTAAACGGATCGGAATGCAGTAAAATGTGAAAGCAAGATGAGAAAAGAATTATTCTTACAGCCCAAATGAGTTGGCTACGGAGGATCTCAGCAATTTCAAGACTACAGAAAATAAGACGCGATGACATAAGATAACCATTAAGTATTCAAACAACTTTGCTAGACAAAGTCGTTCAACGAAGGACTCTGGTGGTTTAGATATAACAGAATCCCACACAATGCACTACAGTAAGATTCGAAGGAAGAAGAAACAAGACTAAGTGGATAGACAACGTACATCAGGACATAACATCACTTGGACTAGCACTAAGGGGAGCAATGGACCTGACAAATAACCGAGGACAATCAGGGGCGCAACCAAGGGGGTGCTGGGGGGTGCTCCCAGGGTGCAAAGGTTGACCCACACAATTTTTCCAAATCCGATGAGTTTTTCTTTATAGGGGGGAGGTGTGAGGGGTGCGAATGTAGGAATTACTAAAATTGACTAAGAAACTCTTCAAAAATAAAACACTGGGCTCGCGGACACACAAAAGCTGACTGAAAATTTCAAAGTTTTCTGCACACTTTTATGCCAGATCTTGACAAATTCATGTCGGCATGTTCAAAAAATGCAACATATATGACGTGGAAATGTAAAAATGATTTCATACAAATGACATGACGGATCGACTAGTCATCGACGAAGTACTCCATCCCAAAATCCGGAAAAGAAACAAACCTTGTAGTGTAATAATGATTGAAACGACAGATTCAGGCCAAAAGAATGCAGGTTGGAATTAGATACATAAATGGCGAGAATGGATTACCAGAAGTTCTTTAATTGCCATGATAGAAGCACAGTCATCAACTGGAGAAGCACACTTTCATATAATTCTGGATATAGCACAGCAATTGGGATTGGATCTGAACAATCTGGTCAGTCAAGGATATGATGGTGGTTCAAACATGAGGGGATATTCAGGGCGTCCAAGGTCGAATCAGGGCAAAATGCCCAAAAGCATTATACATGTACGCGGTGTTGGTCGCACAATCTACAGCTTGTGATGAGTCATGCAGCTGATGGCGGTTCTGATGCAGTTGATTGTTCAAACAAAATTAAAGAAGCTAATAGTTTTATTTCATCTTCGTCTCAACGAAATGGAACAATGGAACCCTATTTACTAAAACAAGAGCTTCCTGTAGATGAAAGTCGAGTCGAAGAGGGTGAACAAAGAAGCAGCGACCTTGCTTCTCAGTCAGAATTCTTTATAGGCCTAACTGAAACTGAGTCAAATACAATTAGGCCTATAACCGAGAAAGCTTAGCTGGTTGAAAAAGAACCTCGTTACCGCCGTCTAGTGTCTATATAATAGGACTAAGTGGCAGACCAAGTAAATTGTGCATTTTCCATAAAAAAAACTTCCAGCAATCCGATCAGCACTTAGAGAAATGAGCTTAGGCCTAGAGTTTGTTGCTAAAAGCTTAGATGACAAGTTTCAATCAACAGTTTCAGTTTTGTATGCCGTTCTCTGCCCAGTTTTAAAACTGAGTCAGGCATTTCAGAGTAGAGATCTTAATTTTGTGGATGCACAACTGAATCTGCTCACATCCCAGTTGAATAAACTTTGCTAGGAAGACGATTACAGGAAACTGCTGGCCATAGGCCTACTTTGTCTTCATTTCCTGCGTCAGGAACTGATGATGAAGCCCAGCTACAAGCGGCATGCGGGGCACAAAGGTTGCACAATAATACCGGAAAGTTTATGTCCTCTCGCCCAAGCCAGCCACACCAGACACTGCTCTTAAAGAGCGTTTAGCTGAAGTGAAACTGAGACCATGCATCCTGAGGCTTGACGTAGGCCTAATAACATCCAAATTTTACCTTCACAGATAACTGTGAAGGCCGAAGATGTTACACATAGATTACTCAGAAGGTTGAGATTTTTACTTACCAGGATCTGAACAGACAAAGTCTGAATCGGATTTGTTATAGTCAGTTAAGAAAGATTCATAAACTTCATCGACCTATTCATAGGTATCACTGTGCCTAGATAGTCTGTAATAAGCAGCCTTACTGATCCGGTAGTACTAACCACCAACAAGCCAGATGTCAAAATTAATGATCTTGAGGACGTTTAATCGCACAGTGATAAAGCGAAGTAGAACCGCCGCAGATTTGTATGCACACAGAATGAAGATGAATATCTACGACATTAACACGATATACATCTAGGCCTACCGAATAACTATTAGCCTACCACCGAAAGATACCCTTGCACCTTCAAGTGCACAGTGATAGAACCAAGTAAATTATTATGCAGAGGGATTGAAAATACGGCGCCTGCGTAAAACCAGCTAACAGGTCTATTTGTTTTTATTACTGTTGCTCTTTGCATGTATGGCAGCTGCTCCAGTGCAAGGGTCGATGCAATGTTGCAGTAACAGCCCAAGATTCCTCCACTGGTAGTGCTGGCCGACTGGGCCAGTGACGTCACAGCACCCCACTCCGATTTACGCATATTCATGACCCCGTATTGGCTCGACCTTGTGAGTGGAAGGATCTTTTTAACAGCCTACAGTGCTAGCCGCCAGCAAACAAGCAGATATCAAATGATCATTGGCCGTTTCATCGCGCAGTGGTAAAGCGAAGTAGAACAGTCGCAGATTGTTATGCACAGAGAATGAAGACGAATATCTAAGACATGAACACAATATGCCTCGGCTGAATTAATATTAACATTGTGGTCTTTGAAATATACTTTTCTAATTTCAAATGGAACTCCGCCACTGGGGAAACCTCCCCGTGCCAGTCCGAAGCCTGGAAAAAGGAGGAGGGTTGGTCGGTAGGGTTCAGATACTACCGGCCGTAAAAACCAAAACACGACAGAAATCAACCGCATGAATTCACACAAACAGACGAAAGAATGCCGGCTCGGACGTCGCCCCGACGAACAAGGTCCGTATCCGCAGTCGGAGGCAGACAAAAGGAGACGGAGGGTGAAACATGCGCTTGACACCAACGGGCACTGAGCCCATGGACCGCAATGATGATGATAGAATTAGACACCAATCGTTGTAGTAGCCTATATGGCTGCATATAATGTATGCGTGGTTGATATGTGGGCTTGTGTGAATTCCGCTTCTGTAACACATGCGGTGGAGTGTTTTCCTTTCCCTTTGTATCGGTTTTCAATGATTCTCGCAAGACCGGTCAACTGAGCTAGCATGATCGGAAAGAGGTTCAAACAGGTCATGAATCAAAATTCAAACACGGCTTTTGGCAAGAAGGTCAGTTTAAGTATTGATTACAGATTCTGAAAGCAATTTCACGTCAGTCTTCGATGTTTCTAAGTAGATTATGTTTAATCAGATTTCATTCTGAGTAGAAAGTTTTAATGAGAAGAGTTAACAGTTCGGAGTTGGCACCGAATGAGAGAGATCCAGAGTTTTTTAACTATATCTTGGAGTTATTGCCGTTGACAGCTGAGTCCACTGTAGAGTTCGATTGCCGAACGCCAGGGTCGGACGAAAGGCTGCTGAGAGAACGACAGAGTGATCGCCTCGCGAATTCCTCATCGGAGGAGATCTTACCACACGTCGCAAAGGGACAATGGTTAACCAATGACCACCCTTCATCCTCTTTGTGTTCGCTTCAATGGAACTGTGTCTTCGTCAGGTCTCTGCTCAATGCCCTCTGCCCCTCTTGCACTGACACTGTCCATCGCTCCGCCCATCCCCTGGGAACCACTCGCGGGACTGTGTGTAGTTTATGTTATCTAACTAAACTGTGTGCACTCGATGTGTAATTCAATTAGACTTTTTATTACGTATTGTCTAGTGCAGCGGCGTAACCAGGGCTTGGAAAAAATTACGCATTTTCCAACACTGAGGGGAGGGGTGCTGTGCCCCTCCCCAGAGTAAGAAAATTTTTTAATTAGGTTTTGTAAAGGTGCGTTTTGGAGAGCATCTTTTTGGTTTGGTTAAATAGCATTTTACACCTGTTCTTTCGCAAATTATATAATTTAATAATCTTCTTAATAAAATTGGCTCAGCCGTAAAGTCCCAGCAACCAACGTATAGTCTGGAAACAGACAGACTCAACAAAGAACTGCAATAAGCTGAAGCATTGAAATTTTATACTTTCACAATGAACATGTAGGCCTAGTTGTCAGTTTTCTATGCACGGTCAGTTTTTTACATTTGGAATAAAATTTAAACCAACAGACTAACTGTATATAGGCCCTATCTATGGTTGTGATGCTTCTTAAAAACGCATAAAACGCGCCTGTCCATCATGAACATTATTCTAAATTTATAACTGAGTTGTCCCTACGCTGTCAAAGACAAGTGCAATACGTCGATGACCAGAAGCGTCAAAAGATCGTAACACATTTTCAACGTTGACTTCTCGACTGGGGTAAATGTTTAGCAGTGCCAACGATGACAGTCTCTCCGCTCCCATGGTGTTACGTAGATATGTCTTTAAGCGTTTTTAATTTCTCCCACGTCCCAAACAAGTGCGTGAATCCGCCTCTATACAACCTAAACATATCTTTTGCATTTTACACAATCCAGTCAACATATTATATTATTAGAAACATATTATATTATTAGAACACATAGCGCAATGTTACGTCACAAACTAACAAGAAATATAGGGTTCAAGGTGGCATTTTTGTTTCTAAACCGTGGTACAATTTTCAATACATAAACCTAACATCGTTCGAATCTAGAAAGTGGTCCAAAGGGAATGTCATTATGTCAATATTATTTTCAAGTATTGCTATGTAGGTCCACAGACAGCCAGAGATATTTCTCAGCTCATGGCCTAGCGGCTATGGCTCCGTGCACCAGCCCGAGAACCCTCAGGCATATCAGCGCCAGTGCCTCGAGCGTACTGCAAGCTGCATTGGTTTCCCAGTCACTTTTAGTACACGCTCGTCGTTAAGGTCGGGCAGAGATTGATAGTCTGTTTCAGGTCTAGCGCTTTTGACCTCGAGTGATGCATACGTAATGCACAATTACTTAACTGTGTCAACAAAAAAACAGTACTCATTGGAAAACTCGAGGTTTGTTTTCAGAACATTAAAAGCTCTAGCAAAAAATTGTGACTTAGCCAATACTGAAGTGGTGTGAATGAAAACAGCAAAGACAAAGCATTAGTATTTGGTTAATTAAGCAAACAATTTCGAACTATGACTAGCTAATTCAGCTGTCCTTAATTGGCAAGCCTGTCGCTGTATCCATGGCTCCATACTTGCCAGACTTAACCAGTTTAGCTTTTCATCAATCCGAATTCTATTTAAGTTAATTTAACAGTAATTCTTTTCATCAATAACACTTCTATATAGCAAGAATTCTTTTCATAAATCCCACTTCTCTTTAAGCAAAGAATTATTCTGATCAATCCAACTTCTAGTTCAACGATAAACTATTTTCGACAATCCAGCTTACATTTAGGTAAACAATTATTTTCATCAGTCCAGCTTCTATTATAGGTTAACAATTATATTTTCTTCAAGCCAGCTTCCATTTACGCGATCATTCTCATCAATTCAGCTTCCATTTAGGTAGGATAAACAATTATTTTCATCAATCCAGCTTCCACTTTAAATTGACAATATCAATTATCAAATATGCCCATGCAAAACAATTTGAGCACCTTAACTGGAGAATAACCATCTTTAACTTAATTCCTAACGCTGCATGTTCTTTAACATAGCTTATTCAAATACAATATCCTTCATTGGGCCTACAAGATTTCTCATTCACACTTACCAGCTTTAGATTCTTCAGCCATCTCATCCTCACGGTCATAACGTCTTAATTTAGTGTTGACAGTCTCAATTTCTCCACCACATTCTTCATTAGGCCTATCGGTAAATCGCTTTTTGTGCGAAAATCCGAACTTAAATAAACTCATTTTACGTCGCAGTTGGTAAAAGCCTCGTTTATAATTCTAACGTCTAACGAAGCCAATAGAAGACGCATTGAGACGCTGCAAGAGTAGCATAGATTTACGGAAAAAGAGCGGCGGCGGCATAATTGACATAGATCGAGGAAACTAAGTAAGTAATCTATAGATCGTTTGTAAAAGCATGCGATTTATAAAAAATTGTAACCTAGAATTAGAAATTCAAGGAATAAAAGTAATCTACGATGTCAATAAGAATTCTAAACGGTTTGAATTTTTAGAGCTGTTAAAATCTTTACGCATTTGCGTAATTGCGTAATGCTAGTTACGCGCCTGGTCTAGTGCTTAAATTTTAAGCTTTCGCACGGTGTATAAAATGGGTTGGTTTGTATGCATCACTTAGGCTAATAATAACGTTTTATAAAGTTTGTTCTTATCGTCTTGTAACTTCCGACGATTATCCTCAAACTGCCTTGTACGTACTGATTGTTTAGTAAGAAAATTTCATAAAGCCATTCTTATCTGAGGGTGATCTCAACAATGGGAAGTTACTAGGAAATATTTAAATGAAAAGTAGGCAATAGGTTAAATAAATTAAGAAACAACACAAAATTCCATTCGCTGAACTAAAAAAATTAAAGGAAATGACCAACGATTAGATCCTAAACCGTAAATATATATAATCAAAATAACTATACTTGTACCGGGCGAACTACTGCAGGCTTAAACGGACGACCACAGCTCATCATCCAGGAAAATTAACGATCAAGTTCCCTTGAAATTCCGTTAGAGTGTAGGCCTACTTAAACTTCCTGGTCACATCATGTCTCCTGCGAACGAGCCAATTCATTGTAAGCGCATTTACTAAGCAGTAGCCTAACCTAAACACACCAGTAAGCTTTCGAAGAAGATTAGCTTGCACTGGCTCCTGGTAATTGTTTCGCAAACAACGCTATTATGGGTGGCTCAATAAAACAATTTTCTACAGGCTAAAATGCAATATTTCCGCAACCAATTGAGATCTTTCTACAAAAATGTCAGAACTTGCAGGGGAAAGATTTCACAAAACATCTATTTTAAAGCACTGAGACCATAATTAGGGCAACTGTTAAACGTCAACTTTTAATCTTGTATCGTTCTACCTGCCTGATCGATTGAATAAACAAATATACAATGCAGCACAAAACAATACATTTATACACCAGAAGGAAAATTTGAACTTTACGAGTTCGCCTATCCTGAGCCACTGCAGCTGATCTTCTACCGCGGTTGTAATTCGAGCTATTTAATGCTTTTGGAAGACATTTGGCATGATCTCCTGGGTTTAACGTCTTGTCACGAATCGCAGTGTAACCATTAAAACCAGTTCAAAAACACATTGAAATTGAAATTGAACAGCAGTTCATTGTCATACGGCTGATGTTATAATGCTCGAATAGTTGAAGAATTTGTTGTGTCATATGGAAACCAACTTTGATAGGTTCATAAAGGAGATCTGCATCCGTTCGGCTGTGTTAAGACGCTTTACCCTTCATCTTATCATTAAACAAATTTGGACATTGATACCATGAACTCTTGACTTGTTTTTTTATTACAACGAAGTTCTATAGAGAAACCTGAGTACAATGTGTTGAGACGGAAAATCAGTTTTTGTCAATTACGGCGGTACGGTAATGCTGAGATCTTCCTCCACAATTCCTCCTCCTTTAAGGCGTTGTGCAAGAAAGTGTAAACGGTTGTCTGCTCGGTACGAATAAGCTTTCTTACGGTAAGGATCTGCAAATCCATCCAGCCGAGTTTAAAATCCACGCAGTGAGTAGAAAGATTGAAATTTTCCACCTTCCAATCTCCACACTCAGATGGCGATATTCAAAGTCTACAATGCCTTTTAAATTCAGCTTCAGTTCACAACATAAAAAACACGCACAACAAATTTCACATGAAAACAGAATTTAATAATTGATACGATGAAAATTTTGATTTATTTTTTAATAATACGAAGTTTTTGTAGAAGAAATCTGCGAATGATGTGTTCAAACGGAAGATAAGTTTTGTGAGCAACAAATTCAGTCATTGCTTCTGTAAACGGAAAATTGCAGTCGATACAACATCTGACTGTCAAATATCTTGCAAGAAAATGTCTTCCAAGAAAATAATGACATTTCATGGAGTAAGGCCTTTCAAGAGACTCGGCGAGATCTGCCTTATGAAAGTACACCAAGTGGCCAAATAAGTGGGCAAAGGTTGAGAAGGTAGTAGAGTGACAATCCTGCATACCGGTATATATTTCACCATTCAGAGGTGATAAATAATAAAACAATGTGCGAAATCCAAGCAAAGACTGCAAGTCTCTATCGAAAAACGAATCAAGCGGTGGAAGTAACAAGACATTCGCAAAAGCAAACTCCTTCAAATCGCACTGAAGATCATGTTCATGAAGAATTCGTTCACATAAATGCAATACTTCATCGTATTTACGACACTTGTAAAGATACAAAGCACGATAGCAGTCAATTGTGTTGCATTGGATGCCAAAATCTTTCTGCATGACATTGAAGAATGATGCCATGTTTTCCAAAGCATAGTCCATTAGAACACTAATAACTGTTTCTTTAATAATCAATGAATTCACACTTGAATCTTCGAAATCTCTCAGTGGATCTGTTCTGTGATACACAATCTGTCTGGCGGCATTGAAATGAACACCTGACTTCATCGAAAAAATACATTTCGATTTTCTAAAAGTCATCAAATATCTGTCCATGGGAAATGCCGATTCAGGCAGAATATGATAAAAATCTGAATAATTAAATGACAATGTAGTCAAATAATAAGCAAACACCTCTGGTGAAAGACGCAGATCGAGATAAAGCCGTCGGTTGATGCAATAAAGCCTTTTTTCAGTAATCTTCTTGTGAAGTACACACAATCCAACTATTCTTGCGATATCGTCAATAAACATCAAACAACCTGCATTTAGTGTTTCCTTATCATTTTGAGGAGTCTCATCAACGAGAATTGTCAAGCAGAAACGTATTGCTGGTTGGTATTCTGATGTGGCAAAATGGAGGGCGCCCAGATAGGCCAAGGCTGCAGGAGCAATGCCGTTGAATTGTGAATCGGCACATTCTAAAGCTCTTCTAAGAAACTCTTTTGACATGAGAGACAATAGTCGAAATTCTGAACGGCTATTTGATCCCGTTAAATTTTGCATTAGATCCTGAGCACGTAAGAATTGAAACTGACTATCTTGTCCTCTATACGCTTTCGGAAAGTTATGATGCTTAGACCGTACAATATGAGGTTGCATCGAAATTGCTTTGAACAGTTCCACAAAGAGCATGCTATCCCATGAAATCTCTCCACATCCTATACCATATGCCATATGTAAAATATACAATAGATTGACCAAATACGTGAAGCACAAAACGTTCTCTATTGTTGGGAGGCATGTCAATCTACCCTGTGTTTTCACATCAAGATCTTTTGTATAAGATATATTTTTGAAGCTGCTGCGCAGACCTAAATTGTACCCGTATTTAACGACAGTACGGCAGTGATTATGAGAAAATAGAAATCTCCAAGAAAGCATTGCATCGAACGCCATTGACTGATTGGTTTTCCGAAATTCGAATAGCTGAGGCATATAGTCCACGAAATGTTGTTGTGCACTTCTTATGCTCACAGAATGTGTTCGAAATTCCGATGGTAAATAATTTTCCACTAACCATAGACAAAGATTACGAGATTTGGAGAATTTGTTCAATTGTCTTTCGCTCTTTTCATACACTTCGGGATTCCATTTATCGTGAAACAAGTTTCCATTAGGAATAAAATAGTTCGGACAATATCCCCTCTTTAACCATTCGGAAAGCTTTTCAAGTAACGCACAGCAGATCGCAATAACAGAAGAGGAATTCCACCATTCCGGTGGCATCTCTTCACAAGTCCATAACATAAGCGTCTTTAAATGATATTTACAGAGAACCTCAATCTCCTTTGGACAATCCTCTTGTATTAATTCTCTAGCTGAAAAGAATCTCAGCAAATGATAAACAATCTGTTGAATTTGAGTCCAACTCTGAAGTAAAATTACCTCCGCGAATGAAAATGATAACCTCCACTGTTCGTTATCATCTCTGCAAGAACGATGCTGGACATAGACAACATGAGAACCATTTTGTACAACTTCGGAGATTGTATCAGTCGTCGGCCATCCGTAATTTCTACGTCGTTTTGGCCAATGTTCAGCTTCTCTAGGCCACTGTGGACACCATACGCTTTGGACGAAATCATATCCGAAACAATAATTGCAATCAGCATTATGTTTAAATTGAATTGCTGGACCACTTACACTGTTTCGAATAACATGACAACCATTTTGTACGACTTCTGTGCTTAGGACGCGTGTATGAAAGGGATGATCTTTTTCAATCACTATTAGCGTCTTATACCTGTTTGAAAAAGCTGTTTGCTTAAATTCGTAATTTTTATATCTCCAATTGTAGTTCATTTTCCCCAAAACTCGTAATCGAACAAAACCGGGATATCTGTCGTATGATTCAATTTTCCAGCATTCGATCGCAGCGGCAAGACCACTCATATCACTTGGCAACACTGGAACCTCGCCACTGAATGCCAGCTCATCGGTCCTGGAAATTAGGAAATCACTATCGGTGACCAATTTGTTAAGCGGTCGGATGTAGAACTCCGCCATGCTACCACACAAAATCGAATAATCTGTAGCTGCTGATTCCGTGGACATGATTAGGTCATGCATGTGATCAGAAACAGCAGAAAACGACTTCGGAAGCAATTGGCATGTGCTAGCGATGATCCCAGATACCACTTCTTCATTCAATTCATCCGCATATTCCGTCATCTGAAATTAAAAACAAATCCCTCCACCCTGAATCTTTTTATCATCATATTTATCGTCATCATCATCATTTTTAATAACATGACTTTCCTTATTATCAAGATCATCAGTTTCGTAACAGCTATGATCATTTTCAGCAGAATTTAGCAGAGTTCTAATTATCACCCATAATAAGTTTTAACAATCACCTTTATGGCTCAAATTTCGCCCGATCATATTTAGTAAACAGCCTACTTCCAGGTAACATCTAAATGAATGCAATCTGAAACTTGTGACTTTAACTTTTTACTAGAGATAACAAGAGTTGAATTATCTAGAAACAAGTTATAACACGATCTTAACTATAAACTTAACTATATCCTTAAATAAACGAGGTAATATGCACTTCTAGTGATGGTATAGATGTTTAAATTGAGGAAAGAAGAAATGCACGTAATCTTTTTTTAAAAACCTGCAGAGTGTTAGAGGAACGGATTTCAATTGGTAAAGCGTTCCATACTATAGTGCCGTATGATTTAATAGTAAAGCGTCGAGTGTTTGAATGAGCTTTGGCAGGACGATAGGCTGTTAAATTCCTAGTGAAGTGCGTGTGAATGTCGGAGGCATGTGGGAGGAAATCCTTAAATGCCGGTGGGAGGAGGCCATGCTCAAGGCGAAAAAAGAATTCACCAATTTGAAGATCTTTTTATCACACCATGAAAACCAGCTAACATTTGGGTCAATCAGTCAGTCAATCTATTAGCCAGATAATCAGTTAATTCAATCACCTTACCAGTGAAACAATCAATCATTCATTTAATCAAATCACTAGGTCAACTGGTTCACTACGTCACCTGAACAGCCGAACTTAAGTAGCATGAATTGCCAATGTTCAGGAGGCCGCATACTCCTTTTCCATATTGGCTCCTCTGCTCAATAAATCCCTGACCGCGCATTCGTTGAGAACTGTTCCAATGATTCTTGGCGAGCGCACTACTGCAAAGTAAACAAAACCACAAATCAGCCTCAAAAAGACAAGCACAACGACCTCGGTTTCCTGACTATGCTCTTGCCCTACCATAAATACACTCCTCAGAGGCATAAGGGTAGAGGTAACACACTTCCTTACACAACAATATAAAAGTACTCATTAGCAAGGATCTCATGCCTTATGAGGCGCTAACATAACCACAGCATTCCACATTTGACCCACCAGCTGATGCCTTATACACTAGACACCGGTGCTAAGAAGTAACTAAGTAATAATAACTACAAAGTACCGAGTACTGACTGACGAGTTGATTGAGCTCTTGTAAACTGTACCGCAAAACATGTCCTACTATCTATGACAAAATTTAAGGCAGCACATACAGCCAATCAGACGCTAATCCTGGGGAAAATTCAAAATAACATTTACATAAAAATGGATCTAGAATTCTAGATATATGTCAGAAATAAGTTTTTAACCGTTTCTTCGAAATGACTGATTCACTTTTTGTATGGCTCTGCACCCGAACGAGTTTCGAGGTGCTCGTAGGTTGTGATAAGCAGAATTTATTCAGTCCAAACCTAAATATCCATAAAATGAAAAAGTCTCACAAATTTAAACATAATCGCATATCTTTATCACTTAAATCAAAAACCGTTCTGATAACACATATGCATTTTAAAAACAGATCTTTTAAATAGGGGGAGATGATTGAATGAATGGCAAACATGCTGGCACGAAGATCAGGACGTGGGTTCGATATCAGCTGCCCCATGAGGTTGGCACAGCCTTCCACTCTCTAGGGTGGACTGTAACTGAGCAGTAAGACAGACGGGCGCCTTGCAGGCTGCCATACAGTTAAATTCGACTCCTGTTAAACTTGTTATCATCAGATTCTGTTACTACTGTATCATGTAGACTCACTGCATACTTGTCAGTTTGAATTAATAAACGAATATTATTATCATTATTATTATTAGTACAGTATTTAGATTATCAAACTAACACGATCAGCACTTAAGTTACCAAGCATTAGCAAGCACTCGAAAGTGAAAGTCGTCTTAAAGCCATGGCCAGAATCATCTCATAACAAAATTGTGTAATGAGTTTATTTTCCACCGCTGAAATAAACTTGGCAAGAGTTCTGCATATTATGGGTACTTACTCTGCAACACAACCCTTGTACGTGCCATCATCCCGCTGGGCTTCTATGACGACCAGCTGATCTTGGTAGTGGCAGACATCCTGAAGCATGCTGTCCCATTTCGTGATAAGCTCAAATGAGTTGGCCACATTCTTAAACCACAACTGAACGTTCCTCTCTTGAGAAATATGAAATGTAGTTCGCATCGTCACCGCGAGCAACTCTGCCAAGAGCAAATACAACTCAGTACTCGTCAGGCAAATCAGCTGTTACTTTTAGCTATAGTTGGTAACTTTTGCTGTGCCTTATTAGTCTTTCAAAAAGTAACATAGAGCACTAACATATTAATCATCTTGTGAATGCACTGTATTCCTAATCTAGGTATTCCCTCGAGTTCTCCTTTCCATCAGCTCCATGTCAAGTTTCGGCGGTGGTAACATATGAAGTGTTCAAAATGGCTGAACTTGTTGTCACAGATCATGAAGTATATGCTTTGTTACATAAATTAGATATTGCTGTGGTACTTACAATCTTTCACTGGTTTCTTGTTGATTGTGGTACTTATAGACAAATTTATTGGTATGTAAACGGTTCGTGGAATTGGGCATGATGCATGTAAGAATACAATACAATGCATTTAATACTGCACTCCTTCCAAAGTTTAGACATGCACACATGACCATATAACATATCAATGGTGCTGTGTGATGAATTTGGTCAAGGTCACGGTGACTGGCTTATTGGAGGCTGAACCCCATATTTTCCACTTCAAGCTGAGCCCTGCACCGTTTTGCAGCTCAACATCATAATTAACAATTTTAAGAAATAAAAGGCCAGTAAACTTACTAAAATATTACCTACCCAAAGAATCAGTGTACTTAAAGGTTCTACGGGAAATCAGGAATGGATTGAAACTGCTGCACAATTCCAGATCAATGTCATAAATTTCCACATATTCTCTTTTGATCAATAATCCTTTCTCTTTGACAAATCGCGTCAACACCTCCTGTCAAGTAAAAATATGAAGCTCTTAGAAATTCTTCATTTTAAAGATAAAAGTAACGTGCTTTGATACATGGCAAATGATGTTAAGTTCTTAGAGATGGGTGGCACTAGGTGGTTCGACAGGCAGTTACGTCATGTTTTTTATTGACAGCCGTCATTAGTAATGCATGACAATCACAAGCCTTACATCATCCAAAACACAGCAACTGCAGATGTTTTCATCCCAAGTAAAGAGTGACATGTGTTGTAACAACACCGGACATGCGGCAGCCTGTAAGGCACCTCTCAACGTAAAGAGACTGATACAGGTTGAGGGGGGGCCACACAATGTAACCGGCATTTGTATGTCTTCGTATGCGTACACCTATAACATACACATAATTAGGCATTGTCCCCAAGTCTTCAAGGATATCTTGGCATATGCATTGGTCTCCAGTTACTTTGAGTACTGCAACTAGCTCCTAGTTAAGTAAGTATATTCTTTATTAACCAATTGCTAATTGCATTTTGGTGTACAGACATCTAATACAGTTGTATCAGTAACTCAAATATGCCAAGGGCTGAAATATTTAAAAGTTAATGATACACCACTCAAGATAAGGTTTACAAACTCTTTGTCTATAGCCATTTATACCAATATGTCAAAATATGAACATATAACCACTGTACTGTAACTGTACTTACTACGCATTGGTTTCTCTGTTCAGTAAAGGACTTGTTTCAAACTGGGTCTCATAGTTTATAAAACATTAAACTCTGGCGGCCAACCATAATACTGAAAATCAGTCCTTATTTCCCTGACATATCATCATTCACCCATGTCACCTGATGACTGTCATTCTTTGGTCATACCCATATTGTATTGCACCGTATCATATTACGGTATTGTGTGGCATCATATTGTATTACCATATTGTATTGCTATATCATATTACCGTATTCATATTAAAACTGCTAATATCTAGTGCACATTAATTCTATCAAACCTTGAATTCTTCTATCAACTCATCTAATAGAATTTGGATGAAGTATACACTCACCTGACCGGATGACAACCCATACCAGGAGAACAACTTGTTCCATGCTTCGACAGACACAACCGTGTAGTTGACTTCTTCGAGTAAATTCTTTTTAAGCGTTCTCAAGTCGACTGAAAAAAGACAATTAAGCAACTTCAAAAGTCATCACCTATACTCTTATATTTTAAATACTCTCTCAATCTATCAATTCTTCATATAATAATAATAATAAGCAGAAGAAGAAGAAAAATAATAACAATAATAATAATAAATCACTTTGCAAGCACCCACTTACAACAGCAGACACACAGCGTTAACAGTGGAGCAGAAGTAACAAAACAACCAAAACCTATATATAAGCCGTTGCAACTAACTTTTTCCAAAAATTCTGAAGAAATTCACAAGGGCCTTGGACCTCAACACCAAAACAAAACTGTTACTAGCACGTCTTGAACAATATACTAAGTGCATACGCTATTTAAACTTCAGTAAACAAAACAAGCAAAACATATAGAAGTTAATTGTTTATTTGGGCCTTACACCGGCAATGGACACAAACCCAGTGTGTTGAAGGACCTGCCATTGACTTCCAAGCTCTTACCAGGTCTGTAAGATCAACATGCTCAAGGTCATTACGTAGTTCAAACTTGCACTCGGTAGATTACAGACCAACTGTGCTACCAACGAGATGACTATAACACACTTAACATGTCCTACAATAAAATCGTCCTATAATTTACATACAATCAAATAGCTCTATAACCTGCATATTTAAATTGCAAGTAGCTGATAAAATATGTGCCATTTAAAATTGAATGTAATTAACCCTCTAGAACTTTAGAGTTGTCGATGGGTCCCGGGTGTGGTCCTTGTCCAGTTGATACATCCCAGCTGACAAAGTGTTTCCACTTTTGTATCCACGTTCCTGCTACCATGTACCTACAAACATACCCTAGTATCATTACAACACACCTGCATACAAAAATGATTCTGATAAAATACAGTGTAATGGATCCTACAGGGATTTCATTAAGTAACACTGAGAGGGATTCTGTTTACTATTATAAATGGAAAAAAGTATTCTTTCAAAGGGGATTTGGCTGTTCTTATATTTCATTTAAAATTCAATGCACTTAACTATTTCCTAACTATCTTACAAAGTATGTAATTATTTCCAGAATTAGTAATGCTTAGTATTGCTTACATGTGCACCATTCTATTTTCTACACCAGCTTAGGTTTCTTACCAGTTCAAAACCAACCAGAACCCAAAAGAAAAGTAACCGCTTTGTCCCATGACCAAGAATTTTTATGGATTATTATTAGACTACACTCACTTCAAAACAATTTAAATGACCGAAGCCCAGTATATTAATCTAGCCACATTAAACACGTCCTCTGCTTAGAATATTTAACTTCCACCCAGTCGTGTTTCATAACATATGACACTCCCTATACATTCCACCCAGTTTAATTAAAAATGACGTCTCTACACTACAACACTACAATGCCTTGTTGAGCGTTTTAGGATCTAGAATTAAAAATCAGAATTGCATTTAAATTGAATCACATCAAATTCTGTATACAGGTCAAATTAATAGCGTAGAGTAATACGTAGACACAATTTTTAAGGTCAGGATTTGGTAACGTGTAGTCTAGTATCGTAAATTATTTGCCCATTGTAGCATTATCATTTTTCATCAATCCAACTTCCACTTTGGCAAGAATCTGTTTCATCAAAACAGCTTCTATAATAGGCAAGAATTCGTTTAATCAATTCAGCTTCTATTTAAGCAACAATTATTTTTCATCAATACAACTTCTATTTAATAAAGAATTATTTTTCATCAATCCAGCTTCTTTTTAAGCAAGATTCTTTCCAACAGTCCCACTTCTATTTAAACAAAAATTATTTTCATCAATCCCACTACTATTTAGCAAGAATTCTTTTCGTCATTCCCACTTGTATTCGACCAACGCTGAAACCCATGCAATGGCCAATAATTTACTAAGCTAAACTACACGTTTACCCAGGATTTTAATCAACAGAAAATTCTTCAGTGACACAACATGTCTGAAAATGGACAAATCTTCTGCAGCAAAAAAATCCGCCTCAGAATTACTATTTTCAAAGGCGGAAGAGCTTTGCGCATGCGCAACCCTCGGAGCATGCGCATTGTTCAAAATGTGTTTCTTCTATAAATTGGAGTCGTGGGGGTCGGTTAGGGTGAGGCTAGGCCTCGTGAGTGTCGGTTAGGGTCAGGTTGGTGCTGTGACGGTCGGTTAGGGTCAGAGTCGTCATTATATAAAATTTCCGCCGCAAAAGTAAGTTTTCGTGCGTTGTGTGGCGGCACTTTCCACCACAGAAGCACCACACTTCGAAAATAATAATAATAATATGATCGACATTTCAATAGCCGACCAAAACAACGATCACGATGAATAACTGGCTCAGTTTTAACAGAGAATCCACTTCTATTTAAGCAAAAATTAGCTAGCAATCTAAATCCTTCGTCACTGATTTTAAGCTCCCAGCCAAAGACGATAAAAACTATATACCAAGAGTTTTATATAGAAAATAGCAAACAAACCTTTCATAATAATTATTATGAGAACAACGATAGCAACGAACTTAATATCTAATTTCTACTTTAACTTGTACCTGGATGCGGTGTTACATCCAGAATAATCAATAAACGAAGATATATACTGCATTTACCAAATTTCGCCTTCTGCTGGACGTTTAACGATTAATTCGGCAATAACGCTTTTCTGAGCTGCCAGAGTCCAGTCTTCGTCCTCCAATTTTGCCAGTTTCTTATGTGACTGCTGCAAATAACAACCTCTCCAGGCTTGCTTTACTTCACCCTTGGTGATCAACTTTTTGGGTATACAAAATAAAATTATAAAAGAGATAACCATAGGAGGAAGTCACGAATATGACGTATTAGAAGAAGAACGGTTCCTTAAGCTAGTCCCATGAGGCAGCCATGGGTATGAAGTCTTAGCAACTTAATTTTCTTGGCCTCGGCATATGAGGGTGGGTGGCGAGTCCTCTCCCTCACCGTCTCATCTTCCCACCCCGAGAGTGTATGGTCAGTGTGCTCATCATAGTCGAGTTGGCTAGAGGGTGCAGGTGGACCAGAAATCTCGAACCAAATTTCTGCCCTGGCAGGGATTTGAACCCCTAACCTCTTTATTGACAGTCCAGCACACTAACCACTACACTATTGAGCACCCTCATGACATATTAGCATCTTCATTTTTCTTAGCTTTTGTATACAAGGGCAGGTGGCCAACCCTCTCCCCTGCTGCCTGATCTTCCCACGGACAGTGAATGGCCAGTGTATTCATTATAGTGGAATTGGATACGGGAACAAGGGATGCAGAAATCTCAAAACACATTTCTGCCCTGTCAGGGATTTGAAGTTCCACATATCAGCTGACATGCTAACCATTACACCATTGCACACCCACAAAATTGGAGAAATCATCAGAGAAATAATCATTCATGATAATAACTCACAGAAATATTAATGAATTTTCCAGTTCAGTGATTGCTAACTTGTTCCTAATGAGCTCTGACATCATTTACGTTCTGAGAAGCAATTCTAAATTTACAATGTGAACTTTAAGCACTACTCTGTGAAGTGGAGCTATGTCTTAAAAGCTACTAACTTAACAAAGCGCCATACAAGAACTGCAGTGTTTTATCCCTCAAGCGGACAATCTCACATGTAAGTCATTCATAATAAGAAAGTAATATACTGTCTAGAAACACATACACCACAGTGCATTTATGCAATTGGTTCAATGAAGAATAAACTTAGTAAGTAACTTCTAAGCATTGTAACTGAATTTCAATTCATGATCTGCTGCACAAAACCATGCAGACTAAGAGAGAATTAAAATGGAGCAAGTAACTTGAGGGAATTTATCGCAAGTATCTAATCGGTTCCCACGATGATATGCGAGGCCACCGAGACTGCGAAACAGGTTACAGACACAGGCAAACCAGAAAAAAGATAAAACTTCAGCCCTCTAGCAACAGATATGCAAAGTTTTAGAGAAGTCTAAACCAAAGTGGTATGAAAAAGAGGAAATGTTGAAAAAGAATCAGAAGTCGAGTGTCGTCAGTACATAGTTGATAGTTTGGTGACTTGTGGTAAAATACGACTTGGTCCGAGCAACTTGGGTTTCTTACCGGTAACCCCGATGATAAATCAGAAGACCCAACGCAATTGAGCAACTCCTCGATCGACAGATTGGTTTGTGTCGAACATAGTTCCTTCGCCTCTTTCAGAAAATCATCGCTATCACCTTCTGTTGCAATCCCCTAACAACACGAAAACATTCAAAATCTATATGTATAATAATCCCAAACACACAGCCCTCATCACACCACTTGCAAACAATATGACATCCTGAACTGCAGTGTATTTTAGTTCAGAAAATCATTTTTATTCTAGTTTTTATTTAGTTCTGTATCAATCATTTCAGTTTAGTTCTAGTTTTAGTTTTATTTCTGATAATCATTTTAGTTTTAGTTTAGTTATTATTCATCAAATCTTTTTCGTTCTCGTTCTAGTTCGTTCACGAAATTAACACTACTGGCCTTCAAGCATCATTGGACAGCAAGTTTGGTGAATAATTAAGGGGCAGCTAGAAGGAACTGAGCCATAAAATGAGCTACGTCCAAAGAGCCACCTTCCCCCAGTGGTGTCTGCCAATGGGGGTGGGAGAAAGATCTCCCACAGCTGCCAGGATACGGGGAGGGGGCGGAGGGGTTACACACGCTTTGAATATAACCTGGGTTGTTGTTGATTTCCAATAGGCGTAATATAATGGCCTGCAATATAATTCTCAGTGACTACTTACGGGTCTTTGATATAAGTCGGTCAGAGTGGGGTTTGTTCTCCAATTCCCGGTGGGAGGTTTAGACGCCACTGCCGGGACTGCCCTCTGCCACTGGTTTCTTTATGGAATAGAGAGGCAAGTGGGGTAGGGTGACACTAATTTCTACATAGGCGCCATTAACAGCGTCGCCGCCGAAATTTCTACCACAATAAATTCTTGTATTTTCTATAGTTTTAGTTCAAGATTTCAATATCGTTCTCGTTTTTATCTCGTTCAACGTCAATTCTTTTTCGTTTTTATTTAGTTTCAGTTCACAATTTCTTTCTAGTTCTCGTTTTCGTGAACGAATGTCTAATCTTTTTCGTTCTCGTTTCGTTCACGAAATTAACACTGCTGAACTGCACACTTTTTCGTTTCCTCCACCATTATTGCCAATCAGTGCAATCACCCACCATCATCTGGCTCAGGCTCCTCTCTCCATCATCCCCAAGGCTTTCCACGTGAAACTAGTCTCTCCTTTTCAAGAACTCTTACCTCAACGCACCTGATCCTGTACCCTCCAATTCTCTACCTAAACAACACCCAGCTTAAGATGGACTATGAGAAAATTAAAATGGTGCAAGTAACTGGAAGGAATATCACAAGTAGGTAATCAGTAAGTGGTTCCCAACTTCCCACGATGACATGCACAGCGCCATAAAAACTATTCTGGGAACTCATATCCGATAGAACCGTGTGGGGTAAACGTGTAGTTTAGCGTCGTAAATTATCCGCAATTGCATGGGTTTTAGAGTTGGTCGTAAACAAGTTGGATTGATGAAACGAATTCTTGCTAAATAGAAGTCGGATTTTGAAAATAATTTTTCTTTCAATCGAAGTGGGGCTGATGAAAAGAATCTTGCTTAAATAGAAGCTGGATTGATGGAAAATAATTCCTAATTAAATAAAAGTTGTATTGATGAAAAATAATTCCTGCTTAAATAGAAGCTGGACTGATGAAACGAATTTTTGCGTAATGGAAGCTGGATCGATGACAATGATTCTCGCCAAAGTAGAAGTTGGACTGATGTAAAACAACAGTGCTAGAACGGGCGATTAATTTACGACGCTAAACTACACGTTTACCCCGTGTGGAATCCCACAGTCCAAAACAGTTGGCACTGAAGTGAAGTGACTGATACTGAATGAGTATGAGGGTGCAAGTCAGATGCAAACCAGTTGACAGCATGACCTCAAAGGCAAAACTTACTGTTTGACACAGCAAAGGAGTATATCATAATCGACTGTATCACAAATGGCAACGGTCACTTAGGGTTAATGTCGTCATTAAAAAACCTGGTACTGTCCGGCGTCCGCGCAGCATGCCCAACGATACTGTATCGTTGGACCTCAGCCCCCGATACTATAAGTTTGCCATTATTATAACTGATCAAATAATCTTCGATGCCACACGATAAATTACCACCTTACCAAAGTTCCGTTGCTTGAGGTTGGAAAGTTAACATAGAACTGGTGGCAACTGCTGGTCGACTTCGTTATTTCAAAATAGAATCGTTTTTCTGTATCATCGGACAAGATGAGTCGGAATTTCGGGTTTTTTCGAAGCCATTCGTTAACGGCTTTCTCTGCCTCTTCGAAACTCATCTCCAACAACTGAAATGCGCTTTCCACTCAGTTCAGCTTTAATGCATACAGTTCAGGAGAATTTTTTAGATTAACGAGCCGCACAAAAGCTGCAGAAAGACTGTTAAACTTAACAGAAAATGAATTTTAATCTGAGATACGTTTACGAACAATTAAACATAATAGTCAGAAAACAGATTATATTTATGTTCTATTTGCAGATACTGGCTATGGAGCGCCATCATACGACGGACTGAAATCCGCAACGCTGTGCTCTATTGTATAGTCTAGACTAGAGCAGTGTTTCCCAACCTAATAATAATAATAATAATAATAATAATAATAATAATAATAATAATAATAATAATAATAATAATAATAATAATAATAATAATAATAATAATAATAATAATAATCCCTCATTCTCTGGCTTCAAACACACGCCATTAGAAGAGGCGACGCTGTTGGGTTCACCTCTGATGCCTGGGCCAGCCGTCGATAAGGTGTTGAGTAAAAAGGCGGATGACCTGGAACGAGCGGCAGGGAGGCTCTCCATGCTTCACGGGGGTGACGCTCTAATCCCCTGCGTTCTTTTTCTAACCCCCTCAGCTAAGTAGGCTAACTGAAAAGATGCTGGGGGGTTAGGCTGTTGCTCTGTCATCAAGTACAAAAGAATATAATTATAAATACGACCATTTCCAATGGAAAACCCCAAAAACTTAAAAGTTAAGACCCCATTGAAATGTTTTCCTGGCTACGCCACTATGATTATGTAATTTCTTTGTTATGTCGCATAGATAAATTTAAAGAAGAAACTAAGATATCTCATGAGACGTCAGTTGTTTCATATAATTATTAACAACATTAAAATTTAATTTAGACGTATGATCATATACTTTCGAAATCTGCAAAATTTTCGACCCCCCCAGTTACTTTTTGACAACTAAAACACTGGGGAGGCTCTCCATGCTTCACGCACATGACGCTCTAATCTTGTTGCGAAATGGATTGAGCGTGCCAAAGCTCCTCTACACAATGCGCACAGCCTTATGCGTCGACTGCCCTACGTCTTACTAGATTTGACAAACTGTTAAGAAATGCATTGTCCAGTATTTTGAATGTGGAACTATCTGATGAGAATTGGCTCCAAGGCTCCAAGCATCCCTTCCGGTGAAGGATGGTGGCCTTGGGATTCGCTGTGCGGCTACGCTGGCACTTTCTGCCTTCTTGGCATCTGCTGCGAGCACGAGCGAACTCCAGGCAAACATGCTCCCACCGGAATCAGCTGATGCCTCAGACGATCTCGTAGATACAGCTCTGAAAGCATGGACACTAGTCACAGGTTCAGAACCACCAAAAGGATCGGCAGCTCATCGTCAAAAAAATGGGATAGCTGCTGGATAAGTAAAGCATTGACAACTCTGCACGAATCGGCGAACAACGCAATAGACCGGGCTCGTCTCTTGGCCTCTCAGGCACCACACACGGGAGATTGGTTGCTAGCGCCTCCGGTTACTGCATTGGGACTCCGCTTAACTGACGAAGTGATACGGATCGCGGTTGGAATGCGACTCGGGACGACACTGTGCGAGCCTCATGTGTGTCACTGTGGTGAGAGAGTCGACGCCAGAGGACTCCACGGTCTAGCCTGCAGAAAAAACGCTGGCAGACATCAACGGCACAGCATGCTGAACGACATCATATGGAGATCGTTTGGAAGAGCTAACATCCCTGCTCAGAAAGACCGTTGGGTCTCACCAGAGAAGACGGCAAACGACCGGATGGCGTGACATTCATGCCGTGGTCATGCGGAAGATGCCTCACTTGGGATGTGACAGTTTCGGACACATTCGCAAAGTCACATCTGGCAACAACATCAACCGAAGCGGGCGAGGCCGCAAACCGAGCAGCCGCCGCCAAGACATTGAAATACGCCACAATAGCCCGAACGCATGCTTTTGTGGCGGTTGCATTAGAGTCCAGCGGTTGTTGGAGTTCTGAAGGACTGGATTTTGTCCTGGAATTAGGACGAAGGTTAACCGATGCAACACATGACACGCTCGAGACCAGCTACCTGTTTCAAAGACTCTCGGTAGCTCTCCAACGCGGCAACGCCATCTGCTTTTCTTCGACATTACCACGCTAGATTGTTCATAATAATAATAATAATAATAATAATAATAATAATAATAATAATAATAATAATAATAATAATAATATTAATAATAATAATAATAATATTATAATAATAATAAGAATAATAATAATAAAAAAAAAAAATAAAAAAAAAAATAATAATAATAATAATAATAATAATAATAATAATAATAATAATAATAATAATAATAATAATAATAATAATAATAATAATAATAATAATAATAATATCTTTTCTTCAATAAGCGCCTGACAAACGCACTGCCCTGTACATTTACATGTTATGCAATTGAAATCTTAACTACTAACAGAACAGACAGCTTGCAATACAACGGCGCTAATAGCAGCCTACAAAGCATATCCGCCCAACGGGGGCTCGAACTCGGTACCTCTCGGTCTCTGTGCCAGAGGTTATCCAATGCGCCACGGTATTTCGAGTCGCGACCCCTTTTATAAAGGTCGTGGATAGAGTCACGCCCAACGTGACTCTATCCACGGGACTCGAGTAACGCCCGCCTACGCATTATTGGTCAATGCATGTCACGTGATTTTGTGCACGTGAAAGGGGAGACGGGCGTGATTTATGTTGTCGATGATGCGATAACGCCCGGCTGGCGATGCATTCACGTCCGCTGGGTGTGAGTAAACTGAAACAGCCGACGGATAAGCACTACCGAGTACCGAGTCCAGAATTCGTTATAAAGTGAGACATGATTTTAGTGACAGACAGCGTTGGTAGACATGGTAACTCTGGGTAGAGTCGGACTGGTAGGCCTACAATACAATTGTATTGGATCATTTATAAAGCGCTTCTCACAGCATGAAGGTTTTAAGGTGAGAGAAAGAGGTAGAGATGCCACCAGAGAGGATGGTACAGTGCAAAGAAGGAGAATGTCCATTCCATAGAGAGGGACCTGTACTTATTCTTTCTTTAAGTTCTCTGCCCTTCGGCAGGTTTCAACTTCCAATGACGCCACTCTTCTCTGTGCTGTGCCTTTTCCTTTAATTTGCTGTATCCGTCGGCCATCCACCCCAGCATCATCTGCCTCGGTCTTCCCCTCCCTCTTTTCCCTTCCATTCTTCCTTCTATGATTTCTTTAAGAAGGGAGTCTCCTCGTAGTACGTGCCCTACCCAGTTCTTCTGTCTTTCCCTTATTGTTGCTATTAGCGATCGTTTTTCATCAACCATTTGTAGCACCTCGTCATTCGTTATATGCTCAGTCCAGCTCACCTTCTCCATCCTTCTCCAGATCCACATCTCAAAAGCTTCTAATTTCTTAAACTCTTCTTTCCTGATGGTCCAGGTCTCTGACCCATATAGTGCTACACTCCATACCAGTGTTTTGACCAGTCTTTTCTTTAGGCTTTTATTTAGCCCTCGATCCTCTCAACAATTCTCCTCTTTTCGTGAATGCATCTTTTCCCAGTGCTATTCTTCGTTTCACATCGCTTTGACACCTTGCATCTGTTGTTATCATGCTTCCCAAGTAACAAAAGCTCTTAACCTGTTCCACCTCCTCATCGTTGATTCTTATTTTCTCTGTTACCTCCCCCTCCTCTCGGCTTATCCTCATACTCTTTGTCTTTCCAATGTGGATTTTCATGTTGTATGTCTTTGAGGTCATAGGGTTAGGGATGATTTTAGGGTAGGGGTTGCATGGCCCGAATCAAATTCATTCTTAAATTTCGGCTGCGTGGCCCGACCGCCCGAATCAATGTCAAGGTTAGATCGCTAGGTGGCGTTTATCAAGGTCATGGTTAAATTTAGGTCAGTTTTAGGGAATGGTTTGTTTTTTGTAACATTTATATTGACAAAACACTACCTAATACTGAACCCTAAGTTAGGGTTAGGGTTAGGGTTAGGGTTAGGGTTAGGGTTAGGGTTAGGGTTAGGGTTAGGGTTAGGGTTAGGGTTAGGGTTAGGGTTAGGGTTAGGGATGATTTTAGGGTAGGGGTTGCATGGCCCGAATCAAATTCATTCTTAAATTTCGGCTGCGTGGCCCGAATCAATGTCAAGGTTAGATCGCTAGGTGGCGTTTATCAAGGTCATGGTTAAATTTAGGTCAGTTTTAGGGAATGGTTTGTTTTTATCCATCTAGTTTAACTTGCGGAAATCTTGCTTGCTTGCTTGCTTGCTTGAGCCACAGGCTAAAATGTCAAATCTTGCGACGACTAATTCGATCACTTACAATCATTCAATCGTCATGAAACTTGGCAGATAGACTCGCCCTCGCAGACACTTCATTCTATAAAAATTTCAGCTCCCCCAAAAAGGCAAGCTTATAGAATCGGGGACTAAACTTTTCGAATCGGGAAATCCCCTTTTCCGATACGCAGCGTTGCCATTGGCCGCGTTGCCATTGGCCGCAGCAAAAACGGGTGCGCTGCCTCATTAAACGCACGTTATGTCGTAAAATTAACGCGGACTATATATTTGTAGAGGTAATTGCTTCGTAAGACGCATTATAGGATACTAGATGGATATAGTAAAAAACTTTGTTTTTACGGGCTGTATTTTATTTGTAACATTTATATTGACAAAACACTACCTAATACTGAACCCTAAGTTAGGGTTAGGGTTAGGGTTAGGGTTAGGGTTAGGGTTCATAAACGAGCATACAATCAAGTATACAACGAGAAGCACTGGCTCAGGGTGATCCCCATGGAATCGAGAGGTTACTGTGGAAAATGGTAAGTATTGTATGGAAGTATATACTGTGGAAAATGGTAAGTATTATATAAAAAAATGTATACTCTCTCTCAACAGACAAGTGATGTTTCAAGGCAATTGCCTTTCAAATGGGCACAACCGACCAAGTGTCAAAAACGAAGGGGTCTATAGAGAATGGACCAACAATGGATGGTATTGTCTCGTACCGTGAAGGACCACAGTGTGTTGGCTTCGAACAGGTATGGATTTCATCTCACAGCAGGACAAGGACCAACAGAGACTGGAACTGGAGGGACACCATAAGCGCCGTCTATCACCAGTACAGTAGTACTGAGAACTTCAAGAGTTGTAGGTCTCAAAGAGGTCTGGCATAGGACTGTCGCCTCAAGTGCGTGCCTAGCGGCCTATAAGACACTCTGTCTCACCAGGCACTCTTTTTTACGGTAGAAAATAGACCCCTGATGTTACTAAAGCGGGTTCCCTCCTCCTTAACCAGGCTTGGGACTGGCACGACAGGTGGCGGAGATGGTAAAATAGCTGTGTAGCTTAGAAAAGGCCAAGTGCCGTGGCGGAGTTGCCTTCTTTGAGGTCAATGATGTTATGCGCGGATGCGGTGTAAAGAACTCGCTTCGTATCGAAATGCGACTGTTTATAGAATCGGGGACTAAACTTTTCGAATCGGGAAATCCCTTTTCCGATACGCAGCGTTGCCATTGGCCGCGTTGCCATTGGCCGCAGCAAAAACGGGTGCGCTGCCTCATTAAACGCACGTTATGTCGTAAAATTAACGCGGACTATATATTTGTAGAGGTAATTGCTTCGTAAGACGCATTATAGGATACTAGATGGATATAGTAAAAACTTTGTTTTTACGGGCTGTATTTTATTTGTAACATTTATATTGACAAAACACTACCTAATACTGAACCCTAAGTTAGGGTTAGGGTTAGGGTTAGGGTTAGGGTTAGGGTTAGGGTTAGGGTTAGGGTTAGGGTTAGGGTAGGGTTGCATGGCCCGAATCAAATTCATTCTTAAATTTCGGCTGCGTGGCCCGAATCAATGTCAAGGTTAGATCGCTAGGTGGCGTTTATCAAGGTCATGGTTAAATTTAGGTCAGTTTTAGGGAATGGTTTGTTTTTTGTAACATTTATATTGACAAAACACTACCTAATACTGAACCCTAAGTTAGGGTTAGGGTTAGGGTTAGGGTTAGGTTAGGGTTAGGGTTAGGGATGATTTTAGGGTAGGGGTTGCATGGCCCGAATCAAATTCATTCTTAAATTTCGGCTGCGTGGCCCGAATCAATGTCAAGGTTAGATCGCTAGGTGGCGTTTATCAAGGTCATGGTTAAATTTAGGTCAGTTTTAGGGAATGGTTTGTTTTTTGTAACATTTATATTGACAAAACACTACCTAATACTGAACCCTAAGTTAGGGTTAGGGTTAGGGTTAGGGTTAGGGTTAGGGTTAGGGTTAGGTTTATGCAAATAAATAAGAAGCACTGGCTCAGGCACCTCTCGAAGACTTGGGACGTCACGACAACCGAGATAGGTTTGTAAGTAAGTATAGGGTCAGTATTAGGGTTTATGTTGCACTATAATATGTTGTTTCACTCGTACTGGGTTGTTTAACCTCTATTGTTACCTTTGTTGTTTGGGTTGTTTAACCTCTATTGTTACCTTTGTTGTTTGAAACTCGAATCTAGGTGTAGTATATCAGTTACAGTAGGTGGTGGACATAAAAAAAGTACGACCGACTCCACACGTGGGACCAACACGGTGAGCAGAAGGGACCCCCGCAGATCGACCGACTTGTTTAAGTTCAGGCTCGAATAAACTAAACTAAGGGATGCCACCGACCCTAACCCTAACCCTAACCCTAACTTAGGGTTCAGTATTAGGTAGTGTTTTGTCAATATAAATGTTACAAAAAACAAACCATTCCTAAAACCAGGGGCGGAGACTTAGGGAGGGAGGGGACGGTCCCCCCCCCGCTTGTTAAACTTGAGGTGGGGGGACGGAGCTGCTTATATCCCCCCAATATTTCTGAAATATTTTATGAATATAATAATAATAGCTATTTTGTTCAGATGACATCTTAAAATGCTACCATTACAGTGTGGAAATTCAAAAATTTTTAAATAGGAGAGGGGTTACATCCCCTCCCCAAACCCTCCCCAAATTCAAACACGACTCAAACTACATGTAAGCTACGAGTGACAGCTGGTTCTTATCAGCACTCAAATTATAGAGCAATTTTGTTCAGATTACAGCTTAAAATGCTACCATTACAGTGTGGAAATTCAAAAAATTTAAATAGGAGAGGGGTTACATCCCCTCCCCAAACCCCTCCCCAAATTCAAACACGACTCAAACTACATGTAAGCTACGAGTGACAGCTGGTTCCTATCAGCACTCAAATTATAGAGCAATTTTGTTCAGAAGACAGCTTAAAATGCTACCATTACAGTGTGGAAATTCAAAAAATTTAAATAGGGGAGGGGTCACATCCCCTCCCAAACCCCTCCCCAAACTCAAACACGACTCAAACTACATGTAAGCTACGAGTGACAGCTGGTTCTTATCAGCACTCAAATTATAGAGCAATTTTGTTCAGAAGACAGCTTAAAATTCTACCATTACAGTGTGGAAATTCAAAAATTTTAAATAGGGGAGGGGTCACATCCCCTCCCCAAACCCCTCCCCAAACTCAAACACGACTCAAACTACATGTAAGCTACGAGTGACAGCTGGTTCTTATCAGCACTCAAATTATAGAGCAATTTTGTTCAGATGACATCTTAAAATGCTACCATTACAGTATGGAAATTCAAAAATTTTTAGATGGGGAGGGGGCACATCCCCCTCCCCAAACCCCTCCCCCTGCTCGGCGCTGCGCGCCTCGCCGATCGTCCTTCGGCCGCTCCTTCGGCCGTCCCTCCCACACCCAAGACCAAGTCTCCGCCTATGCCTAAAACTGACCTAAATTTAACCATGACCTTGATAAACGCCACCTAGCGATCTAACCTCGTCATTCGTTATATGCTCAGTCCAGCTCACCTTCTCCATCCTTCTCCAGATCCACATCTCAAAAGCTTCTAATTTCTTAAACTCTTCTTTCCTGATGGTCCAGGTCTCTGACCCATATAGTGCCACACTCCATACCAGTGTTTTGACCAGTCTTTTCTTTAGGCTTTTATTTAGCCCTCGATCCTCTCAACAATTCTCCTCTTTTCGTGAATGCATCTTTTCCAAGTGCTATTCTTCGTTTCACATCGCTTTGACACCTTGCATCTGTTGTTATCATGCTTCCCAAGTAACAAAAGCTCTTAACCTGTTCCACCTCCTCATCGTTGATTCTTATTTTCTCTGTTACCTCCCCCTCCTCTCGGCTTATCCTCATACTCTTTGTCTTTCCAATGTTGATTTTCATGTTGTATGTCTTTGAGGTCATAGGGTTAGGGATGATTTTAGGGTAGGGGTTGCATGGCCCGAATCAAATTCATTCTTAAATTTCGGCTGCGTGGCCCGAATCAATGTCAAGGTTAGATCGCTAGGTGGCGTTTATCAAGGTCAAGGTTAAATTTAGGTCAGTTTTAGGGAAATGGTTTGTTTTTTGTAACATTTATATTGACAAAACACTACCTAATACTGAACCCTAAGTTAGGGTTAGGGTTAGGGTTAGGGTTAGGGTTAGGGTTAGGGTTAGGGTTAGGGTTAGGGGTTAGGGTTAGGGTTAGGGTTAGGGTTAGGGTTAGGGTTGCTTTTAGGGTAGGGGTTGCATGGCCCGAATCAAATTCATTCTTAAATTTCGGCTGCGTGGCCCGAATCAATGTCAAGGTTAGATCGCTAGGTGGCGTTTATCAAGGTCAAGGTTAAATTTAGGTCAGTTTTAGGGAATGAAGTTTGTTTTTATCCATCTAGTTTAACTTGCGGAAATCTTGCTTGCTTGCTTGCTTGCCACAGGCTAAAATGTCAAATCTTGCGACGACTAATTCGATCACTTACAATCATTCAATCGTCATGAAACTTTGCAGATAGACTCGCCCTCGCAGACACTTCATTCTATAAAAATTTCAGCTCCCCAAAAAAGGCAAGCTTATAGAATCGGGGACTAAACTTTTCGAATCGGGGAATCTTTTTCCGAAACGCAGCGTTGCCATTGGCCGCGTTGCCATTGGCCGCAGCAAAAACGGGTGCGCTGCCTCATTAAACGCACGTTATGTCGTAAAATTAACGCGGACTATGTATTTGTAGAGGTAACTGCTTCGTAAGACGCATTATAGGATACTAGATGGATATAGTAAAAAACTTTGTTTTTACGGGCTGTATTTTATTTGTAACATTTATATTGACAAAACACTACCTAATACTGAACCCTAAGTTAGGGTTAGGGTTAGGGTTAGGGTTAGGGTTAGGGTTAGGGTTAGGTTTATGCATGAAAATGTATAGCACTGGCTCAGGCCCCACCGAAGTCTCTGGATGTCACCCAAGTAAGTATGTATAGGGTTAGTATTAGGGTTTTTTAGACACTGTTACCAGTATGTTTTCATTGTCAGCAGGTAAGTTACGGTTTTCCATCAACAGCCGTTTCAGCAATGTGCTTTCCACGGTGTGTAGAGCCGCTCCTAGACTGCATCTGTAAGTATGTAAGTATGGTAAGTATGATGTTAATCTTTAGCGGTCACCCTCCTCCTTCTCTGGGCTTGGGACCAGCTCGGCCAGATGGTCGGCTCGAGGCGGAGTTCCCCGCTACTAAGCGTAGAAACTGGTGACCGCTGCAGGTCTAAATCGACCATCTCCGTTGGAGTTCTGTGTTGAAATGAGCTCCATCCATCCTCTCCGAATGGAACGAGGCTCGGGCAGGTAAGGTTTATGCATGAAAATGTATAGCACTGGCTCAGGCCCCACCGAAGTCTCTGGATGTCGCCCAAGTAAGTATGTATAGGGTTAGTATTAGGGTTTTTTAGACACTGTTACCAGTATGTTTTCATTGTCAGCAGGTAAGTTACGGTTTTCCATCAACAGCCGTTTCAGCAATGTGCTTTCCACGGTGTGTAGAGCCGCTCCTAGACTGCATCTGTAAGTATGTAAGTATGGTAAGTATGATGTTATCTTTAGCGGTCACCCTCCTCCTTCTCTGGGCTTGGGACCAGCTCGGCCAGATGGTCGGCTCGAGGCGGAGTTCCCCGCTACTAAGCGTAGAAACTGGTGACCGCTGCAGGTCTAAATCGACCATCTCCGTTGGAGTTCTGTGTTGAAATGAGCTCCATCCATCCTCTCCGAATGGAACGAGGCTCGGGCAGGTAAGGTTTATGCATGAAAATGTATAGCACTGGCTCAGGCCCCACCGAAGTCTCTGGATGTCGCCCAAGTAAGTATGTATAGGGTTAGTATTAGGGTTTTTTAGACACTGTTACCAGTATGTTTTCATTGTCAGCAGGTAAGTTACGGTTTTCCATCAACAGCCGTTTCAGCAATGTGCTTTCCACGGTGTGTAGAGCCGCTCCTAGACTGCATCTGTAAGTATGTAAGTATGGTAAGTATGATGTTATCTTTAGCGGTCACCCTCCTCCTTCTCTGGGCTTGGGACCAGCTCGGCCAGATGGTCGGCTCGAGGCGGAGTTCCCCGCTACTAAGCGTAGAAACTGGTGACCGCTGCAGGTCTAAATCGACCATCTCCGTTGGAGTTCTGTGTTGAAATGAGCTCCATCCATCCTCTCCGAATGGAACGAGGCTCGGGCAGGTAAGGTTTATGCATGAAAATGTATAGCACTGGCTCAGGCCCCACCGAAGTCTCTGGATGTCGCCCAAGTAAGTATGTATAGGGTTAGTATTAGGGTTTTTTAGACACTGTTACCAGTATGTTTTCATTGTCAGCAGGTAAGTTACGGTTTTCCATCAACAGCCGTTTCAGCAATGTGCTTTCCACGGTGTGTAGAGCCGCTCCTAGACTGCATCTGTAAGTATGTAAGTATGGTAAGTATGATGTTATTCTTTAGCGGTCACCCTCCTCCTTCTCTGGGCTTGGGACCAGCTCGGCCAGATGGTCGGCTCGAGGCGGAGTTCCCCGCTACTAAGCGTAGAAACTGGTGACCGCTGCAGGTCTAAATCGACCATCTCCGTTGGAGTTCTGTGTTGAAATGAGCTCCATCCATCCTCTCCGAATGGAACGAGGCTCGGGCAGGTAAGGTTTATGCATGAAAATGTATAGCACTGGCTCAGGCCCCACCGAAGTCTCTGGATGTCGCCCAAGTAAGTATGTATAGGGTTAGTATTAGGGTTTTTTAGACACTGTTACCAGTATGTTTTCATTGTCAGCAGGTAAGTTACGGTTTTCCATCAACAGCCGTTTCAGCAATGTGCTTTCCACGGTGTGTAGAGCCGCTCCTAGACTGCATCTGTAAGTATGTAAGTATGGTAAGTATGATGTTAATCTTTAGCGGTCACCCTCCTCCTTCTCTGGGCTTGGGACCAGCTCGGCCAGATGGTCGGCTCGAGGCGGAGTTCCCCGCTACTAAGCGTAGAAACTGGTGACCGCTGCAGGTCTAAATCGACCATCTCCGTTGGAGTTCTGTGTTGAAATGAGCTCCATCCATCCTCTCCGAATGGAACGAGGCTCGGGCAGGTAAGGTTTATGCATGAAAATGTATAGCACTGGCTCAGGCCCCACCGAAGTCTCTGGATGTCGCCCAAGTAAGTATGTATAGGGTTAGTATTAGGGTTTTTTAGACACTGTTACCAGTATGTTTTCATTGTCAGCAGGTAAGTTACGGTTTTCCATCAACAGCCGTTTCAGCAATGTGCTTTCCACGGTGTGTAGAGCCGCTCCTAGACTGCATCTGTAAGTATGTAAGTATGGTAAGTATGATGTTATTCTTTAGCGGTCACCCTCCTCCTTCTCTGGGCTTGGGACCAGCTCGGCCAGATGGTCGGCTCGAGGCGGAGTTCCCCGCTACTAAGCGTAGAAACTGGTGACCGCTGCAGGTCTAAATCGACCATCTCCGTTGGAGTTCTGTGTTGAAATGAGCTCCATCCATCCTCTCCGAATGGAACGAGGCTCGGGCAGGTAAGGTTTATGCATGAAAATGTATAGCACTGGCTCAGGCCCCACCGAAGTCTCTGGATGTCGCCCAAGTAAGTATGTATAGGGTTAGTATTAGGGTTTTTTAGACACTGTTACCAGTATGTTTTCATTGTCAGCAGGTAAGTTACGGTTTTCCATCAACAGCCGTTTCAGCAATGTGCTTTCCACGGTGTGTAGAGCCGCTCCTAGACTGCATCTGTAAGTATGTAAGTATGGTAAGTATGATGTTAATCTTTAGCGGTCACCCTCCTCCTTCTCTGGGCTTGGGACCAGCTCGGCCAGATGGTCGGCTCGAGGCGGAGTTCCCCGCTACTAAGCGTAGAAACTGGTGACCGCTGCAGGTCTAAATCGACCATCTCCGTTGGAGTTCTGTGTTGAAATGAGCTCCATCCATCCTCTCCGAATGGAACGAGGCTCGGGCAGGTAAGGTTTATGCATGAAAATGTATAGCACTGGCTCAGGCCCCACCGAAGTCTCTGGATGTCGCCCAAGTAAGTATGTATAGGGTTAGTATTAGGGTTTTTTAGACACTGTTACCAGTATGTTTTCATTGTCAGCAGGTAAGTTACGGTTTTCCATCAACAGCCGTTTCAGCAATGTGCTTTCCACGGTGTGTAGAGCCGCTCCTAGACTGCATCTGTAAGTATGTAAGTATGGTAAGTATGATGTTAATCTTTAGCGGTCACCCTCCTCCTTCTCTGGGCTTGGGACCAGCTCGGCCAGATGGTCGGCTCGAGGCGGAGTTCCCCGCTACTAAGCGTAGAAACTGGTGACCGCTGCAGGTCTAAATCGACCATCTCCGTTGGAGTTCTGTGTTGAAATGAGCTCCATCCATCCTCTCCGAATGGAACGAGGCTCGGGCAGGTAAGGTTTATGCATGAAAATGTATAGCACTGGCTCAGGCCCCACCGAAGTCTCTGGATGTCACCCAAGTAAGTATGTATAGGGTTAGTATTAGGGTTTTTTAGACACTGTTACCAGTATGTTATTGTCAGCAGGTAAGTTACGGTTTTCCATCAACAGCCGTTTCAGCAATGTGCTTTCCACGGTCTGTAAGTATGTAAGTAGGTAAGTAGTCTTTAGCGCACCCTCCTATACCCTCGGCCACCGGCTCGAGGCGGAGTTTACCCGTACCCGACCGCGTAAATCGACCATCGGGTCGGGTACGGGTCGGGTAGACATTTTACAGGGTTGGGTCGAGTACGGGTAGGAGGTCATCCGTACCCGTACCCGCGGGTTTACCCGTACCCGACCACCGTACCCGCGGATCGGGTACGGGTCGGGTACGCATTTCACGGGTCGGGTCGGGTACGGGTAGGATCATCACGGGTACGGGTATACCCGGTTTTACCCGTACGGATGCGAAGTTTCTGGGTTACAATGTCACCGTAACATTTAGCCTAATAGAGAATGCAGGAGCACAATGGGCCTGACCGGGTCTGCAACGTACCGTTAACAGCTACTTAGTGTTCTAGGTGACAGTATTTAGACCACAGAGATAAAATTTACAATGCAATTGAGACATCACTACAGTTGCATGTGACAGGTTCCATAAGTTTCCATCTGCCTATTATCATCACTATACTGGAACAACTGCTCCTGATGTTGCTACTGCTGTTGGTGCTACGACAACTACTACTACTAGTAGTAGTACTACTACTACTACTACTACTGCTGCTGCTGCTGCTGCTGCTGCTGCTGATGCCACCACCACCACCTCATCAGCTCAGCAGGCCTTGGGATTATTATCGGCTGCATGGTGAGCTGAAGCCTATTGGCCAGAGACTATGTAAAGGCGTGCTAATGACGTGACCGCTGCAGGTACTCTACGGGTACGGGTATACCCGCGGGTACGGGTAGGGTCTGGTAGTAATTTTGAGTACGGGTCGGGTACGGGTACGGGTAGCGGTTCTGTGTTACGGGTACGTATCGGGTAGCAAAAGCTCTGGATGCTGACCTCAAGTAGGTATGTACGGGTTAGTAGGTATACCCGGTTTTTTACCCATGTTACCAGTCAAGTTTTGGGGTTACATGTGATTGTGAGTCTTGCACCTTCAAGGACTTACTGTAACTGGCGGTCCAGTGCTTGTCTAGTTACCGTAGCTTTGTGTTGACCTATGTCCGTTTGTCTTAGTATTGAGTGAGCTTGACATTCATTTATTGATGCTCAATTTACAGTTACAAAATGGCTTGTTTCCAGCTCAACACAATCCGATCGTAACGTTTCTACATTAAATCTCTTCTGAGTTTCAGTCCCTGACAACCGGGGTCGGAGGTAAATGACCATGAACGTTGGCAGTCCAGTGTTGCCGTGCTTTCTTTACAAACACATTGATGGAGTTACGGGCAGTTGAGGCTAGGTATAGTTGAAGCACCGTGTTTGTCACCCCTTTGCCTCTGAGAAATACTCTAAATGTATTCAAATAGATACTGAAAGAGGCACTGCTGTCTCCTGGGGTCCCAGGAAACTGTTTACCATTATAGTATTTCATTGTTTATTATTATTTTATAATTTTCCATCATTAGCCGTTTCAGCAATGTGCTTTCCACGGTGTGTAGAGCCAGCTTGATCATAGACTGCATCATTATTAGTATTATTATTATCATGGTTAGTATTATTTATCTTATAGCGGTAACCCTCCTCCTTCCACATCTGGTAGCTTGGGACGGGAACGGCCATTCCGATGGCAGTAGGCTCGAGGCGGAGGGTCCCCGCTACTAAGTTTGTAGAAACTGGGTGACCGCTGCAGGTCTATTATCGACCATCTCCGTTGGACGTATTCTCAGTTGAAATCTAGCTCCATCCGTCCTGCTGTGATCATCGGAAGACGAGGCTCGAGGCAGGTAAGGTTTATGCATGAAAATGTATAGCACTGGCTCAGGCCCCACCGAAGTCTCTGGATGTCGCCCAAGTAAGTATGTATAGGGTTAGTATTAGGGTTTTTTAGACACTGTTACCAGTATGTTTTCATTGTCAGCAGGTAAGTTACGGTTTTCCATCAACAGCCGTTTCAGCAATGTGCTTTCCACGGTGTGTAGTAGCCGCTCCTAGACTGCATCTGTAAGTATGTAAGTATGGTAAGTATGATGTTATTCTTTAGCGGTCACCCTCCTCCTTCTCTGGGCTTGGGACCAGCTCGGCCAGATGGTCGGCTCGAGGCGGAGTTCCCCGCTACTAAGCGTAGAAACTGGTGACCGCTGCAGGTCTAAATCGACCATCTCCGTTGGAGTTCTGTGTTGAAATGAGCTCCATCCGTCCTCTCCGAATGGAACGAGGCTCGGGCAGGTAAGGTTTATGCATGAAAATGTATAGCACTGGCTCAGGGAATTATGTATGATCTTATTTGGTTGTGTGCCTTAGGGGACTTTGTTTGGCGTCGTTTAAGTGCAATTTATGTAATTAAGTGCTTAATTATGTTATTAGAGCTTGGTTAAATGTCATTAAGACTTGCATACAAACGGTAAGGAGAATCACTGTTTTCGCACCGGTTCAATTATTTTGAACCGGTTCATGTCCTTTTGAACCAAAGGGAAGATTAACGTTATGGTTCTGGTTCGACTTGGTGTATGTGAACCGTTTGATATGTATAAGCCTAAGTGTTTGGTAAACGGTTAAAATTTACCACCATGCATAAGGGGTTCTGGAACATTCTTTCCCAAGGCGATTTGAACCGATTTAGAGTATATAAGGGGCAACTTTCCCATAGGAAAAGAAGGTTCTTAGCCGGGTTGGTTCCGAGAGTCTTAAAGAAGTTTAAGAAGAAAGAAATAGTTGTTAGAAAAGTTCGTCGTTTTACTCTTAAAGCGTAGTTTCTGTAAGCAGTTAAGATTCGAGTTTAAAAGTTATTTAGTTAGGGTTTTGTTGCAACGAATTCTGTGAAAGATACTCTGTCGTTTGTGACGTCATTAAAACGAAATTTGAATTACTCTTTTCGTCGTGAGTTGTTGCCAGTTCTTCAGAACGTCAATTAGAGTAAGTCTCCATGCCAAAAAGCTGGAGCCGAATTCACTGAGCGCCATTCTGCAAAGACTCGGGTTCCTCGGAGATCCTGGTGAAAGTGAAGTTGAACTCAGTCTGGGATTTTGGGTGCAGTGAAGCAGAATCTCTACCCCTTCCGTTCTGCAGTGGAAGACCTACCGCAGTTACGCAACAATATGGTAACCATTATGAATCCCATAATATATGGTTATCATATTTCTTTGCTTTTAGAGTACACCATTCTCCGTATGTATAGGATATCATATTAGACAGATTTAAAAGAAAAATGAGGAAGAAACTCTTATACGATGCTGAAGAAAAATCAATAAAAACAGCACAAACTAAAAGATACAATGGAGTAATGTCTTCCTGATGCAACATATTCATTGGGCTCATATGGACCACTCTGAACTCAATGAACACGGCAATATGGACTTTCTACGCTAATGGATTTGGCAAGCGAAATGTTTTTGTTGACATAATGCAACCATATTAATTCTATTTTGAGAGATCAGCCCGAGACGTGTCTCCCACCACCACCAAGTGCCACATCAAATGTTCAGCCAATCGGAACGATTCGGTACTTCTGTTCTTGTATTGCAGTAATACAACCCAGTGTCGATCGGTCGGATATGCTTGATCAATCTCTTGAAGGCACACAGATATATATTGTTAAATTGTTCAATGTAATGACTACAAAAGAATGAATATTATCTTTGAGTCGAGATCTGCTTAAAATCAGACTGGAAGTTGTTACACCCCTTAGGCTACTTTAATTAGTTTGAGGTTATATAGAGCTGGGTTACATGTACAGTATTCTGTTGGATAGAACGTTATTGCCTACGATTCAGAAGTTAAAGTTATAATCGCTAGGCAACAATTCAACTTAACGCTCATTATGACGTTTGCTATTGTTGCGCATTTCAATCTATAGCAAAGACTTATGATGATGATGATGATGATGATGATGATGATGATGATGATGATGATGACGACGACGACAATGATGATGATTTTTTTACCCTAGGTACCTCTGATCCCTTAGAAATTAAAAAATTATGCGGAGATATGAAAATTCATTCCTGCACTCGTCAAGATCAGGCGGAGCAAAGGTACCTTGGAAGGCAATGGCGTTAAAGCGTTGGATTATTATGGCAATGCGCTGAAAAAGATAGCTTGTTTCTCTCGTGTCCCCGTAATTATTATTATTATTATTATTATTATTATTATTATTATTATTATTATTATTATTATTATTATTATTATTATTATTATTATTATTATTATGAGACAAATTTATTTCTTCATAAAACCAGCAAACTTATTACAGACTGATTAAAAATGGCTGTTTCAATAATTTTATATATAGCCGTCATTCAGTCCTGGGCTACTGTTGCTGCAGTCCGCGGTGGCTAAAACAGACAGAGAGTTCCCAATCTGTAGGGCGACCGACTGTAGGGCGACCGACTTATTATTATTATTATTATTATTATTATTATTATTATTATTATTATTATTATTATTATTATTATTATTATTATTATTATTATTATTATTATTATTATTATTATTATTATTATCATTATTATTATTAGGCCTATTATTATAAGACAAATTTATTTCTTCATAAAGCCAACAAACTTAGGCTCCTATGTACAGACTGATTATTGTGGCGCCCGGGTGGTTTCCCGGGTGGGCCTTCTTGCTTGGTCTCTTTCCCCCCCGCCGGTGGCGCTCCCTGGGTTGGTTGCGTCACTTGCGTGGTGTGGCCTCCTTCTTCCTCCAGCCCCGTCGGTAGCGCGCTTTGGGTTGCTAGCCATGGCCTCTCTAGCCTCGGCCTCTCTTAAGCTCCGCCTCCTAAGCCTTGGCCTCCCTAGCCTTGGCCTCCCTAGCCTCGGCCTCTCTAGGCCTTGGCCTCTCTAGCCTTGGCCTCTTTTAGGCCATGGCCTCTCTAGCCTCGGCCTCTCTAGCCTTGGCCTCTCTAGCCTCGGCCTCTCTTAAGCTTCGCCTCCTTAGCCTTGGCCTCCCTAGCCTTGGCCTCTTTTAGGCCTTGGCCTCCTTAGCCTTGGCCTCTTTTAGGCTCCGCCTCCTTAGCCCTTGGTCTCTCCTAGCCTTGTCCTGATTGGTCGCCTTTCCCATTGGATAGCTATAAATAGAGGCGCTTCTGTGTAGTTAAGTGTTGAGTTTGGAAGAGATAAAGTAGTTGATTGTAGTGACGTAGTCGATTGTTGGACGGTTGATACCATCGATGGTTGATACAGATATCGTGTGATTTGAATAAAGATCGTTATTTTAACTTCTATTCCTGCCATTCCTGGTGTTGATCCTTCGGTGTTTGACATTGCTTGCTACGGCTCATCGACTGGCAGACGGAAACCCTCCGATAAACGACGGAGGTCCTACTTGCGCTCCCATCCTGAGCGACACGCGCCTTCCCTCGCCATCCTGAGAGAAGCGAAGATGCCGTAGAGCAGACCCCGTTTTCTTTACATTATTATTATTATTATTATTATTATTATTATTATTATTATTATTATTATTATTATTATTATTATTATTATTATTATTATTATTATTATTATTATTATTATTAGACTGTCATTTTAGGCCTATAGGCTAAAGAGCCTAAAAAAATAGGAATCTTGCACAAAAGCGCGTAACAGAAAAATCAATCATAGATTCATAGTAGGCCCTAAATCTTAAACAAATAATAATGCTTTAAGGTTAGTTTTGAAAATCGAGAATGTTGAGGATTTGCGTAATTTTTCATTCATTCTGACAGTGGCCTATCTATAGAAGGCAATGAATGGATCTGCACGCTCTCTTACACAGAGGAGCATGTCTATGGACGCAGCCTATGCTCTAACCAATGTAGGTAACTGAGTCTTATCTGAGACGATAATAATAGTCCCAGGTCGTATACTGCACCCGTACTTCTATAACTTACCCTTTCTAGCCTCCCACACACAGAAAACAGAAATAACCTAACATGCAATAGATTCATTGGTCGGTAGAAGCACAGAATGGTAGAAGGTAAGGTCGGCATTAATGGATCTTGCAACCACAAATTATGGCTTTAAACACTCAATATGAATAATAGCATTCCGACACTGTATAGACACCTTTTATATTTGCTTCACCACGTCTCTATATAAGCCTATAGTAAAGTTCCTCATTGTTGGACTATGCTCATCGTTAATAAGCCACTTCTGCAGATTGAGTTCACTGCATACATTACCACAATAATGGTCTGAGAAAAGCATACAATAGTGTCAACAAATTAGTCCGGGTCATGCAGTCAGAACTGTACAGTATAGTATAGACCTATTTGCATATCGTAGTTAATGGCCTTTACTTCAATAAGATGTCACCCACTCAACCTCCTGTGTTGGAATCCATCCAATCGCTGTTATTAACTCGGCCTCTACCCTAGGCCTACTTAGACGGTGCCAGTCCGAAGTCTGGGTAGAAGAGGAGGGCAACGCCGATCATCCTCATTATTATTATTAGGCCTACTAATTTATTATGCGCTACTGTCTAATAGGGATGGGCAAATTACATGGTAAAATGTAATTGAATTACAAATCACAAATTACTTGGGAAAATGTAATTGAATTACAAATTACAAATTACTTTAGAAATTTACTGGAAATTACAAATTACAAAGTACGTAATTTCAATTACATCAAATTACAAATTACATACATAATTGTGATCAAGAAATTCAGTCGGGAAACACATGCTTTATTTTCACTGTTCATATACAGGGTGGGCCATTAAAAATGAGAACATCACGTTCAATCTGAATTATTTAATTAATTAATATCTTTTTATTTTCAAAATGTAAGTAATTTGTTGCTAAATGTTTATTCTATGTGTCTGCCTCGGTTTTCAAAAATTTCTCCTAAACGTTGTGCCACGCGATCGTTATAATGATGCTCCTGTCTATAAATATCTGGGACATTTTTCGGCATTCCTCAACAATGGCCAACTTCAGTTTGTTGTGAATTTACGACGACTGTTTGGGGTGCCCTTTTGCTCACAGGGCACCCCAAACATCATAGTCTACCGGGTTTAGGTTTAGGCTATTTGGAGACAAAATGTCTAATTCGATGAAGGTTCTCCTGATGATGGAAGCTAGTTGAGTGCTTCTTGCTGTGTGTGAAGGAGCTCCGCCCTGCTGCACCGTCCAATTGTGACGATTATCTTGCTCAGGAAGTAAACCTCTTTCTAGAACGTGATCACAATAGTATTTACTGCTTTCTTTGACTTCCGGTCCAACAAACACTACATTGATTTTTTCCATCCGAGACACACCGACCGAAACCAAAGATCTTGGAGTCTTCGACTGCCGAAACCATGATGACTGAAATGTACACGTTCGCATACGAGTCTTATTGCTGGAATTTGCTTTCTTTCTTACTCAGAATAAACTTGTTCACTTTGACAATTGATTTGTGTGGCAACTGTAAATGTCTTTTCATCTGTTAACCAAATGCTTCGTGCTCTTAATTCTCTTGTTAGGAAACATTTCAAATACCGGTTGCTGCTGACTTCGTTGCAGGCGTTTAATTTACAGCCTTCGTTATCACCTGCCCCATCACACGATTGTATACGCTTTAAGTTGTAAATCTTACTTCAAAATACGTCGAACTGGCTTGATTTGGTAAGTAGGTACATTATAGAATAATTTACGTGTTTAAGATTTACTCAAAACACAATCTGATATTGTATTAAACACGATTGAACGCGATGTTCTCATTTTTAATGGCCCACCCGGTATGTTTCTTTTCGCACGGAGCTTGATGATATGATTGATATTACTGATGCATTTACGTGAGAAATGGTGTAGCCTACTAGGTTTCCTCTGCATGGAATATGATGATGTGATGAACATCAATGATACATTAATGAGAACTTCTGATGTCTAGCATGAAGTAATGCACCATGTTCTGCTCTATGAATGGAATTGACCTAATTGTATTAAGCTGTAATGTTGATTATACGCGGTGGCGTCTATCCTTCGTACCCTGGCCCTTTTTGATGGCTGAATGCGCTCTATCTGTATGCGGTATTTGTGATGACATAGTCAAGGAACCTAGTGAATATATTGTATGTACAAATTGTAAAGGTGTGTACCATTTGGATTGCTATGGCCAAGAGTTTAAAGTGACAGTGAACTGCGATCACTGGCAATGCATTAACTGTACGCATGTACTTGCTATCAATGTGGAGGAAGAGAATTTGACTGTATGTAATAGCCCACACGGTGTTTCTAAACCATCCCTGTTTGAAACAATAGACAACAATCTTGAACTGCGAGTGTTCCCTGAAGAGTATGACAATCGCAGACTGCTTAATAAGAATGAAATTGATCCTGATCAAAATTACTTCTTGAACGTTAAATGGGATAGTCCGTATACCACCCTGCACTCGTGGCATGACAAAATTGAATCTGTTGAGTCCAATTTCTCAATTTTGCACATAAATTGTAGAAGTGTGTTTTATAAATTAGACGAAATATGTAATATTCTCAATTATTTGCCCGTTACTATACTCACTCTCACTGAGACTTGGCTACCACCTAATTCTGAGGACTCCATTCATATACCAGGCTATAATTTTATAAACAAATCGAGAGGGAATGCTCGGGGTGGTGGCGTGGCCATGTTTGTAAACAAGGGTATTGGGTATACTCCGCAAAAAGACCAGGAAGTGTATAATACTTTTGAGCAATTGTTTATCAAGATCCATTTAGCGGGTACCACTTATTCAGTGGGAGTAGTATATAGGCCTCCTGGCCTGAACTTGTCAGATTTCAATAGAGTATTTGAGGACTTATTACGAGGACCTATTGGGAGAGGGCAGGAGCTTATAAAAACTGGGGATTTCAATATCGATCTTCTCAAAACTAATGATCATAATGAAACTAACCAATTTCACAACTGTTTGACCTCACATCAACTTTTCCCATCCATCACGAGACCGACTCGCATCACTCCTCATACGTCCACTTTAATTGATAATATATTTTCTACTGCCTGGTCGAAGCTTGTTAGTGCAGCTATTATTGTCTCTGACTTGTCCGATCATCTCCCGGTATTTGCTTCATTTTTATCACACAGAAATTATAAGAAAAATCTCTACAACTATACAACTACTCGAAAAATTAACGAGGAAAATATTGTCAAATTTGATTCACTTTGATTCATATTGTCAAATTTGATTCAATATAAATTGGGATCCGGTTATGAGGGCTTGTGAGGATCGGGATGCCAGTTTGGCTTATGAAATGTTTTTGGAAACCTATAGACTTGCTTACGATAAGGCATTCCCGCTGATAACTAAACATAACAAATCTAAGAAATATGTTTTTAAACAACCGTGGATGACTCTCGGAATTTTAAAATCGTGTAAGAAGAAGAATTCTCTTTACTTGAAATTCATTAAATCGCCAAGTGAGGTTAATAGAATGAAATTTATTGAATATAGAAATAAATTCAAATCGATTAGGCTCAAGGCTGAAAAAAGTTATTATGAAGCTGAATTTTCTAAAATTAATGGTGATGTTAAACAAACATGGAAACTCATTCGCTCCATAATGCAATTAAGTAATGAGGAGGAGCTCATTGAGGAGTTAAAAATTAATGGGACTAATGTTAATGATGCGCAACAAATGGCCAATGGACTTAATGACTTTTTCACTAATATTGCTCAGTCACTTGCTGATAAACTACCTCCTTCTCCCAACAATTTTAATAGTTATCTTAAGTCTCCCCAGCAAAATCAATGGGAATTATATTAACTACCCCTGAGGAAATTTTAGAATTAGGAAGGAATTTCAGTAAAACTCGCAGTAAAGGGGTTGATGATATAGACCCTTCTCTAGCCGCACCTCACTTTGATAGAATTGCCAAGCCTTTGGCTGACATTATTAACTGCTCGTTAAGTACTGGAATCGTCCCTGAAGCTATAAAAATTGCTAAAATAGTACCTATATTTAAGAAAGGTGAAAAGGATAATGTCTCTAATTATAGGCCTATTTCTGTTCTACCGTATTTTTCGAAATTCTACGAAAAACTTATGTATAATAGACTCTCCAGCTATGTAAAAGACTATAACATTATATACCCCTCGCAACATGGATTTCAACAGGGGCATTCCACTTATGTGGCATTAGTCAATATGCAAGATATGATTACTAGGGCCATTGATAGTAATGAATATTCGGTGGGGGTTTTCTTTGATTTAGCAAAGGCCTTTGATACGGTCGATCATAGTATCCTATTAAAGAAATTAGAATACTATGGTATCAGAGGCATCCAACTAAACTGGTTTGCAAGTTACCTTGATAAACGTGCTCAAAGGGTCCTTTGCAATGGTGTATGGTCAGAACTTAATTGGATTAAATATGGTGTCCCTCAAGGATCCAATCTTGGGCCGTTACTATTTCTTCTTTACACACACTGCCCCACTGTTTAGTAAATTAAAAATATTGAAAATTGACCAAATAAGGGATTTTCAAGTTGGAGAGTTCTTTTTTCGCATGGAGCACGGACTTCTTCCACAGATATTCAAGGATTACACAAGAAATCAGGCAACAACGGGCAAGCAAGTTGAAACAGATCCGAGTTTTATGCCTGAATGACATTAAACAACTTCCAGAATAGGACAGTATATTGACATGGTGACTGAATAGCTAGAGCGCTTGCCCTGTAACGCGGAGAGTATGGGTTCGAGCCTCCCCTGCTCCCCGAGACAGTTAAGCTCTTTATTTTCTCCCTCTGACTAACCCTAACTTCCTCCCCTATGTTCCCCTTGATATACAATAACTTCTCTCATTCAATTCTTGGCTTGCATGTATACATTTTGTTTGTTTGTTTGAATGTACTAAGCTTGCCATGTACAGCGCTGTGCATTTGCCAGTGCTTCTCATTAAAGAATATACTTACTTACTTACTTACTTACTATCTACAAGTCACTATAATGATCCGAAATTTACAACTCGTAAAAATGTCAGCCTAACTAGAAATCTGCGCAAACAAAACCCTCAAGGTAGGGGCTCAACCCAATTGACAGGCGTATATGCCATCAACATACCTGTGTGCTCCTAGACGTTCCTGGGACGTGAAGAGCTCGAGGCAGTCAGTCAGCTCGATACCGTCCTTCTTTAGAGCTCGCGTCACGTACGATTCATCATCGTCAAAATCCTACAAGTACAATCACACGACAGGTACAATCACACGACAGGTACAATCACACGACAGGTACAATCACACAACAGGTACAATCACACGACAGGTACAATCACACAACAGGTACAATCACACAACAGGTACAATCACACAAAACATACAATCACACAAAACGTACAATCCCACAAAATGTACAATCACACAACAGGTACAATCACACGACAGGTACAATCACACAAAACGTACAATCACACAACAGGTACAATCACACAACAGGTACAATCACACATTCATGCAGTGCCTTTAGAAGCCTCCTTTATGCATGCATGCATAAGTAAATAAGTAAGAACATTCTGTATGAGCCAATTGCTAATCGCACTTTGGTGTAAAGACATCTAAAAAGCAGTTTAAAAAGTATATAACATCCTAACAATAACTGTTTTGCGCATCAGGCTGTCTCGGTTGTCGCGATTATGGGGATGAAGGGAGCAGTGGGTGGGTTTGGTTGGAGGTAGTAGTTGGTGCAGGACATGGCCCGGGTCCGTTAGGACAGCCCCAAAGAGATGAACGCTGGCGTTATCGCAGAGTTGCTCAAATGTTTAGAGTTCTTGTGGAGATCATGAAAGTATGTATGTGCAAATATACATTTGAGCCAGCATTGGATGAATCCAAACAGTGGGGTAACAAACGGGGGGGGCAGAGGGGGCAACCGCCCCCAGGCGCAGCACAAGGGGCACAAAATTAGCTTTCAATGGCACACAGTACTATGACAAGAACGATTAAAAGTCAACAACAAAAATTAAAAAGGGACGCAGTCATCAACTCTTGCCCCCGGGCGCTGAAACCCTTCGTTACGCCACTGAATCCAAGTCATTACACAAATTACAGATCCAGTACGCTAACCAAACAGACTACCATACCATCTAACTAAAAAACACAATGTGTGTGTACTGTACAGATGAATGTATTTACATATAAATGTACGTAATCTCCCTATATATATATATATATATATATATATATATATATATATATATATCACCTTTAACGACTTCCATAATTTCTAAATGTGATTTCAAGAAGCACAAAATGCTTTCTCACTTCTACTTACTAAATATGAGGTAAGTATCAGGTAAGCTCTGGCTAGATAGGGTAACTCCCCCCAAAGAACACCATCTACAAAGCCTAAATCTTGCCAAAAAAGATTACCTACAATTTTAAATCGTATAAGGAAGGCACATCATTATGAGATATGGTGGCTGATCGAGTGCCTGCCTTGTAGCACGGAGAGTACGGTTCGAGCCTCCCTGCTCCTCCGAGACAGTTACTGTGTAGGGAAACTTCTTTACTTAAATTGCTCAGCGCCACTACTTGATGCTTGGTCATTTAAACAAATGCATAATAATAATAATAATAATAATTAGAATAATAATAATAATAATAATAATAATAATAATAATAATTAAAAAGGGGTGCAGTCATTAACTCTATATAATAATAATAATAATAATAATAATAATAATAATAATAATAATAATAATAATAATAATAATAATAATAATAATAATAATAATAATAATAATAAAAATAATAACAATAATAATAATAATAATAATAATAATAATAATAATAATAATAATAATAATAATAATAACGGTCTAAACATGGTCAAAGACAGTATGGTCAACATCCTGTCAACCATCCTTGTGTGCCGAGGCCAAGAAAGTGAACACTAACACATATCAAAGTCCAGCAACGACGTTATTCACCTACCAAAGCTCGTGCTTCATCATAAAACTGTTGTTTAGTTTTCGCCTTCCAGCTTGCGACGACATATGGATATTCTGAAAAGAAACAAATATAGTAAGCTAACTAATTATGAGGGACCTTCTACAGCATCCTCAAAGGCTTCATCCTCAAATCGATGGATACAAAGACAACTCTTCTGTCAGGCTCACGTTATCAGCATTCCAGTATTAATTAAGCCGCATTATCAAACACACAGCATAAACTGATAGCACTGAGAAACCGTGCATGAAGGACCTGTTCGAGGTCCATAGACAAAAACTGCCTTGAGGAGGTTTCATTGCCCAAAACAGTTAAATTCTCATTACAGTTGCCCAAAACAGTCTAAATTCTCATTACATTACAGTTGCAAAACAGTCTAAATTCTCATTACAGTTGCCCAAAACAGTCTAAATTCTCATTACAGTTGCCCAAAACAGTCTAAATTCTCATTACAGTTGCCCAAAACAGTCTAAATTCTCATTACAGTTGCCCAAAACAGTCTAAATTCTCATTACAGTTGCCCAAAACAGTCTAAATTCTCATTACAGTTGCCCAAAACAGTCTAAATTCTCATTACAGTTGCCCAAAACAGTCTAAATTCTCATTACAGTTGCCCAAAACAGTCTAAATTCTCATTACAGTTGCCCAAAACAGTCTAAATTCTCATTACAGTTGCCCAAAACAGTCTAAATTCTCATTACAGTTGCCCAAAACAGTCTAAATTCTCATTACAGTTGCCCAAAACAGTCTAAATTCTCATTACAGTTGCCCAAAACGTTGCTGAGCAACGCTGATGCCTGATAGCCCCCCACACACATATGACACTTCTAAGAGGTCACTAAGAGGTGCTCTCTACAATTACACTGACAGCATGTATGTTCAGAGTCTCTGGACCAAGTTGCGTCGATAGTGATGGGCCTATGAATAAACGTCGAGCTAACCAACCAACAGGTTCCTGTCAACAGCTGGCATTGAAGTTCAGTCTATGAACTAAGTAATATCGTTTTTGTCCCACCAAAACAAACCTTTAACTTAAAGAGCTTCTGTAGTGTAGTGCAGCACTTCCCAAATTTTCAGTGTCACAGACCGTCAGGAATTAACTTTTCAGTGTCACGGACTGTCAAGAATTAACTTTTCAGTGTCACGGACTGTAAAGAATTAACTTTTCAGTGTCACGGACCATCACGAATTAACTTTACAAGTTTCCCACTGCAGGAGGACCGGTGCCAAATCTATTAATTATTTCTCTTTTTCGTTTTCGATCACCTAAATTCCTCAAAATATATTAAAATTTATTTCAATGCATGTTTAGCCAATGCTCTGACTCTACTGCCCTTTAAATGCTAGCCTAATAGGCCCAAGTGATTTCTGCTATGCCTTTTCAAAATATAACAGCCATTTCTTGATTCCGAGGCAATTTGACCCCTTTGCGGACCGGCAACTGAGGGCTCACGGACCGGTTCGCAGACCACCAGTTTGGGAAGCACTGGTGTAGTGATCTGTAAATAAGTGTCCACCATTTCACCTGCATTCTGCACAAAGAAATGAATAACGCACTTAAGAACTTGATCGGCTTCCCATTGTCTTGGATGAAAGCTAATTCAGCATTTCCGTACGAGTTGACTCCATGGAGCGTGAACAGCTTAAACGCTGTCACGCACGGCTTGTAATTGCTCACACCGTCACCGTCTTTGTAGTCCATCAACTCTTCAGACTGCGACTTTGAGTCGGGGTCGTCATTGGCATCGTCACCGTCTGGTCCAGCATCTGCCAAAGACATGTCCAAACAAGTGATAATAATTAAGACAAAAGCATCTTAACAAAAGCAACGAATAAAGAAACTACCCAGAGGAAGGAAGTACGGGTCAGGATTCATTACAGAAACCGCAATCACCAAGTCAGTTTTAAATCACACAGTTTCATTTACACATACAGCCATTACTATGATTATAAATACTACCTGTGTGTTCATGCATGTCTGTATAAGTGTGTGTGTGTGTGTTGAGTGTATGTATGTGTATGTGTGCATGTGTGCATGTGCGTGCATGTGTAGGTACATTTAGGTTCACATGCAGCAAGACACATAATAAAATATATATATATATAATTTATTTTGTAACCAATTGTTTTATATATATACATACATACATGTATATATCAATCATTTATTTTGTAACCAATCATTTTAAAGTTACCTAGTTGCTAATTACATTGACAATAGGAGAAGGCCACAAGGAAAGGCCCTGAAGGGATCACTGATCCCGCTAAGTAGATATAATTTATATAAACATAATATAGGGTTTTCAAGAGGTCAAAGATGAGCGATCAACCAAACAGCAATGTTATCATACATTTCGTTTCTAGCTACGTACAATATAAGCCACGATGCAACGTGTAAGCTTTGCAGTGGTCAGCCCTTCATTCTGAAACAGGCTTCATGAACTTCTACTTTGTAACGTATGCCTTTACTTTGCAATTGGTTGAAGACAATTCTGCTCAATCGCAGTCTTGTGTAACAATAGTAGTAGTAGTAGCAGTAATAATAACAATATTAATAATAATAATATTCGTTTATTAATTCAAACTGACAAGTACACACTAAAATTACACGACATAGTAACAGATGATAACAAGTTTAACAGGAGTCGAATTTAACTGTATGGCAACCTACAAGGTGCCCATCTGTCCTACTGCTCATTTTACAGTCACCCCCTAGGGATTGAAGGCTGAGTCAACCTTATGGGGCTAGTGGGTATCCTGCTGATCTTCATGCCAGCATGTTACCATTCAACCATCTCCCCTAGCGAGGTCGGGAGCACCTCTGACAAGTTTTCTTGAAAAGGTGCTATATAAAAGAGCATTTACAAATTAGAGAAATTACGAATGAACAAACCATCCATTCTGTCTTTGTCCGATACACGTCTCTCCAGGTTTGCAATTGATTTCCACGAGTCAGTTGCAATGTCCATAACTCCCACGTATCGCCTGAAAAGACCAGCCACTGTGTTAAAACCACTTCAGAACGGTGCTATCTTAAGAAAAATTAGAAATTAACAGTAACTGAAATTAATTAAATTTAAATTAAAGTTAATTAAAGAATAATGATTGACTTAAGTAGTGTTGTTGGCTATTATTCATTAAGTAATTTAAAATTAAGGCTAATTAAAGAATAACAATTGACTTTAAGTAGTGCTGTTGGCTATTTTTCAATAATTAATAAAAATTAAGGCTAATTAAAGACTAACAATTGACTTTAAGTAGTGCGGTTGGCTAGAATTCATTAAATAATTTAAAATTAAGGCTAATTAAAGAATAACAATTGACCTAAGTAGTGTGGTTGGCTGTAATTCATTTAAGGGTAATTAAATAATAATAATTGACTTAAAGTAGGGTTGTTGGCTACAATTTGACGTTTCATACGCCGTAAGCTTCGGTTTGAAACAGCTCATTTGCTAAATAAGAACCATTCCAATTGGCTCCCTAACTCAGTAAAAGATCTGAGGTTTAGGTAACAATGCTACATGTACTTAAATACGGCTCCCAAATGTAGCACTGTGGTTTAAAGAAGACAAGCAGTTTCTGAAGCTACCCCTAGAGGCAGTGGGAGCGATATTGTTTCTTTGCCCAACCACATGACGGCAGGCGGCCATGGCCTCTCACTCTCTGCTTCATCTTCCTACAAGGGAGCGCCTCTGATTGGTGTGCACTGCGAGAGGCGCTATACAAATTGATAGATACAATACAATACAATACAATACATCCAGTGAACTCGTTTTATAACCAAGTCTACTCGGAGGCACAAGTCTTCACACATCCATGGGTACCCAGCGAGGAAATTCAACCTCTGTCGTCTGTGTTGACCATGTAACAAGCAGTATCCGCACATTTCCCCCCAGACATTCCCCCCAGACATTTCCCTCCAGACATTTCCCCCGAACAGTAAGTAGGTAACTCTACCATTGTCCATGATAAATGTTATTAATCCAACTTCTATTGAAGCATGGACCTTCTTTCATCAATCCAACTTCTATTTAAGCAAAGAATTTCTTTCATCAATCCAGTTTCTATTTAAGCAAAGAATTTCTTTCATAAATCCAACTTCTATTTAAGCTAAGAATTTCTTTCATCAATCCAGTTTCTATTTAAGCAAAGAATTTCTTTCATAAATCCAACTTCTATTTAAGCAAAGAATTTCTTTCATCAATCCAACTTCTATTTAAGCAAAGAATTTCTTTCATCAATCCAGTTTCTATTTAAGTTAAGCAAAGAATTTCTTTCATCAATCCAACTTCTATTAAAGTAAAGAATTATTTTCATCAGTCCAACTCCGGGGGATAATGTCCGGGGGTGAAATGTCCTAGACCCGTAACAACCTTTACCGTCGAATGCCATGTACTGGATTTCCTATCCCATTTATAAGCCTTTAGATTAAAAATCAACATACGCCATTCTGTTGAGGATAGACTTGTACAGAAAGTCGTAAGTGCATCTGCTCTTTCGAACTGTCAAGAGACATGGAGGACCAAAGAGCTTATTTGCCTCTTGGCCGAGCAGATCAGATGGCATCCTACAACAAAGCATACATGTATATCGGCCAAAACGTACTTCACATTACAGTTACAGTTACAGTTACAGTTACAGTTAATGGGCTAGGTAAGCTGTGTAAGCTTTTATTGCCCATGTCTTTGCATCCAACTGTCCAGTTTATGTTTGAATGTGGTCAAGCTTGTTGCAGTCACTACTTCCTGTGGTAGCTGGTTCCAGCGATCCACAATTCTTTCGCTAAAAAAGAATTTTCTAACGTCCAAACGCACATGTTCACGATACAGTTTCATGTTATGGCCTCGCAAATTTACACTGGTTGCCTTTCTAAAGAAAGTCTTTTCGTCGATATTTTCCAGACCATGGAGGATTTTGTATGTTTCGATCAGATCCCCCCTCGTTCGTCTTCTTTCCAAGGAGAAAAGACCTAGCATTTGAAGTCTTTCTTCATACGGCATTCTAGCCAAGCACCTGACGAGTTTGGTGGCTCTCTTTTGAACTTTCTCAAGGCATTCTATATCTTTTTTGTAGTAGGGATTCCAAACTTGGACACAATATTCTAGATGTGGTCGAATATATGTGTTGTACAGTATCTTGAAACTGTCAATATCTATCTGCCTGAAACTCCTTTTTATCATGCCAAGAACTGTAAAGGTTACAGTGTCTTAGATTACAGTTAGAATGTGTTTCACATGACAAAGGCCAGAATGTATTTCACATTACAAAACCCAGAATGTATTCACATTGCAAAGGCCAGAATGTATTTCACATTACAAAAGCCAGAATGTATTTCACATTACAAAGGCTGAAATGTCCCTTATGTTACAAAGCAAGAAAATACTTCAATGTACTTCACATTAAAAAGGTTACATTGTCTCAGATTACGGTTAGAATTCATTCATTCATTCATTCAGGAGATTTATATAGCACCTCTTCAAGGTAACTACTCAGAGGTGCTCCCGACTCCAGCACGGCCAAAAAGAACAGTTTTCAGGTTAACATAGAATAAGTCAGAGAGCGTTCTGGGAAGCAGACACAATTCCAAGGGCAGCCCATTCCAGACGGTTGGGCCCACCACTGAGAAAGCACGATTTTGCATAGCAGCTGTGCGGGCAAACGGGACTGTGAGCACCCCCCTCTCAGAGGAGCGAAGGGAGGACTACCCTGGGCACCCGATACCGGACGAAAGAGGTCCCGCAGATAGGATGGGGCAAGGCCCAACTGACATCGCCACACCAGGGAGGCAATCCTATACACAATGCGCTGGCGGATAGGGAGCCAGTGTAAGGTTTCCAGCATAGTTGTAAAAAACGTTTTTTTCGTTTTTTATTTTTGTCCAAAAACGTCGTTTTTTTCGTTTTTATTTTTCGTCACGTTTTTCCGTTTTTTATTTTTTATTTTATGTAACTTTAATTATTTATTTACTGTCTGTTACTATTTGTTTATTTTTATTTTTTGGTCTGATATCCCTTACGTTGTCTCTCTGACTCCCTCCCTTCAAGGATTCATCTAGTTTAAGTCACTATTTAGTGTCATCAGTTGAGAAATAAACAGCACAGTACAGGAAATAAAATTTATAAAAGTTATTTGAATTTATAAGTTAAATCCAAAATGCGAAATGTTGTCTTTGTACACAGTAATGTCTGATTAACTGATAAACTGACTGGTATTACTCCATATTAAGTTCTTATATAAGTCAGAATTGTAAGTACAATTTTTAATTAAGTATAGGCCTACTCTGTACTTCTAAAGTTTAGTTTTTTTATTGTTTATGTCAGCATGGACCTATGTGGACTTATGTATAGGGCCTACAATTTAAATTTGTAAAGATTTCAATATTTTTTAATTTCTCAATTTCTTATTGAACCAAACTTATGAAAAAGAAAATAATTGTTGAAGATTAATGTTACTTAGTGTTTACTAATAAAGATATGTTATTTGCTAATTAAAATTAAATTGTATAAACAAGGTTTTTAATTTTAAAATGCAGTACAAGATGTAGGAAAGTCAAATTATTTTCTGTCTCGTTTTTTCCCCGTATTTTTCCGTTTTTTATTTTTTGGAATAAAACGACGTTTACTTCTCCTTAAATCATCAACGGCGAGCTGTGCCGTTAGTTCTCAACAATGTCTAAAAAAGCCGTCAAAGTAGATGAACTGGCTGAACTCGTTCAAGATGAGAAGATTTTGAGTGTTTTGGTCACTCGCCTCACCGCAATCCTAGAACCCATAATGGAAAAGCTTGTCAAAAAAATGGCAGCGGAGGTTACAATCGAGATAACAGCATCTCTTGCCGCACTCATGGAACAAAACAACAGGGAAATTACTGCCAAAACTGATGAAGCAGTCCCTTAAACTGGTATTGGGGCAGCCATGGGTATGAAGTGTTAGGGTTTTGTAAATCACTCATGTCTTTTTTCTTTAGCCATGGCTGGGCTGAGAGTGCCCCTGAGTTGGTTTCGTGAAGGGGTGCTATATAAGTCCCAAGAACAAATGAATGAACTTCAGTTTGTTTTCTTACCCTTGGCATAGGAGGGTGGGTAACCAGTCCTCCCCTGTCTCGTCTTCCCAATGTACAGTCAGTGTACTCATTATAGTTGAGTTTGCTGTGGGGCACTGGTGGAGCAGAAATATCGACATACGTATTTCTGTCCTGGTGGGGATTTAAAACCCTCGACCTCTCGGTTGTCAGTCCAGCCACGTTAACCACTAGACTCCTGCACCCCATAGAGAGAGTTTAAAATGTTTCTACATAATTATCCAGAGCACTGGAAGTTGCTGCTCAATTATATCCTGTACCTACCATTTCATGTCAATATGTCAAAATAATAATAATAATGTCGTTAATACATTCCTAACCCTCTTATCTATTTGACTATTATTTTTGTCTAATCGATATCTAAACTGTTGATTTTGTAATCTTGTTGCATTTGTGTCAACGAGTTTGTGAAATAAAGGAATAGTAGTAGTAGTAGTAAAACTCATTTCATGTTGAAACTTATTTTGGTGTTCATGTTGAAACTGTGAAGTAATCTGTCTCAACGTATTTTTATATCAACCATGCCTACTGGTCACCAGGACCAGCTGGAAATCTGCATTTCAGAATAATTGTAGCCTGTGGATTCAATTGAAAGCAACCATTGATCGATACCTTGTGCGACATGATAGCCGCATAATAGAAATTGCCTCAGATTGCATTAGATTAGCGTTGGTTAGATGACTATGTATGGACTGGACATTCTTCAGTTCTTGACTCGTGTTTATGTATGAAGTATTCTCGAAAGGATGCAAAAGGTGCTATATAAATGTTGAGTTATTAGCGTGGCTGTAGAGTGAGTACATTTTACCGTTAGCTAACCATAATATGAAAAAAACTTTTATAGTTAAAATGCTTTATTCGTATTGACTAAATGATTGTTTATTATATATGATGTTTATTATATATGTACAGCAAAATGCGGATTGCAACTGGTCCAATAAAGAATATACTTACTTACTTACTTACATGGAATGTACATTGTCAGTGGCACAAAATCTTTTAGAGTAAAAAATGGAGTTACTGGAACTTCGTATCCATGGCTGCATCTTGAAGTCAAGAATGTCTCTTCGTCCATTTTATGGACAAAGACATTTAATTTATCTTCAGTTTAACTGGTTTGCTGTTCTGTCTTCCACCTTTAAGTTATTTGGTTGGTAAGAAATAAGTTGGTAATAAATCATTTCGAATTAAATTTCTCGTGCATTGAAGACATAAAAAGTTCATAAGAATTTCATACAGGGTTCTTATAAAGTGACTGACCAGAGGGTATAGTGCTCGGATTTGGTGGATGGATTCATTTTGAAAATTCTGACAGTATTTGGGGCAAAAGTATTATCGGACCAGTTAGATTTAACAATTGAAGAGCAGTGTATTGAAATTGGCATGTATGCATAGTTTAAAATGTATGGTCAAATCAGAGACTGCTCAGATTCAGTTTGAAAGTGGCTACAGAATGCATGTATACTCCTTTCTGATCCCAGGATAGGATATGATGACTCATTCACGTATGGGGAAAAAGTTAAGAGGCAGGGCAAGAAGGTGGTGATTGAATCAGGCTGATCCTCTGATATGGCTGGGGCATTAAAAACACAAAAGCTGTAGTGGGACATATTGGGTAAGTGGGGAAGGGGAATGGGTGGTAGATGATTGCAGTCGGCCATGTGATGATGAGTTGCTGAGGAGATAACAAAGCATGCTTCCTTGTTAACCGGATGAGTTAGGTGGCAGGAAAATGTCTGCCTGTGAGAGCAACAGATAGATAGAGCAACAGGCAGATAGATTCTACCTGTGTTTTTAAGTGTATCATTATTTAATGGATTCATTCTCTAAGTGCTGGCTGGCATTTCCAGGGAGCTGTGCTGACTATACCTCTTTGTAACCGTCTTGTTTGTCGGAGAGTCTGGATTCAGTCACTGCACAAAAGACATTTTTAAATATCTCTTTTCTCCTTGCAGGGACTGAACCTTTGATGCTATGTTGCTACTATCATCTACTATGCTTTATAGATGTTTGAATACAATACAATATCCAATGGAGTAATTAAGTAATGCAGAGTTACAGACATTTAACAAACAACTGATTGATAATATTACTAGGCCTAAATTAGGACAAACAATCAAAGTCTAGCTTCTCTATTTGACCTAGCAATGACTGGCTAGGCCTAATTTGGTTTCACTTTAACTGACTCTCATATAAGAATTTTGTAACTAGCTGCATTATGACAGCCAGAGCTTTTCAATAAAGGAATATACAATACAATACAATAAAAAAAATTATATCATACTTTATAAGTTAGATAGACATGCTTAGTTAGTTGAGCTGGTATCTAACTGTATGCACCTCCTATGATATCATTGGATGCCAATATCTGCTAAAACCTTACCTTAAAGGAAGTGATACCTGGTGTGACATTCAGGGATATTTAGGCCTCTTGAATGGATGGAGTGGATAAGTATGAACCAGTGTTTGATATGCGTAATACCGGATACATGAATATATTTCATATTTGGCCACTCTAGATGGTGATTACCGAGCAGTCTGAGGGTCTGGTCTCTGTGATAGGAAGTGCCCCCTGAAGTACATAACTCTGGAATTTAAAGTTTCTTATTGTTAACCTCCTTAGCGTTAACCCCGAACGTTACTCGGGCCGGGAATTCTATGCAAAAGCGGTTAACCCCGAGTCACGTTCGGGTTCATACATACATACATACATACATACATACATGCATACATACATACATGCATACATACATACATACATACATACATAAATACATATACATATATAAATACATATATACCTACATAATGATCTATAATTATACCTACACATATATATATATTTACACACATAGATAGCAATGTAAATATATATACATACATACATACATACATACATACATACATACATATACATATATAAATACATATATACCTACATTATTATATATAATTATACCTACACATGTATATATTTACACACATAGATGGCAATGTAAATATATAAATATATATATACATACATACATACATACATACATACATACATACATACATACATACACACATACATACATATACATATATAAATACATATATACCTACATAATTATATATAATTATGCCTACACATGTATATATTTACACACATAGATGGCAATGTAAATATATATATATATGCATACATACATACATACATACATACATACATATACATATATAGATACATATATACCTACATAATTATATATAATTATACCTACACATGTATATATTTACACACATAGATGGCAATGTAAATATATATATATATATATATACACATACATACATACATACATACATACATACATACATACATACATACATACATACATACATACATACATACATATACATATATAAATACATATATACCTACATAATTATATATAATTATACCTACACATGTATATATTTATATATATTTTTATATATATATATATAGCTATGCATGTTTACATATATACATTATATACCTACACATGTATATTCATGCATATACATGCATACGTAAAACAATGCAACGTTTTTGGCTGGTTTTTCTGGGAGAAAATGAAACGCTAAGGAGGTTAAAATGCCCTAGAAAATCCAAAGTATCAAACCAGTTTGGCTCAGTGTAGACTGTAGAGTGTGGCATCCAGAACATTTCTGCATGTGAAATATACGTAACTGTTAAAAACATGGTTCTGTCCATATGGTCTTTCTCTAGTCACTTATTTGACAAGAGTTGTGATGCATTGTGTTCTAATACATCCTAGGTTGTCACCTGGTGATCCTATGCAGAACTGCTGACGATGACTGAGAATCAAGGCCATTTCTTTAAGTTTGCTATGTGGCTTGAGTAAACACAGCTTTGTCCTTCTAATGGCTTCTATGTGGTGGATAACATTAGATTTCACCCATTAGAGTATATTATGTATACTTGATGGTTTGATGTAGTCAGGTCCAGAGCACCCTTATTATTAGTTTTACTATAAAAAATGCTTCCTTATGATTAGAGGAAAATGCATCAATCCGATGTCTGATTCACAATAGCCGCCTTTTGTGCATGTTCTGCAGAAATGATTCACCAGTGTGTTGTAATATTTGGTACTCGTTAGCAGTGATAGATACTATGAAATATGGGCGACGTTAGGTATCTGCGGACCCATTTATTATGTAGCTGTATTGACTACAATTCCCGGATATGTAGTCAAGGCTATCTTGCGGCAACAATACTCCCACAGACAATTAACTTTTGGCAGGGTGCAAGACTTGGCACATCAGGAATTGCCACTTGGAAGGTTCTTCAGAATTTGAGACTGCAGCATTATGATGGGCTAAAAACAAGTATCACGGTTAGGTGCAAAACTAGCCAACTGATTAGCATCAGTATAAACTGCACTGGTTATATGCTTAGATTTATGAAAAACGTCCTAACATTGTAATTCTTTCACCATGGATAATAAATATGTGTATATGGGCTTTAGGCAGTGTCAAGTGTAGGACTGTAAAATGCCTAGCAGACAGATTTAATGCACAAGCCATGTGGAATGGAGGTGGCATGAAAACATACCATTCCACCTAGTACTGGGAGTAGTGTTGTTTTAGTTTTGCCTTGAGTTTTAGTTATAGTTATTATTAGTTTTACATGCTAGGTGTTTTAGTTATTATTAGTTTTAGTTATTTCGCCAAGTTTTAGTTTTAGTTATAGTTTTAGTTAATAGAAACTGACACTTTCTTGTTTCAGTTTTAGTTTCTTCAGTTTTAGTTTTAGTTTTAGTTTTAGTTTTAGTTATTTGTTCACTGATATTTAGCCGACAACAATGTATATCAAATTACTGCCAATAGGCAATAGCAACCATTATTCTTACAGTATGACAACATGCCATGTATCATACATGATATAATGTCCCTTTAATGATTAGTGTGGTAAAAATTTCTTGTTGAGCTTTATGTGATTCCCGATTTTCACCCCATGAACAAAAACATTGAATATTCAAGGACGCTAGGTTTTCGTTGTGTGTTTTCGTTAGGTTTTCGTTAGATGTTTTAGTTATTATTAGTTTTGACCGTTTTAGTTTCAGTTATCGTTTTTGGCCGGCTCCGCGAGTTTTAGTTATTATTAGTTTTAGTTATTGCACCGAGTTTTCGTTTTAGTTTTAGTTTTAGTTAACTATAACCCTGAGTTTTCGTTAACGAAGGTTTTCGTTTTAGTCTTAGTTAACGAAAACAACACTAACTGGGAGATACAGTGTGGACTCATTTACATGAAGTCATTGCACATGTCTTACGTTACAGTGTGTAAACCAGGTCGCAAGTAAAAAGGGATAATGTTGACAGTCAGTATTTAGCGCAACACTGCAGTTCTTGTATCACGTGTTAAGCAGTATGGACTGTTAAGTAAATGGGGGACATAACACCACTTCTTGTTAAACGAGTCTACACTGTATCTGGATTGAGGATAGTCTGTGTTAGCAGTGCACCAGAGACTTAGCTTCACTGTAACACATTTTCTGTATAGAAGAGTTAGGACATGGAACCAAAAATTAGTTCTCTCACAGAAAATTGCCTCATTATAACCTGGTTCTTTATAAGGAGGTTCTTGTTATGGCTTCTAAAGGCAGCATCATAATGAGTTTCTGGTGTAGTTCTATTTAGGAGTTGATTATATAAGTGCTTTGAGGACCTATTCAGATCAGTGCCTATTTGCAGGGTTCACTGCACAAGTGCACTGCTTGTCCTTCAACTCCACAATAACAATAAGCTAACCAAGTTAGAGAAGTATTTACGCTTGCTTGTGTTGCTATTTTTGTGTTCAGGGCCTGATTGCCCAACTAGTCATCTGGATAGCGGCAACAATTTTGGGCCTTGAACTACCTGCCTGAAAATTACTGTATACCAATTCCAGACGGTAATTTTGCAAGAAGATGTAGAAATAAGTTGTTTCGTTAGAAAACAGTTGTTGGAGCACAAACGGAGCCATTGTCACTTATAGACAGGCATCTCTGACTGTAGGCATCAGTCACTTTGTTTCATTGCCAGACATTTGCTTCTGATTTCTGGCCTCATTTGTTAGAAGAGGAGGAAGAGCAGTCTTTTAAGCTAGCCCTGAGGCAGCCAAGGGTGTGAAGTGTTAGAGATCTCATTTTCTTAGCCTTGACTTATGAAGGCAGGTGGCCAGCCCTCTCCATCGCCGTCTCATCTTAGTGACAGTGTACAGTCAGTGTTCTCATTATGGCTAAGTTTGCTAGGGCTGCATTGGGAGCAGAAAGCTCAAACCAAATTTCTGCCCTGGCAGGGTTTTGAAGCCCCAACCTCTCGATTGACAGTCCAGCACATTAATCGCTACACTGTTGAGCACCATGACTTGTTAGACTGATGTACAATGAAGTAAAGTAACAGTTAGCATTGCATGCAGTCTTTTTTACACCTTCTTTGACTAGTCAGATATGCAAACGGGATGTGCAGTTGATGCTCTGTGTTTCTGATACTGGCTAGACATTATGCTAGAGCTGAGGAAGGGGTAATATGCATTAAATGTTTCAAAATCTGTTTGACAGATGCTTGTGATGTAATGGGCTGGAAGAATGGCCTTTGGGTATGTCAGCTGGACCATGTGAAACTGATTAAGCCATGCAGCTGCTTAGGAGCACGTATATATTGTTTATAAAATTGAACTATTTTCTAGTTTTTATAGTAATTTCAATAAATGTCTGATTTGCAAGTATTGTCTGCAGTCAAACTAAAACACGACTCAAACTACATCGTAGCTACGAGTAACAGCTGGTTCCTATCAGGACTGAAATAATAGAGCAATTTTGTTCAGATGACAGCTTAAATTGCTACCATTACAGTGTGGAAATTCAAAAAAATAAAGTGGGGAGGGGCACATTCATTTGATTCATGTCATATGCCCCTACTTTGTGTGACATACCCCTGCTCTTGCATCGAATGCTATGGGATCCTATGTAGGCAGACATACAGGTTACTAGTGAATTTGTTCTGTTACCTTACCTCTGACCCTCTCAGTTTTGTCCTGAGGACACATCCTGGGTGACAGTGTTATTATATTAGATCATATTTCAGATTCAGAGAACTCAATATAACCTCCCATACTTAGGTACAAACTGGAGGGTGTTGTGATTATATTTGCAGCAGATGACACCAACTTGGAATGGGAAAGATAAAGAATGGGTGGGAGGGACTCGGTTGTGGGGCCAAAGTCCATGTTATGGCTGTGTAGCCAGGACCAGAGAAATTGACCATAGCCTTTGGGTCACAGACTGTCCTCCTCTTTGTCATTTCCCAAGCTGATAACAATCGGTTCATGCACCTGGTTTCCCCAGCTGACCATTAACAGCTAATGGAAAGGTTCTGGGCTATGGTTCAGGCAGTAATGGTCTGAATAAAATGGAATCAACAATAAAGGTACATGGGATTTCCTGGGATTGTATCGATTTCCAACTGTACTAGATCCCGCATTCATAAATTATCGAATTTACCAGATCATGGGTTTATAGATTTCCAACTGTACCAGATCCTGCATTCATAGAGGTTTGGATTTACCAGATCATGGGTTTATGGATTTTCAGATGTATCAGAGCGTTGGTTTATTGATTCAAAAGCCATATATTTGACTCTTTTGAAATTTCACATGACTTTCTTTGCCTTTGCTGTAAACTATTGCGTTGTTGTTGTCATCGTGTGGATATGAATGCATAAACATACCCTTGTAGTACTAGAGAACTGTGGGCCGTTTCTAGGCATTACGTTGTAAGTGTGGAAAAGCCAGCAATGGGATACCATCAGGCAGCTGCTGTCGTCTGAATCAGACCACAGTCAACACCTACTCATCAGTATCTGGCTAGGCTAGCTGGATAAGTTGGGGGGGGGGCGAAATTGCCATCATTTGTCTGAGTTAGGGATTCCACTGAAAGTAGGTCTCGTCCCATCATCACATATAGAGGAATAATTTTACAGCATTTAACTATTTCATAGGTTACATTAAAGTATTTATCCTATGATGGAGTGATGGGTACTTCAGTACATATCAGGATTGAATTCGGTACTCGGGTTGTATTTTACCTGGTAGTCAAAGTTCCACACCTCGAGCAATTGTGATATTCTGTAAGTACTTTGCAGATGTCGTTTTAGGCATGGGTAATGGGCATCCTTTGGAGCATGCTTTGTGAGCCCATGCTACACTGTTTTTGCTTTTATTAGGTCAGTAATTCTAAGACTTAATATTAGTATATTTACAGAGCTGATTTTCTAAGCTATATTAATATAGTTTGATGCCTTAGATCTGATATGATGTTTCAGCATTAATTGTGGAGGTTGTGAGAGCAGGCACTTATGTTTATTTAACGTACGTTACGGTACCTAATATATAGAATAACTTGCGTTATATAATAATATATTAAATTTTCTATGAAGGCCAATAAAAAACGAAATTCGGTTTAAAATCGGATTTCTAAAACCGAAATTCGGATTGCCAAAAAACCGATTTTAACAACCCTAATTAGGACAGTAATTCTAAGACTTAATATTAGGATATTTACAGCTGATTTTGTAAGCTATATATAGTTTGATGCCTTGGATCTGATATGATGTTCCAGCAATAATGTAATTAGCAACTTCTATTGCACCGGTGTCTAATGCACAAGGCATCAACCGATGGCACAAATAAATTGTGGAGGTTATGAGAGCAGGCTTTTGCTTGTGTTGTGCAAGTTTATGCCCAGTATGAAATTAACATAAATCATGCATTAGTTGTCCAAGTGAAAATGAGAGTATACAGTGACCCGGATGCTGTCCTTCTTCTTCGAAGTAGTAGCCATGCATCTCAATTGAGTCCTTGAATCTGTTATGATGTTCTAGCATTGATTGTGGAGGCTATGAGAGCAGGCACTTGCTTGTGTTGTGCAAGTTTATGCGGAGTATGAAATTAACATAAATCCTGCATTAATAGTGGAAGTGAAAATGAGAGTAATGACCGTTTCTGTGGTGTTTGTTTTGTGGTGACAGTGATGGAGTTTGATTTAGTGGCCTACTTGGTCTGATGGTAAAAGCTGTTTGACTGGGGCATGGCTGGAGTCAGAGTAAGCTCAGTGAAGGAAGTTTTACATGACATTGAATGGCTTCTGATGAACGCTTGCAGATGTGCAGTAGGTCCAGTTGAGGCAGGAGGAGGGCGGCTGGCATGTAGAACTCATGGTGTGCAGATAAGCCATCAGGGCTCATTAATCTCCGGTTGCTCTGGGACCCAACTGAAAATTTAATGGCTGTAATGTAATGCACCACACCTTCTATCAATGTTTTGGACTGTTTTTTGTAGCTCTCATTGAGGAAATTATTGAAAGATAAAGTCTAACAGTATTAACTTTATCCAGGATAATTTCAAGATATGTGATTTAGAGAAAAATTATAAGGCCCCCTCCAAAATGACAATGCTGTCATGGATAGGGTCAGAACGTTTAGGTAAAGAGAACCTTCATTTATTTATCAGTGAATGACTTAAAACATAGCCGGCAAATTTTTGAATCCAAACTGATTTGAGAATGCTAGGGACAGGACTCTATATTGAATTCCATACTTGGGAGACAACTAGTCATGGATGAATAATTGTGGATGGGCTGGGACTAGAGTGTGGCTGGTTCTGTTTCAGTCTTACTGTCCTCTTTAGATTATGTTGGCTTAGTCATCTGGTCTATCTGGGTGAAGAAGTTCTCACAGCTGATGTCTTTAGTAGACCCACTCAGCCAGTGCATGGTCCCTGTTGCTCATCTCTTGAAGAGAGCTATTATTAGGTATCAAAACAACTCTGCTAGAAAAAGTAGTTCAACATGTACAGAGAATGCCAGTTGACCGAATCCCACACAATGCACTACATGCAAGATTTTAAGGAAACAGACCAGACACCAGACAAGACTACTCTGTATCTGTAATATAAATGAGGACTTAACATCACTTGGACTAACAGTAAAGGGAGCAATGGACTTGACAAATAACCAAGGACATTGGAGATCATTTATTCATACCCGTCGCCACCAAATGGCTGGCCTCAGGAACTGATGGTGGTGATGATGACGGATGGATGCCCTGTGACTTTCCAGTATAACCAATGTAGCCCACTGCACCTAGATGACAACGGCACGTGATGTTAATTTATTTTTTATTTAACAATATGCCTTAATATAATTATAAGAAACCTAATTATCTTTATTAATTAGTTTGGTGTGTTTCATTTGGGGTAGTGAGTTTTGACAACAAGGCCAAGCTGTGTTGCCCTGTCTGTCTGTCTGTCTGTCTGCCTGCCTGCGTGGATACACATGGCTATTTTCTTAGTGGCATGGCTGTTTGAAAGGTTGGCTGATTGTTTAACTGCTGGCTGTTTGACTGGCTGGTCCCAAAGACACTGATGTATAGAGTAGTGACTGAATGCTTTGTGGTTTACACTTCTAGACAGCCATAGAAGTGGTGGCTTTTACAAACTCGGCAGCTCTAAATGTCTGTAGCTAAAAATTGATGTAGCTGCAATTATAAAAATATAATGGCCTGGATGGAGTTGTTTTCTTGGAACGGGGGCTGTGTAAGTAACAGGGACACTTTGGCCTTGTCGATGTGGCTGGCTGAATGACTCCACAGGGCACTAATCTTTAGAAGGATATCAGACTGCACTTATGCTTTTTGGGTTCTGTTACTTATGTTTATAATGGTCTGGATTGGACTTTGGGCTTAGAACCTCTTGCTGAACCTGGCTGCTGAGTTCCCAGAGGAACTTCATCCAACTGCTTTGATATCAGGCTTTTTTATACATGGTTCAATTACATCTGCTCTCTATGCTGCACCAGCACCAATCTCCTTCTCTATCTGTACCTCTTTTTCTCTCCTTGTGTCTGTGTAATTATTTCACTCATCTGTGTGCTGCTGCTTTTTTGCCATTCACAGGTTATTAATGCCTAATTCAGTTCCACAGACACCTGCTTCTTGACCTTCAGTTTCACCCAAGGCACAGCCTCTCCCTTGTTCCCAGTAGGAGCTGCCTGGGTCCTGGACGGCATCATTCATAATTTACAGGTGACTGGTGGAAATTCGACTTGACTAAGCATCCTCATCGGTTCTGTCAGGGATTAAGCATTCGTTATCCTAGTTTTTGGAAAGTTGATAAGAAGTGGCAGCATAGTAATTATAGTGTGGACGGTATGATACCAAGTAAAACCTCCTTCCTGTTGTTTTTTTGGCCTGTTGCTGTTTGTTGTTATTTAAAAGTTAAATATACTGGCTGCCTATGATCACTGTTGACTGGTTGTTCCGGACGTCAACTGGAATGATAATGATGGTTGTTGTTTCACAGTTTCGCTTTCAGATTGTTTACTTTTCCCTGATTGTTCCTGTTATTTACCGGATTTTCCCTTAAATTAGACCACTTGGCAGCATTCTAAGTCAGCTTTATGTTACTGTTGATAATAATAATAATAACAATAATAATAATTATAATAATTTATATGGCGCCGTAACACAGTTACAATGTTTTAAGTCTACGTGGAGGATCGATAAATCAGACTTAGTTGCATCATGACTACTTGTACAGCATCTGTATTTGTGCATCCATGATCAATCTGTTAATATAATGTAGTATATGTAATGTGTGTAATATACAATATATGTATATTTGTAATATGTAAAATAGTTTACAGTATTCATATGTGAGTTATAGTGTACTGCCATGAAAGATAGTTACTCTTGATGTGTAATGTAAATTGGTCATCTTTGGTCGACATCTTTTTATTATCGTGAGCACAAAATTCTATTAAAGCATTTCAGTCATTAGAAGTGGGTGAGTTGCTAGACTGAGATTCCTATAAAATTGAGCAGAATAATCATATATCTAGCTTGCTGAGATAGAACAAGCCCCAGTTTCAAAGGGTTATAACTAGGGCTGGACATTTAAAGCGTTATTAGCGCGATTAATGCGTTAGTTAATTAACGCGATTAAATTTTTTAAGGCAGTTAACGCGATTGTCACTGTGCCCAATTATTTCTAGAAATGTGCTAACACAATTCTTGATTAAACTGCGCAGTTTAAACTTTAAAGTAAGAATTAAAAAGAAGTAGTAAAGGCATGTTTGCTTTTTGTTTATTGACTGCAAACATTTATGTAGCGCATATTCAACATAACTACTCAGAGTCGGTAAAGTAGTTGTACTTGTTATCTATTGTGACATGCGTTAAAAATTAATAGCGTTATTAAAAATTTTAATCGTGCAATTAATTTCAATTAAAATTTTTATTCGTTGCCCACCCCTAGTTATAACAAAGGCTGAATGTAACCTGATGATGAGCTGGCTTCATTAGAACTTTATAATTTAGGCAGGCATCTGATTTCAGACAAATTCCGGTTGAAAAATTCTGTGTTAAGGAAGTGAAGTGTTGTAATCATTGCCAGTATATGTCCTATAGGGGCAGGAGGGTGTGTTCATATTTGCAAAGCAGGTTGTTTCTAATGGACTGTTTGTCTTAACTAGTTCCTAATTGACCTACTCATCTACGGCTTTCTAACTACTCTCAAAAGTCATGTCTGCCTGAAACTTGCACTGATGTGGCTATGCAGCCCACAGACATCGGTTGTCTAGTACTAGACCACAGTTGCTGTGACCTGCAGTCAGACATTTTATGCAGCCATTTGCCCCCAGTCCGACCATTGATGCGGTTGAATTATGGAGTTTTGCAGCATGTGATTAATGGATTGGTTAATAAGCATGCAAAAGTGGCCAGTTACCAGATAAGCTGTGTCTGTGAGCATTTGGTATGCTATGCTGCCAGGCATTACATTTAAGGGTGTACTGACCACTGACTGTGTGTGTGTGTGTTGTTGTTGTGTTCACTGACTCTCTCTCTCTCACAGAATCACTGTGAATGCACTCTACTGAGTGGCCAGCCCAATCTGCTGTGCCAGTATCCTGCCTTCAGAGGTCAGAGGTCAATTGGAATATCTGCAGAATTATGCCTGGCAGTCTGACAAGTCTCCACTTGAAAGCTACGACCAGATTGATTCCACTTGAAAGAGCCTGTCCATAGTGTGATTATTTTATGCCAGCATGTGTGGGAATCTGGTGATTCCCAACATGAATAGTCACTGGAGGACTTTAAATCTGGCACAGGCATTGCTTCTAGGTCACCTGTCCAATCCCACTGACACAAGTTCCACTAGAATAACAAGCCAGATCATAACTTGGAATGACAGGTGCTGTATAGGTTAGTGGTTAAGAGTACCTGTTACTAGACTTTCAACCTCTTGGTGGGAAATACTTTGGAAGAACTGAGATTTCTGCTTTGCCCCGGCTATAAAAGTCAGATGGCATACAGATCAGGTGCTTCAGGAAGTGACAAACAGACCACATTCATTGCGCTCTGGTGTCTGTGTGATTTCCATAATAGTCTGTGCAACATTGGCTGTCTTTAGTTAAATGCAAATGCAAATCTCTGCAATTTGTCGGTGCCCACAAAATCTGCATCAGGCAGACCAGCTTATTCACTGGCACTATATCAAATCAAGTCTACAGAAGCCAGGCTGCTCTAGATTCTTTGATAGTGGACAATTTGTGTCTGAGAACATTCTGGGACAGTATAACATTAACTGTTACAATAATACAATGTGATAACAGTACAGCACTGGATTTCTAGTGTGCCATTTACACCTGCTGTGAGCAACAGTGCATTGCATTGTAAGCGAGTAAGGGAATCCGATGAAATGTGTGCTTGAACACTTAGAACAAGCACTACGGGTAATTAATTTTAACACTGAAACGCGTTTGATAGTATGTTGCCGATATGATCAGTCATTAGAATTGCAGGTCTCTAAGATTTGCTGAAAGGAAATTTACCGTTTCATGACAAAGGCGACCCACAAAGTGCTTCTTGGTAACAATGCCCAATGAACTGAGAATGGGAGAAGACTGATTTGGGAAGATTTCTGTGAACACGGAATCGAGAAATAGTAATAGGAATATTCCAAATAGGGAAACCCACAGGTGATCTGTCTATACAGAGCTGGCTGAACTGATTCAGCTGAATATTAGGCCAAAAAAATATAGGTGTGTTTCCGGTAACAGTGGTTTTAAAATCTGGGTAGGTAGGTAGGAAAAAAAATTTATTTTGTAAAATATTTTTATGCAATGCTGCATCGTTGTATACGATAATAAACGAATATATCGTCATCATATTTCACCTTGCTCAGGCCAAACAAATATTTTTATGCAAGGGAAAGCAATGTTATCAATGTCGCAAAGGTTAAATTCATGTGTCAATGAAAAAAAATTTGAAAACATTATTTTAAAAAAATTATTTAAAAAAAATTTTCACAAAATTTTCCCAGTCGGGCCTAAGAAAGTGACTCGGTCGGGTTACCGGAAGCACAACATTATTTTGTTTTGGCCTTAGCTTCCAAGCTAATTTGTTGTTGAACTTCATTTTAGGCTGACTGTATTGTTGATTGTTGAACATTTTAGTTTCATTCAGTCTAGCTTCTATAGATGCTGATTGTATTATTAGAAGTAGCTTCTATTCTGATTCTATTGTTGGACTTCTCTGCTTTAAAGCAGACTGTGCTGCTAAGCATAGCTTCAAAGCCAGTTGTTTTGTTGATCTTAGCTTCTAAACTGGTTTTACTGCTGCACCCTTTTGTGTTGTTGGTTGTGGCTTCTAAGTAAGTTGTATTGTTGAATGTAGCTTTTAAGCTGATTGTGCTGTTGTACATGGCCTACTGTTGTACATAGCTGATTGTATTTGCTGAATTATTCAGTCATTTATCATAAAGTGAACAACAATTAATTATACTTAGTTTGCCACTGTTTCCATGATATGTACTTGATGAATTAAGTGCACTTATAAGAGTTTAGAAAACTCGTTGGAACTGAATAAATAGAAGTATATCAGGAAGTCTTCTTATCTGCTGTTGAAAGCACTGTTGATAATGCACACAACATGTGGCTAATAAAGTGGCCAGACCTTAATTTCAGTAGGCACTTTATTAAGTTGGCCACATGAAATATTATGTCTGTGGCCACAGTGGATTTGCTCATATTGCCAGACAAGGTGTGCGGATGAGTATTTGTACCACCTATGAGTATGCCTGTTATGAGGCTTTTACATATGACATATTTTGTGCCATAGAAGACAGCCTGCTGTTTTGAGTGCTCTCTATAAGCTGACATAATTACTTAATGGCCTTCATTGAAGGTCATGAAGTGTTAACAATAATATATACTTTGGCTATGGGATAACTGTTTCATCCTATGATTTATAACTCCTCTGATGATTTACTAGCAGAGGATGGATTGCACACGTTTGGTTTTGGTATGTGGCAAACTATGTATGTATATATGCAGTACCGGTTATTCGGCCATTGTGGGGCTTCCACAGTCCAGCATAGAAACTTTGATGTCATCAGTGCATTGTTCTGGAATAAGCAGCTTAGTAATTTCGGCATAGACTCCTTGGTCTTTCTTTTCCTGTAGTCTGGGAGCTTGAAAACCATTCTGTTTGAGCAAGGTCTTATGTCAATAGTTAGGGTTCACCTCTGACCAGTGTTTCTAGCAGAGCCCCTCTAGATGATGATTTACAGTTTGGGCTAAGCTTGGTCTGGGGTGATCTGTGACATACAGGATGTGGTATTGGATGACCTGATCTAAGTGCAATGATGTAATGAATTGTGGTTCAGTCACTGTTAGCCAATAGTAATGAGTCACTTTTCACTGAAGATTGTTCCAGTTTTGATCAGATAAACAACCTGATAGTGTGGCTTTGTTGGCCAGCCTTCAGTCATTGGACACTTTGTTATTACCAAGTCTACCCTGTTGTTGAGCCTATTCAGACCAAGGACATGCTATGGGATGAACAGGGACCTATCAATTGCTAATACATTGCCATTAAATGGGATGAACAGGGGACCTATCATTTGCTAATACATTGCCATTAAAGGTTTAAGTACCTTATACCATACTATATTGCCATTAATCCTTTTACTATACTATGTTGCCATTAAACAATGTTTACTATGTTGCCATTAAACAGGGTTTACTATGTTGCCATTAACAACATTTTACTATACTCTATTGTCATTAAACCTCTTATACTTAAATGTCTCCACTTGTAATACTTAATTTATGGGTGCCCCTTCAATTTAACTGGTACCCTGTCAAGATACACCACAAACTCATAAGGTTGTCTGGGTTGTGTAATGGTGGTAATAGTGGTCAATGTGCTGCACTGTGAACCAAGAGGTTGGAGGTTCACTTCCTTGCCATGACAGAAATTTGTTATGAGATTTCTGTTCCACCTGCGCCCTCTAGGCAACTCAGCTAAAATAAGTACACCGACTAGATCGTACCATTGGTGGGAGGATCAGACGGCGAGGGAGAGGACTGGCCACCTGCCATCATATGCCAAGACTAAGAAAAATGAAGTCGCTAGCACTTCATTGCCCTTGGCTGCCTGTTAGGTTAAAATTTCTTCTGATTTGGGAGTTGCATCAAGAACCTCCTAATACCGAGTTTGTGTTATAACAAGTTTACTTTCTATATATGAATTAGTTTTGGGGCCCATTCTATATCAGAAGTCATGTTACAGCAGGGGGGGAGGTTACAAGAAGTGTGTGAGTCTCCTTTGTGTCTACTGAATCTGCTCCAAACCCAGCCTTGATAAAACAGAAGAGTATATGAAGGAGTCCATAGGGCAGGCAGCAGGCTTCAAGTGTTTTACTTACAAAATGAATGATGATGTGGGAGTCTTGTAAAGAGCAGAGTGTCTGCTGTCTGTCAGTTAGAAGTATTCCAGAAGTCCTCCTTCTAGTCTGTGACCTTTTAGAACGTCTAGAGATTGCTGACAGTGACAGTAGACATGTACTTTTGGCTCTTAGTTATCTGGACATTTATGTAGCTCCTCTAAGAGCCTCTTGAAGACAGTTATGCCAGTCTGAGTCTTTTTGTTATCTTGTAATGATGTAGTGTTGTTGATGGTGTGTCACTGATGGCAATGATGTCGATGAGCTGATACTGATTTTGGAAATGATGACATTGATGATGATTTAAGTGTTGGTTATGATGTCACTATGGATACAGACTGGTGGGGTTAATAAAGGTTTTTTTATGATTTTGCCTGACTAATGTTACCAACAACTGGAACTCCTTCTGCCAAGATGGCAAATACTGTTGCTTTGCACAATTCTAAAACCACGATAAAATGTTTCTTTTTGTGTGATATGTGCTACTATCACCATTGCATGATACTTGCATTCCCAGAAGTTATAGTTCCAGATAAGAAATTGTGACATTATCATCTGTAAACTTGCAATGAAATAGGAATCCTCTCATAGCATGGTAGAATTTTGTCTATAACTTTGGGTAATCTCTTGTCTCTTTGTTGTTAATATGCCCATATATTAATTTACCAGTAGGCGTAGTGTTGAACAGTAAAAACCTGTTGTTTAATTGGGTCCTGACTAAAGCCCTGTGGCCTTCAAGCCCCTATGCCTGCTTGGCAGATCAACCCACCCAATATAAATCTGATTACCTATAGATGAAACTGATAAGGAAGGACTGCATTAGTAAGTTACTGATCACACAAACAATAAGTGACTGGAGCAGGAAATGAGTGAAGGTCTTCATCAAGTGTTTGGTTTACAAGCAAGATTTGCTTTTACAAAGCAAACAAATGAAGTCAAATAGATGAATCATTATGATTTCATTATTCATTTCACTTGTGTATACCTGTTTCTCAAGTCATCCTACAGCTGTACTCTTATTTATGGGGGCAGTGTGCACAGCTGCAGTATCCTCTCAAAACTAACTACGGTACTCTATGTTATAGTTTATGGTAATAGGATCTGGTTAACCGCGGACATCTGTGGTCAGCTCACAACACCTGATTTGGGTATTAACTACAATTTACAAGAAACATCCATTGAGGCCTCTGTATGCAGTTTGATAACTATACAGAAGTCTTCAGATTAGATATGAAGACCATCAGAGATACTTCTTTTCTGTTAACCAAACAAAAGTGTCTGCCATTAGACCACAGTGGATGTGCAACATACCACCAGACATTAGGTATCTGTGGCAGTTGAATCATCTCTGTATATACCAGCAGTCGACCAGTTTCAGAATATGCACTGACATTTGAGTCCATGTTTGTAAGACTTATAATAAAGAAATATATTAAAGCAAGGAACAACCTTATAAAGAGGAATAACGTTAGGTGTAGAAACGTTGAGCCAAGAAATAAAAATCTTAGAAAAAGGAGAAATGTCGAGCAAATGAGTTTTGTGAAAAACAATAAAGAAGCATTAAGATGATGAGAAATGTTCTTAAGTGACTGAGTAGTGCTATATGAAGTCATATTAACATGCTTGGATGGTGTCTTACTTCTAATAAGCACGGCCACCTATAGAAAGGAGGAATAAGATATTGTGATATTCTTAATATGCTGTTTAGTATCGTTCATTTCCTGTAAATACTTTAAATTGTTCACGTAACCAAATAACAAAAAGTGTTCACGACAAAAATTTTGAATGTGAATTTTAAGAAGAAATTAGACAAACTTTAAACAATTTTTGCATCTATTTTACCATCATTTGCTTAGCAATTATTCGTGTGGTTTGGAGTGGCTGCTTGCTAATTAATCTGCCTTGCTGTTACGAGTCTTGAGTTGACATTTGAATGTATGATGTAAATTCTATGTGAATATATGATGTGAATGCAAATACTTGTTGAGCCATAGATAGTATAATTATGTACTTCAGCCATTGACACGTATACATGTATGGTAAGCAAAGGCCATTCCTGTGCGGACCATTAAGGCAAGTGCATTCATAAATCAGCTCTTACCTTTCAATGTCTTACTTGCCTTACCTTTTGAATGACAACCAAGATTCTTACTACAACTATATAATGTAATGTAATGATGACAATTTCTATAGCTTCATCAGTAGCAATCTGCTTCTAGGATGTTTACACACAAACCCACACTGTCAAGTAATTGTAATTGTATTGTGCTGTATATATGCAGGTATGTACATATGTATTTGTATGTACTGTACGTATGTACTTGTGTGCATGTATAATTGTATATGCGTGCGTATGTATGTAGGTGTGTATGTATGTATGCAGTTGTTCTAAGACAGCTTAAATGTCTTTTGAATCACTTAAAACGCATTTCATGTATAATTGTTACATTTAGATATCAGAGTGATTGTGTAGCTGCTCTTAAAAGCACAGAAACATGGCTATCCAACAGAATAGGTGTGACCAGGTGCATCTTAAGATTAACTGAGTGTTGGTCCATGTTATATTAGCCCAATAGCATTGCAATTAAAGATTAAGAGGACCTGTCAGATGAAGAGGACATGCTGTGATGTTTCTTATTGATACTCTCAGCTACTGTTTAAAAACTGTAGATAATATTATGGTTTGCTTTCTTTGTAATGTTGCAGAGGATCAGAAGGATTCCATGAAGTCAGTCCATGATGGAAAGGGTCCTTATCCAGTCTGGGAGCCTCATCTGTGCGTCATCAATATGTCCACACGAAGGCTGTCTCACTTTCGAACAGATAAGGTTGGCGCTTATTTTATGGCTCTGAAGTCTCATTTCGAATGTAAAGTGGTCAGAGAGAAGATTGCCTTGGTTAAAGAAATTAAAATGCCCATTGTTGTGCACTCTGTTACAATGCAGGGACATTGCTTGAGCTTGTCTACCTTATTATTCTGCACCACAACATTTGTTTGGGTCATGTAATGTACTGTGTAAATGTGCAGGTACATATGTACATCCATACTTGCATACATATTTACATTTGCACACTTACATGCATGTGAATCATATACGTGTGTAGATGATTTTCATGATCATATGTTGCCAAGTGAAAGTTACAGGTGGTCTGTGAGAAATTGCATTTGAATGTTTTACGAGTGACAAGAGTTTTATTGTAATATTATGATAGCAGGTTTTAAGTTAATCAGCAGAAGACTAAGTTGTTGGCTGGAACTCCCAGATTCTTTATAGTTTGGGACAGTTAAATAGGTCACAGTTCAGGGTTTGCTGTGCAACACACTTGTGGGATGTCTGTTGATTTGCTGGCATCATGAGAAGATAGAATGTAAGGCAATGGTTGATAATTATCACTACATGGTAGTCTGTCACTTATAAGGCACAGGATGTCCAATCAATTCGTGATCAGTGTCGTGTGATTTCCGGATCTTCATTGTAAAACCCAACTCACAGCAGTCATCCAACAACAGTTCTTCCTCATATGGTTCATCCATGAATCACTGTACTAGAAGGGTACTCAGTCCCTTTGCCATCTCTGTTATGTGGTTTCTGGATTTTTTTTATCAAAGCCAAGTCATAATGTACATAAAGTACTGATCAACGGTCTGCCAGTTTCAAACCACACTCAGTTCAGCCTTTATCGGTTAAGTATGGTTCCACAGACGTTAGATAGGTATTAGGTGAGCTATGGCTTTAAATTTGCTCCAGTTTGGCTGAATGGCATCATCAACTGTCATTGTTTATGGTTTGGATGATGGCCAGGAATCAGAAACTCACCAGGATTCCGACCTTGGCTTGATATGTTAAGAGGCGGTTAACCACAGGCCGTGACTGATCTCTGGTAGACATGCTGAGTCTTTGTTTGGCATGTTCAGTTTGGAGCTGTTGAATAATTATTGCTTTGAGTTAAGAGGATTCTTCTGGGCCACTGGTCAGTCACTGGGCTGTGAGAAGCTCATAACTCACATGGCACCATGTGGCTCTGTATTAGCCATGGTTGAGTTTAGGCTGCATGATTAATATTGGTCTAGGGTGGTCCAGCTGGGCTTGCAATTAAGTTCTGCCTTGTCTTGCTATTTAAGCAAGTCATTAGTTTCTTTGTGATAAAAATGAATGTTATTGGATCTTATTTGGCATCTAACGCCATGCTTTATTAGTTGAGAGCTTTCTGGAGCAAAATAGAAGAGCTAATAACACAATATTCCTAACAGAAGTGTTTTAATTCAGACCAATATCTCTCCATGAGATACGCGAGAGAACCTTTTTAAGGTTCTTTAAAGGTGGTGTGAGTGTGTGTGTATGTGTATGTATATATATATATCCAGTTCCAGGTACCAGGTATACGTAGCCATGTAATATTTTGGCATTCTAAGAAACTGTGATGGGTGCTGTTCAACATAAAGCCGAAGTGGTTGCATCATACAGGCACCCTAGTGACCCTACCCTAGATGGTCATCCTGGGTGTCAGAAGCATCCAAAAAATCCACTTATCAGTCTCCTGCTCTGTCTCCAGATTTGCCCTTGAGGTGTGAGTGTTGTGTTGATTTCATAGTTTGCTTAGGGCACTGATGGCCGGAAGCTAGTCTAGAGCTGCCTCTGACAGCAGTAGCAGGAGCTTAGAGCTATCAGTTAAGGTTAGATTTTGGTCTAAGGCCCTCAAGATAACACCCACAGAATGATTGTCTGCTGAAGGTAGATACTAATTTGACTAGAGAACCCATATGTTGTCTGGTAATTTTAATCAGCAGAATGACTTGCAGAGTCTCATGCTCGGCGTAACAAATGAAGAGCAGTCCTTTCAGCTAAGCAATGAAGTGCTTTGGCTATGAGTGTTAGCACCTTCATTTCCTTTAGGCTTGGCATTTGAGGATAGGTAGGTGCCTGATCTTTCACCAACAGTGTACAATCAGTGTACTTATTTTATAGCTGTTTTTGCAAGGGAATGCAAGTGGTGGAGAGAGTTTTGCAAAATCTTTATGCTTTGTGGGAATTTGAATCCTTGACCTCTTGGTTTACTTTTCTGCACTCTACGCAGGGTTGGCAAGTTGTTGCCACCACCGGTTATAACCGGTTATTGCCATGGCTATAACCGTCCCGGCAACAACCTCTTGGCAATAATGGCAACAACCTCTTGGCAAAAATGGCAACAACCTTTTGGCAAAAATAGAAACTATTAATTATTGTGGTAATAAAATATGGAATCTTCACAGTTAACTTCATTTTTTATTTCTTCTGGCTTGCAGAGTTGATTGATTTAAATATATCATGCTTTAAATCAATCAAGTTTTTCCAAATAAAAATCACGTGATTTAACCATATAATTTCTTCCTAATAAAAGACATTTACAAGTTTTACATATCAAGTACAGTCAATATTAAATTGTTTAATTATGAATTAGAAATGTTGCCAAACCATTAGCTTCTATACACTACTAATAAATTACATAATACCAGGTAAGTATATAGAAAAGGCAATGACCTTGTTGACCTTCAGGAGTATTATTACTGCAGCACAAATGGCAGTTTATTTTGGAATAGTTGAACTGTAGGTCAGAATTTTTTTTGTCTTAATCTCATATAGTTGACTTTAACGACATTTATACTAAGGGGTAATATAGATTTACTACAGTGGTTTTAATTTCCCACAAGAAACATTTATTATAACTATGCAGTCTGTGCAGTGAAATATGATTTTCATTTGCCTTGCCCTTACTTTGGAGAAACTGGGCAACAACTGGCAATAACCGGCCGGCAACAACTGGCAATAACCGGCAATAACCGGTTATTGCCACTGTCCCGGCAACAATAGGTTGTTGCCGGCATTAACCCAACCCTGACTCTACGGGTTCTCTGTGTGGTCCATGGACAACCAATGGTCCGCAGGTGCGAGTCAGGTGGTCCATGGTGGAGAGTTAATAATATTCCCACAACATCCTTATAAAACATATTACACTCTGTTGTAGTTTGGTAAATAGCATTCTAGCTTGTTTTTGCTAGTGCTGTATTCTGTTTTTTGGTGATGTCGCTGCTTGCATATTGTAGTGAGAACATTTATACCTGGGCGGTCGTAATTTTTCGTTTCTGATAAAAATTTCATTGGGCTGTACAACGCAGGGTACTCTGCCATAAATTTCATTTAAATAAGGTGGCTGTCGCGGTAGAAAACTCAGAACCACTGCACTAAGACTATCACACTTGGCAGAGGTCATTGAAAAGCCTAGTCTGTTATTGTAGTGGTCAGTCATACAGAAGTTCTTAGATTCAATAAGACTTTGTCTTACTGCCTAGACAAGTGTAACTGTTCAAAAGGTCTTTAGGGGTGTTTAGTAAATGCAATTTGTAATCGAACATTTATATAGCACCAATAAAAGAGCAAAACAGATCAGAGGCACTCTTTGTGCTTGCCTTTATGGTGTTACATGTCACTAAAATCTAGAATTACAGTAGTTAGCATAAGAATGCAGAGTAATTTAGTAAACTAGAGAAGTCACCAGTGGTAGTGGCGGACTCACACGTGGAGCCCAAGCAATGGATTCCCAGTCAACAGCATTAGGATGCTTTGAATGAAGTTAAGAGAGACTGTGTTTTCTGTTGCTGAGACAGGCAGCGAATGATGCCCGCCAGAACACGTTGCCAAAGGTGGAGCTGATTGGAACGAAAAAGGAGGAGTTTGATACATTCTATGGCATCAAATCAACGAATAAGAATGACGTGCTTCTGAACTCACCACTTGGTAAGTAATAACATTGACTTAATTGGTGGTGTGTAACTGAGGGCTTTAATCTGGATGTAGTATTTTGTTAGTGTTTGTTTGTACTTGGTCAGCTATTCTAAAATGGAGCACCTTTAGGGTAAGACTTCTGTCCAGTAAGTAAGTCAGTACTGTGTTCTACGTGGTCTCAGCTCGGAAGAGAACACAGTAGTTTAACAGCTTTAACCCTTTCTGTATCAGTGACTGGATATGAAATGGAAAAGAGCCAAGGACTTAGTCTGTGGACTACAGTTTCTTTAGTCATAGAAAGATTATTTATCATTTTATTCCTGGAGGTCCAGTTTTTTATACTGTTCAGTTCAGTTTCCAGTGTAACAGTAGAGTTGCGTGGGAGAAAAAGGTTGTCATCCATAAATGCAATCTATGTTCAGCTGACTTACATTGCTGATTTTCATCATGTACTTTGAGTTCACAGCTGGATAAAAGTCATCCAATGCCATCCCATTTTTCAAAGCAGGTCGGGTCAGATCAGATTGGGTCAGATCGGATTAGGTCGGTTCAAAAAAAGGACGAACTCAGTCGAGAATGATTGATTTCAGTCTGAACATGGTGAAAATTTTGCGGTCTGATAGGATTGTAATTGTAATGAATTATTTCTATCATGCTTCGATGGATGGTGCTCCAAGCCAAGCCATATTCAGGTCAATATCCAGATAGCAGATCAGTCTGCTACGTTAGAGAGATAGCCTGTGGTGAATAAGCAATTTGAAATTTAAGGTAAATTAGTTGAGAATGAAATGACATAAGCAGCTGAGCAGAAGGGACAGATACAGGCAGAGTATGTTTTCCATAAGAGTATTCCAAATGTAGGTCAAGCCACCAAAGAGACTCATTCACCAAGAACAGTTGTAGTTTTAGGTGTGACCCTCCAGATGGGTAACCCGATTGATTAATGATAAATCTGGGAGTAAGGACTAATTTCAAGTATTGTGGTTGACTAGAGGTCAATGTTTGATAAACTACGAGCTTCAATTTGAAATAAATCCTTTGCTGAACAGGAAGCCAATGCAGAGATTTAAGTACAGGGGTTATGTGTTTATTTTTCAACATATTAGTTTTGGCTCTAGCCAAAGAGTTCTGAACATTTGCTAGAGAAATATATCCTTGAAGACATGGGGACATACGGCCTAATTCTGCATGTCATGAGTGAACATATCTTATATACTAATACCATTCTGGAAAAAGTCAGGCATTTCCTTGCAAGGTTATGGAGTAGCCAAGCACACAGCCTGGGACAAATGAAACTTCTCTAAATGTAATAATTTATTTAAGGCCAAGCACAAGGTTTTCTGTAATGTAAAACTGCCAGCAATTAAATTAGTGAAATATGAAGATTTGGCAGGTGAAACAAGTTTTCGCACAGGTTTGCACTGTTGCCTAAACGTAGTGTGATGAGGTGCCTGAAAACAGTAGGATAACAGTTGGTTTGCACTAAAGTACGTTCATGGTTAGAATGAGCACTGTATTCTTATTGACATTTATTGACATTTATTGCTGTACTAGGAGGATGCATGAACACCAGAGTGCGGTCTGGCACCTTATACACTAAAGAATATACTTACTTACTTGTAACTGGGCAGATCATTTATCTGGACCAATCTTTTGCCATTGCTTATTGAATTTCCTGTAGCAAACAGCACTGCTGTAATAATTGTGCAAAGTTTGATCGCCATATTCAGAGATCGTTATTTGCAATGGAGTTGGGACTGTATGGAGTACTACTCCTAAACTAAGCTATTGATTTTCTGGCATTCAACATGGTGCACTTGTTATCATATGATTGATTTTGGCATTTGTTATGCCTTGTGATGGTTTAGTGGTTAGACTGGTTCCGAATTTCTGTCTTGTTGACGCTCATGCAATTTTTATGATCCAGCCAACTCATTTCTTGCTGTAAGGATTCTCTACTGTTTCTTACCATTTATATCGTATGATTGATTTTGGTTTTTGTTATGCCTTGTGGACAGGTGGGGTAGTTTAGTGGTTAGACTGTTTTTAAATTTTCTGTGTTTTGAGACTCCTGCCAGCCAATACATTTATTCTACTGTAAGGATTCTTTTACTGTTTCATTTCCTCAGTGTTGGGCATTCTGATTAACATAGGAAGATAATTTTAGATTCTAATGACATTGGATGCGTGGGAGAATAGGAGGGATTGAATGCTGTCATGAGAGTCATTTTAAAAGGACAGAATGTTGACAGCTGTGATGATAATGGTGTGATCATCATCATTTTCATCACCAGTGTCATTAACATCGTCACATCATTGTTTTTGTCAGTACAATTACGGTTATCATCAAATAATCACTATTATCATGATCATCATCATCACTGTCATCATCATCATCAGTTCGTCAGCTGCTGTGTATCATATCTTGCTAAGGATAGATCTGGAAATGTGTGAAACTGTGCTTTGGCATATCCTTTGACCTCCTGTGTTGCTTATTTGACTAGCAGAGGCTGAAATGACTGTCTGAGCTGCATCTGAGCTTAGGAGGCTGACAGATAGCCCAGTAGGGCTTAGCTGGCCAGATGTGCCTCTGCCTTGCCTGGCCTATTCCCAGCCCTCCCCTCAACTGAACCATGGCACGTCACATAAACATGCTGATCCGTTGATGTCTGGGCTGCATCTGGGTGCATCATTCCGTTGCCTTGTGGTCACCAAATGAATGACTTCAGAGTATGGGCCTTAAGCCAACAGGGATCTGTACAACACACTCCTATATGTGCTATGGCCTTAATGGGATTTTTCTCACATTAGTAAATATGCAATTGCACAGCAGGTAACGATGGACAGTACTGGAATTTGTTGATCATTGTAGGTGTTATTAAATGAATGACTTACCGGGCTTTTATACAATACATTCAGATTCTTTGTGATACTGTTTGATGCACTGGCCGTGTTTTGGGTAGCCAGCTTTTGGTTGTGGTGTGGATATGACACTGGTAGGCACAGTTAAGTTAAGTGACTTGTAGCCCAGTTGTTTATGCGCCATCTTGGACAATCCACAGAATTGTAGGCCATTTGTGCTAACTCAGCCCTCCATTAATTATAATTAGTAGCTTTTATTGCATAAGGCATCAACCAATGGCAACTCTACTAACTACCACCAACTGCAAAGACAAATTGTTAGGTTCAGAAAGGTGTCCTGTGTTCAGTTGGTTCAGTTGTGTTTGTGCCTCTCTGAAAAGATCTGTCAAAACCCTATGGCATTACTTCTGAGCAGTTTCTAGAGGGTCATGTAAACAAATGTATTACTTTTATCTATTTAGTTTTAAGTCTGAAATTATTTTTCTTTTAACATGTCAACGCATTTATGTGTAAGTTGTGATCATGATTGCAGTCTGCTCAAAGCTTAAGTGAATAGGTGTATGTAACTGGGCATTTATAGAGCACATTTATAGGAAGCTCTCAAATTCACTTAGCACTTGGCTGTCTAAGAGAATGTGATATCCATGGTATTTTGGATTATTATCAGAGGACATAAGTCATGTATTTGAATTTATTCAAAATTATTTTAAACTGCACTTAATCAGTGATTGCATCTTAAATTATGCTTAGCTTTTCATTGTCAATAATAGCGTCATTCTCTCTTTGATTATTGATTATGTATATATCTGCATGTATTTCATCGGTTGTGAGTATTCTGTGCTATGTAGCGTGATTCACCTGAGATTGTTGGATGTAAATTGAGGCAACTTGCATGGAAGTTTCAGCAGATAGCATCTGGACTGATATTAGAGCCTAGCAAAAGCAAAAGGTCGTCTTGGTGCTCTTCATCTGCTGCACCATGTGGCTTCTTGGTCACACAGTCCACAGTAATGTTACTCTGCGTGTGAGCCTTTTGAATCTATTAGCTCTTGTTGTTCTGCTGCTTGCATAATTATAGTTGCTTTTCATGACGGCAGATGCTCCTCATGACAGTTTCAACAACCCTGACTATATACTGATCTCTACTTGGCCACACAGGTCACTTCAGAAGATGAATTTTGTTGTGTTAGAGGGTGTGGATTATCTGAGTGTAGGACATTATCCCCCGGACATTATCCCCGGACAATATCCCCCGGACATTATCCCCCCCGGACATTATCCCCCCCAGGGTAGGACATTATCCCCCCCAGTCTAAGATATAATCGTAATATATCGTAATATATATACATATATCGTAATATATATACATATATATATACATATATATATATATATATATATATATATATATACATATACATATACATATACATATACTTATACATACATATTCATATATATATATACATATACATATATATATACATATACATATACATATACATATACATATACATATACATATACATATACATATACATATACATATACATATACATATACATATACATATACATATACATATACATATACATATACATACATATATCATATACATATACATATACATATATATACATATATATACATATACATATACATACATATACATATACATACATATACATATATATATATATATACATATATATACATATACATATACATATACATATACATATACATACATATATATATATTATATATATTATACATATATACATATATATCTTGTATGCTCTTTATATACCATATATATATATATATATCCATATATATCTATATATATATATAGGATAACATATGTACATGTATATATAAATACATTATATGTACATATACATATATTTACACAGAGGGGGATAATGTCCGGGGGGGATAATGTCCTACGCAAAATCGGGGGGGATAATGTCCGGGGATAATGTCCGGGGATAATGTCCGGGGTGGATAATGTCCGTTCCCCGGATTATCTACTGCTCACTAGCAAGATTTTCTTTCTGTCAAACCAATAACAATGTTATTGTTATTGTTGTTACTATTATGGGTGTAATTAAGACTAATTCTACTTAAGTCTTAAGCCTGTTTATAGTTGGCCATTGAAAGACATAGAGACATGTAGTGGCTTTGAAAAAAAACTCAGTTTCCCTGAAATTTAGTTAGATGTAGTGGCTTAGGAAGTGATTCTTCCCTTCAGGGTCTGACTGGTTGAGGAATGGAACTGGATGTGCATAATTTGAGGACATACTGCACTTGGTCTAATTCAGGTCACTTGTGAAATGGTCCCAAAGATGTAAGACATCATATGGCTGTGTCAAACTATGATAATGCTGTGTACTACAGTGTAGATAAAACATGAGTCTTCTAAGTCAGTGCTTCTCAGACTTTCTGATGCTGCAGACCTGTAATTGTTTTACCAGCCATACTGTGGACCAGTGCTTTGCAACTTCAGCTTACATATATGGCATCTTATATTTAGATTTCGTAATATTGTCACTGTTTATTACAACTACACTTTTGTTACTGTTGCATGTTTAAAACTGTTTATTTTGTATGAACACTGATTTGACTATAATTATTGATTAATATTGTTGTACGTAAAAACATTTTGTATAGTGTAAGCACTAAGCATAGTAAGCAACTAAGCAATTTAATATTTTATTTAAGTATGATCAAAATCACTCAGGACCGGTACCAGGCCACAGCCACAGTTTGAGAAACACTGTTCTAAGTCATCACTAAGGCTTTGGCAAGATACCGAATACAATGGAACCTCCTATTAATACTCACGAATATAACACTCTATCCTGATTTCTGATTTGCCTGACCGATCGCATTCCGCTTAGGATGCTCCAATGGACGATGATTCCTGAACTATAAAATTTCACTTGAAACAACTATCAACTGAGGCCTTGTGCATTACATTAACAGTGCCATAGAAGTCAATGGGCTAGATAACATGGATTTTGGTATAACAGGGTCTGGGTTTGGATCCCAGAAATAAATGAAGCTTAGAACGAAGTGCTGCAAAGACGTAGTGTTATAAGTTCAAATGTATCTTGTGAAATGGATTTGTTTACGATTTGGGTATTGCAGACCTGTGTTTGCCGATATTAATTAAGGGCAATTAATTCTTTTAATCTTCCGATTGTTGTGCTGATGCCTTCCTGTTATATTTTGTATGCTGATGATGTTCCAGTATTGACTGCTTGTGGGCAGGTATTTGGTTCGTTAGGATCAGAAATTTATGTTTAGAATTTTGATGTTGGTCCACATATCCAGGTGTAGATGTTGATTCACTTGATTGTTACTCAGTTCTGATAAATGATTTCTACCTGGACACAGGTGAAGCAGCTGGACTTTGACATGGGGAATTTTCCTGTAGGGAAAATGGTTTTTCCTTTGATGTCATATGACATGGTCCTGCGATTTTACTAAGGTTTGAAAATTGGGTGTTGAATTCCTTTTGTTTTCAGTACCAACTCCCCAGAAAGTGGCAGATGATGGTAGATGTAAAACACCAAAACTCACATTAGAATAACCTGCAATGTCCTGCATAGGACTGTTTCTTCAAAAGTTTTACTCTATGTACGTTACTTATGAAAAGCTTCCCAAAATAGTGCAGAAGCTGTCCTTTTGTGAAAATGATCTTTTCACACTATCTTGTCGTCAGATGTCATCCCATTCATTTCACTCCGATGGCTCCAACTCACATGTTTGTCATCCTCTCATTTCATAGCATTTGCCTAACTGTCATTTGCTGTATGGTGTCTGCACTGGTTAATACTGGATGCAAATTGTTCTGGGAATTCAGCTTCAGCTGTCCGTTTCCCTTTAGCAGTCGGTCTGTGAGGCCAGCTTAATTGGGACACTTAGTTGATATGCCCTAGTAACTGGTTTAAATTCTTCAGACTACTGCATGATATGATTTCCTTCTGCTGGTGTATTTATCGCAAAATATTTAGTTGTACTATTGAAAATTTCATCACTTTTGATCATTCTGGTATTTTATTATTGTTTTTATTATTGTTATTGTTTTTATTATTATTATTATTATTTTATTTTTTATTATTACTATTATTATTATTATTATTAAGTATATAATAAGAGCCACTATATAATAACCAAGCATCATTTGATGGCACTGAGCAAGTATGAGTGAAGGACTTGCTTAAAGGTCCCTACACAGTAACTGTCTCAGGAGAGACTCAAACCTGTGCTCTCCACGTTACAAGGTGAGCGCTCTAACCAATCGGCTAAAGTCTAGTTGGGTTTGCTTTAGTGCGTTTTATAGCCCTTTAAGAATGCAATTAATTTTAATCAATGTTGTTCAAGTACTATGTGCTCATTTTGTTTCATCTATATGAGTTCATTTATTGAAAGATTAACCAATGAAAATTGAAGGGTTTAATTAGAGTTCATCTGAATTCATGCTTTCGAACTGTTGAGAGCCTCAAGTTCCATAATATTGTATGGTTTCCTTTTGTTTGACGTATGCTTTGTTGCAACAAGGATTTCTGGTTCAGTCAGTGCAGCAACATGTTATGGAGATTTTCTGCATCTGCATTCTGTGTGGGGTAATTTATTTAACCATCAACTTCTGTAGCATGAGATATTGCACTGATAGTATTGTTTAGGATCTACTCAAATGAAAGGTAACCCCATTTGGGGAGAGACTATGAGGGCAGTCCAAGGTGATATGGAGATCTCTATTGGGGTTGAGATTCTAATGTTTCATTCAGCATTTTTCCTTTATTGTTTACTGATGGTATTCTGTGCTCGGTGTATCAGTGATGCTAACCAATATCCTGTTTCCTATCAGATTGCTAAACTTGAGGGCACAGTGTCTGCTTTCCCTTCATATGCATTCCTAAGTTGGCTGTTAATTAACCAGACACTAATGTTCGGTGCTTTTTATTAAATGTTTACGTAGCATAATACTTTTAAAATATTTATGCAGCACTTTACCAGCAAGCAGTCAGTACATTGGACTTATTGTTACTGATTCTACTGTGGGGCCAATAGGACTTTCAAAAACCCAATCTCCTCTTATGTTCTACATTTGACATCCCAAAGGCTAGCAACCATATGCTTTCTCGAGACCACGTGGGATGCATCCATATATAGCACATACCCATTAGGCAGAAACATGAATTGTAGCTAACTTTGGGACTGCACGTGTAGGCGTTAGCTTCGGTCAAGCTTGCAATAGGTAACAAGGAAGGAGAAGATTATGTATGTATGTAGTATGTTTCAGGATCTATTACTATTCACAGTGTTACAGTGTTGCTGTTTGCTATTTTAGCTATAGCCCCATATTTGTGTATAATGTATATGTGTAATGTATCAATACACTTCATGTAATGTGTTTTAAGTACCTTGAAAACTGATCTAAATGTTTGCCTTTATCACATGTCGATTTTATTGAATTGGGTTTTCTTTGAAAGGGACTTAAAAAATTTGTCGCATAATTTATTTGTTTTTAATTGTCATAATTGCACAATTACATGCCGGTACTATGAATAGTTGCAGAAGCTGCTTGTGGTTATGGAATCTGTTGTTGATTTTAATGGTTGTTGGGTTTATAAGTGCAAACACATATTGAATGGCAGGGTTTCTAAGAACACTGCTCTGAAATGTAGAGGGATGTTGAATGGTTGAGATTTTAAGAGCACTGCTTCCAAATGCAGAGGGATATTGAAGGGTGGTAGTGGGTTTATAGAAGAACTTAGAACAGACCAAATGCGAATGAATGTTGAATGCTGGGTTTATAGAAAACTGATGGTATTCATAAATTATATTGATCTTAGACGTGGCACGAAGACAGTGTCTAAAGTATTGATATTTTACTTCTGCAATCTGAGTTCGAATTCAGGGCAATCGTGTGAAATCAAGACAGATCAAATTGTCAAATTGGTGTGGCATGTAACCTTGGAGACCATTATCTTTAATATCATTGCCTGTTTAAGTCATACACAGTTGGAATTGAGAGCCTCTGCTGCTTTCTGTCTGCTTGTAGCCACCATAGAAGCTGCCATTGAGAAGAGTCGGACATTGGACGCACGAAGCAACAACTCAGGTGGCAACTCCAACTGTAAGCAACCCGCTTTATCCATATATTATTTACTTTTGTGTATCTTGATGTGATATATATGTATGTATCACATCAATGTGATATATATATATATATATATATATACATGCATACATAGCTTGACTCTATGCTGAGCACTATGATCAATGGTTGCCATAAATCCATAAATAGTATTGTGCTTGCAGCCTGCAATTGAGTCTCTGTGACCTTTGAATCTCAATTGGTTCTATTTAAAGGATTATTATTATGATTATTCTGTAATTTTGTTTTATTTGGCAGTAACTATCAACTGATGCCTTTTATGTTACAGTTGCAGTGCTTTGAAGTTTCCATATAAAATTTTGTTAGATAGATGTAATGTAATGTAATTGTTATGGTAGTATTCATATAAAGCTCTGTTGAACTTGCATTGGGTGCTGCAGATTAGGAATTGTTATGAAACAAAGTGGTTGTAATATTTGCCTAGAGTAAAGTGGGGTAGGAAAAATAATTTTCCATCTGTGTAGACCAGTTATAGCTAAATCTGGATTTATTGATTGATTTAGAGATAGTATGAACCAGTAAGCCGTTGATTCATTCGTATTTGACATGCAATTTTTTCTTTCTGCACATACTGGTTTGTTGACATCAATTTGAAATACAGCGAAATATTATACTGTCCCCGAAAGCTAATAACAGAACACACCGTATTGGGCAATGTGCCATAGAAGAACTGCAGTGTGGCTCAAAATATTGACATTTCAGCATTCTCTTTTTTAACGTGGTTTAGGACACGTCCCCCCAATAACATCATGCTAGCAAGTTCACACTGCATTGTTGATGGTACTGAGGCAAATTCCTAATGTCATTCAGTTCAGCGTCTGAAGTTTGAATCTGGTTGTATCATGTTAAATTGTGTTTTTCTTGTCAGGCCATGTAACATGTAAATAAAGTCTGTCTGGCTCTCGTGCTTACACTTAGCCTAAAGATCCTTGAACCCCAGAACCGCACGGCTTAGGACTAAATGTTGATAGAAACATATAATATATGAGCTACTTATCTTCCCGCACCTAGTTACTCCTGAGCACGAGTAAACACGACCTGCAGCTGTAGTCACTGCCTACTATCTGTTTTCTGTATTGTCTTTTTTTCCTGTTAATATTTCAGTCGACAATGGTGCATTATCTCCACCAGAGGGCCGACGTGGTAGCACATCATCTCTCACTTCACAGTCGGAAGTAGTGAAGCCAGTCAGCAGCCAGTCAAAGTTTGCAGTAAGTCGGATGCGCGTCTTTTCCGCTTTTCCGGCACAGAGCTGCTGTTTGGTTAATCCATCTTATTCTGGTAGTTAACCTTCATGCACTTTAGGTTTGCATAGAGCCAAGTGCTTTGCTTTTGGTAGATCCATCTTGTGCTTTTACGTGACCCATATTGTGCTTGTGTTTGGGTGACCCATCCAGTGCTCTTGGTTGAGACATCATGTGCATTGTCCTGTCCATGGTCTCCTAGCAACTGGGCTTGGACCTCTCCACTTGGTATCCCTTGACAACCCCTCTGATAAGATGCAGCAGTGCCTGCGAATAAGCTGGTGCCCTGCATCAAGCTTTTAAGTAAACCTTTAGAAATTTTGAGATTATGATTATGTGCTTTTGGTTAACCCATCCTGATCAATATGGCTTGCTATGATTTTGCAGTTAGAAGGAAGTTAACCCTTTAGCTGCCGAGCGGTCATAGGTCAGACAAAGCCTCGTGTGCCGACAGCCAACACGAAGATGTAAAATTTTTGTTATTGTTGCAGTTGTAGTTTCTGTGCTACATTCACTGTTGCAATTACTATAATCCGTAATAATAAGACTAAAAATATCATGTTTATGTGAACATTGCTATTGCTCATTTATTTTCAATAGATACTGAGTACCTAGTATGCTAGAAAGGTATGGGTACTTGTAACTGAATGTTCAGAGCAACTGCTGCGGACTGTGTCATTACTTCAGCCACATGATATTTTCAGTATTTTATTTTGGTATGATATGCTTCAAAACAATCATTGATATAAAAATAATACAGTGATATACTCTGATATCGGATATAACTTTATCAACCTTAAGTTGGTACTTGGCTGAGGCTGGATAGGCTACACAACTTTCAAACACTTCCCGAGCCACTGCTTTCTTGGAACAAACACGACACTAAAATCGCGGTCTACTAACGTACCAAGCACTTGTTCTTTAGTAAACCTCTTTGCAGTTATGTAAAAATGTCAACAGTTATCGAAAAATGTCGAACGTTATCATAATAAAATGCCAGTAGTAACTGCAAAGCATCTGTGATAAAACACCTAAAACGCGCAAATCATTTAGCACTTCTAGCACTGACATCAGCTTTACAAATAGATTACAAAAGTAGCCCAATAGTAGTCCAAACATTGCAGAATATACTCTACTGACTTTCATGTGCCTAGGCTTTGAATAATATGGAGTGCCTACAGTGCCACACTAGGCATAGAGGCGACTGTATGCATGACGAGCGCCGCTCGTCATAAGGGCACACAGCATACCGATAATTCATGACGAGCACCGCTCGTCAATACGGCAGCTAACGGGTTAATTATGCCTCAAGACAAACCTTTGTTTGTATGTGACCTAGAGTAGCAACTAATGGACAGTCTTTAGAGTCATTCATGAGTTGTATTGTCCAAGGTATATTGCATTTATTGTGAGTGTGTCATGGCTAACGCCTCCAGATGTGCATGCTATCAGATCTCTGTATTTATTTTTAAACTATGCTGGAGTTCTAGTTGACTGCACAGGACAAAGTTGCAGGAAATGCCTATTTAAGTTAGGCATAAGATATGGGTAATTCTGCTCCTGAGGTTCATGTCACCAAATGTCTCTGCATGTTTTCTTTAACATAAAGAAGATAAACAGTCCCTTACGATTGCCTGAGAGGCAGCCATTGTTGTGAAGTGTGTCTTCGTTTTTCTTAGCCTCGGCTTATGAGGGCGGCTGGCCAGCACTCTCTTTCTTGCCATCTTATCTTCCCACCAACAGTGTACGGTCAGTGTGCTCATGATAGCTGAGTTGGCTTGGAGCACAGGTGGAACAGAAATCTCTAAATAAATTTCTACCCTAACAGGGATTTGATCCTCTGACCTCTCGGTTGACAGTCTGGCACCCTAATTACTAGACACACCCCTAACAATTATAGTAGTAATAATAATATTTTTTCAAGTTTAAGTTATTTCCTGAAAATGCTGGTGCCTCTAATGTAGCACACATCATGAAACATGAACTGTGATATTAATATGCAGGTGATATTGATCTCAGGTATCTTTGGAACATGACCTTACTATAGAGAAACTGCATTGTAACATGGTACTAGATTTATGGGTTCTTAAAAGTTGTTAATGTGAAGTAAGGAGGTACAGTGAGTTCTTTATGTTAAAACTTCACTTGCTGTTAATCATTCGTTTCTGAATGACGTATCTCTTAGGCCACAACAGTACTTGTTGTATTGTCAATGTATAGTCTCTTGGTCATGTTGCAAACATCATAGGACTTTTCTAGGTCAGATTAGTTCAAGTTATATGTCATGTTTGTGTTTAAGTTTAGAGTTTGTTGCACACAGCCCTCAAGGAAGTTAAACTGTCACTTATTAAAGTTATATTTTTTATATTAAAGTCAGTTAAAGTTCTACATTCTCACTAGACTCATATTTGTATATGCCTTGGTCGGATAGACTTTGAGGCGATCCTACAGCTGGGAAATAGATGACAAGCTTTACAATTTCATCTGAGGACATGTGAAAAGGAAATGCGTGCCTTCATGAGGTCTATTCAAGTTTTGATGCAATGCTTCCTGTGGTTATACTTGTAGAATTTTTTTACAAGAAAGTCGCAGCAGTGGAAGTCGAATATTGGCCGAGCGAAAAGTGTCAACAAGCTAGACAAGAAGAAGATTGGAAATGGAACAAATGGAGATTCTGACAAGTTAGTTGGCATTTTTAGAACTTCAGTATTTTCAGTAACTTTGAATTTTATTAATCACTTTAAATATCCTATCACGTGCCCCATTCTTACTCGTACCACTAAACCTGTAGAGGTCTACGTTTCATGTTCAGATGTTATGCAAATGTGCTTTTGTAGATTATTACGCTTCTGCTTATGTATAAGAATTTTACTCAAAATGTCAAATGTATAAAATACATGTTATATATTTATATATTCAATTATGTACAAAAGTATAAATGTACACATGTATAATATATATCTTTGTAAATTGATTACTGGAAATGTGGTATGAATTGGTAATTGGTAAGATTTGGACTAAGCAAGAACATGCAGTTGAAGGATTCTGAACTTAAATTGCCACAAGTTTTAATTTAAGTTATTGAAATTTTTTATGGCTGACTGCAACTCTTAAAATGAAGGCATGCCATTGTGCTTTATTGCATAGTTTTTTGCATCTCGTTGTTAATAAAGCTTTTAAATCAGAATATTCTGCTTTGCATAATATCTGGACGCATTCATAATCATATTAGTTAGAAATTTTTATGCTGATGCAAGACTGATGAGTTGTACCACTTCCTGCATTGTTAGTGTAGAAAGTGGTATATATATCTGGTGCTACCTTAGTTTGTTACTCCTCTGTTACCCGTTATCTGGACTTGTTACTGTAGTGCTACTCAAAACGATGATGTAGTATTATCATTGACCGAAGTAGCTATAGTTTATTGATGTAGCTTTTCAGTTTCGTGTGGTGTTGACCACTTGAATTGATATTATCTATGTCCTCCAGAGATGTGGCCATGCTCAGCAGAGAGGCCTTCCATTGATGATGTTGATTATGATGATCCAGAAGTCATTTGCTATTGTCTGCTTTTGGTAGATTTTGGTCTTGTAAAGTTCTGGAAAATTCTGGACACCTTATAAATAAATAACATAAGACTGCATAAAAATTAAGACTTTAGTTTCAATCTAAAATTTATATTTTACTTCTTGAACATCTTTGTGTCATGTTTGTTCAACTGCTGAAAAGGTGTAAACTCTTTGTTTCTTCTTAATGGTTGTCGCGGTCTTGTCTTGGAGGTTGTTGGCCCTTTTCAGCTTCTTTGAAAGTGTTTATTGATTTTGAGCTGGTGCAGTAAAAGTATAGGTTTAACAATTTTAACATTTATTAGTTACTAATTAATATGCTTATGTAACTGCTAACTAAATATGTAACTAATTAGTATGCTTTTAATATCTGAGTAGCAGTTTTGCAATAGTTCAGTATTGTAAAACTTATAATTAATCAATCAGCAAATCAATCAATGAGTGAATCAATATTCCATTAATCAATGAATCATTAAACAGGTATTCAATTAATCATTCAGTAAATCAAGCAATAATGTTTTCGATCGCAGATATTTCTGGCATGTTGAGTCTGAGCCGGGATTGTTGAAGTAGGCCATGATGGGCTGTGTTGTCATCCATATCTTTATTTCTTTATGGTGTTTTCATTCTCGCCTGGGAGTCCTTCCATTCTGGGCCACTGGGCATCAGCGATAGGATCTATGTTATGATCAATAAATCATATAGTACGTTAATATCTGCAAGTTTTAATGCCCATAATGGTTTTAGTTTGCCGTGGAATTTTACACTCTGCTGTAATAACAACTGTTTGTTGATAATTAATTTGTAGTTAATTATCTTTCTCTTTGGCTGCTGACCATTTTGATTGAGCAATTTGCTTCTTATCAGTTGGAATGGTCTTTAGATTCAGCTTTATTAGGCTATTCTGCATTATTAGGTGACCTTGCAGTTCATGTTTTTTAAGTTTAATTATCCTGTAATTATTACATAATGTGGATTGGTCCATAATTCTTCTGAAGGACCACTTCAGTACGTCTTTTTATTATTTTTAATATTAAATGCTGGAATCTGATGTATCAATTGTGTTGATGATGTTTATCAGTCCCCTGTATCTCTATGACTGTGAAATGGCAACCATTGGGTGAGTTGTACTCTGAGGAAAACATCTTCTCTGTGTTCTTTGTTTTTGATTTGCTAAATTCTTGCATGGTGTTAATTAATTTCTGTATTGCATGAATGACACTACTTAAGATTTATTTTTTTGCTTTATTCGTTTTATCATCGTGCAAGCTTTGAAACAAGGTCAAATTGTCCAAGACTGTTAAAGACTATTACTATTAATTTTTAGCCCTGGTTGAACTCTGAGGTCAAGAGGTCAAAGTTATTGAAAGTTTGAATAGCACAGATGTTAGTGACATTAATGAATGAATGTCTGATAGCGATATCAACAAACGATATATATTTTTATAAACAAATAATTACTTAGAACTCTGCTTAAGAAAGTAATTACTTTTAACAAGTGTGCATTTAAGCATCTTTGTTCTTATTACTACTAATCTTACCCAGTCAGGCACTAGAGTTTGCAGTAAGAAGTGCCTTTGAAGGGAATGGGGATACAGTGATATCTGTTGAGGTCATCTTGGGCAGTAACTTACTGGGCTAGCTGTTTTTCATGCCACCAAGACAGAAGGGGTGATCTGGCCATTTGCACCATACGGCCATGGTTGTAAAACAGCCCCCAGTGCCTATTCAGTATTCCAAGTATTCATGCTTTAGAAATTGAAACTTTGTAATTATTGTACTCTACCTTCTGTGCTGAGAATTGATACTAGTAAACACTTAGAATTAACTTGCTACTTCGAGTGAGGTATAAATTGTCATTAGTGCCATTGCAACTACAGCTTTTGTAGACTTGCGTGGCTTTCTTTAAAGGAAAAATTATCATTGCAACCATTCCATAAACACGCAAATTTAAGAAACCATCTTCACAGCTGCATATTTTGCTTCCATCACTGCCAGTATAGGCTATCACTGCAAGCTAAAAGTTCATTATTAAATCATGTTTACTTATTTATAAATGTGCACCAGGATGAATTTCTGGTCAGGCTTTGAGGCCTTTGATGAGCCGAGGCCTACATTTTCAGTGCACTTGTGTAGTTGCTGAGTAGCTGACATGATTTAGCAATCGCTTGTTAGCTTTATGAATCATGTTTAGGATTTTAGCAAGCAATTTAGCACACAGGAAAAGTACTCTAATGATGGACAGCTGTACTGAGAATTGGATTGATTGCCATGTTGAGGATATTTGGTAGCTATGCATATATGTATTATCATTGTTTAGATCAGACAGCTACATGTGCAGTGCTGAGGTACTTAAAAGGAGCTATATGAAGTATCTTGATGCATACTTACATAGATGTTCCTGCTAGTTCTGTTTGTAAGGTAACGTAACGTTCTGCTTGTGTGAAAGCAGTGAAGTGAAAGTGTGTTCAAAGGTAATGGCTCATAATGGTCAGTCTTCTCCATCACTCATGGTGTTGTTTATGTAACACCTCCTGATGGAGAACGTATGGAGTGTTTCAGTGTTTCTGACCATGGCTTTGCAGTAATGTAGTCAGTGATATATACAGTACCCTTACAAGAAACTTTTTTTGGACAGTTCTGTGCCTAGTGCCAACGAAATAGAACAGTTTTCATTTTGAGTAATTAGGTTCCCTGAAGTCAAATAATACTTTTTGAAAGTGCAAAGAACTGCCATCCAACAACTGAACCCAGTTTCTATATATGTGATGCCCTTGTCACTTCTGCATGAAACAATTGGGTCTGAGCCTCAGGTGCAGTGGGGACATTACTGTTATTATTATTTCCGGTTTTTATGATGCCAATATCAAATGATGAAGCATAAATCGAATACGTTATGGAACTGTCCAGAGCCTGTCTCAGAGGATGCTTCAACCCACAGCACTGTGACACTGTCAGATGAAGTACAATATCCGACCAATCAGTCGGTGGCTGTGACACGTTTGAAATGTCAATGAGTTGCCAATCAGTCATTTGCCACTTTCAACGATCAATATTTGGTCGAGTTTTTCAAGTCATTGCCACTTTTGCAATTCATGTGGACGCGTCTGGCGTCATGATTCTTCGAAACAAGCCATCAGCTGGACAGGGAAAACATGACCTAATTGCACGTTGGACTGAATGAACATCACCGTAATTGGGGCATACAAATTTTGTCTGTCGGGATTTAAGACATGTCTCACTAATGCCTTCACACACAGTTGTGGGACGTGGTAGCCAATTGGTTAAAACACCAAGCCTGTAATTTGTAGAGTAAGGGTTCGAGCCTCCACTGAGATGGTTACTGTGTAGGAACCTTGAGCAAGTCCTATACTCACAGTTGCTCAGTGCCATCAATGTTCTGTTGTATGGTCGTGTGTGCACTTCTGAAATTTGGAATGAGGGCAATATCAAATGCGCTTTGTATTGTTTGTATTGTATAGTCTTTCTGGGAAGCCAACCTGGATGATTTTACGTTGGATGAATCTGGTTTGATATGTACTGAATCCGTTCTGTCATTTCTAGGAGGTCCATATGATTGCTGGATTTGCTTCCTGTATGTGACTATTACGATTAACTAATCGTAGGAATGATGCATGTGTGTGAGTTTGTGTGACATACTGTCATGTCCCATCATTGTCTCTGTCTCTCAGCGGATATTTGTTCCATCATAGTGGGGAAGACTAGATAAGCTCCTTGGGCTTCTTCTCCCCATGAATCGATTTTTATTACTTAACCTGTTAGACTATGACCTCTTCAATTTCTGTTACCTACTAATGGCATTTACGAAATGAAAACTGTTGACTGTATTCATACGTGCACATTGTGTTCACTGTTCATGGAATCGATTCTAATAAAATTTGAATTTGAATATTGTCCCGATTGCAGCTTAGGTTTGGTGTGCAATCAGTTGATGCTTTGTGCATTAGGCACTGGCACATTAGTTGTATTGCAAGACATTTATATAGCACCTTTTAAGATACTCTTACAACTGCTGCAGACATGGCTGATAATTAATTTGAGGGTACATCCTTTGTGGCTGATAAACAAGACACTTCTTTGGCTAGCATAAGAATCAACATCTGATGGTCTGACCACAGATTGTTTCTTGTAGTTGGCAGGTCTAGAATAATGTTTCTTAAAATCGTGTTGACCACATGGTTATCTGCTATGACCAGAGTATGCACTGTGCATGCATCAGAAGCTTCATATGATACACTTCATTACGATTTGTAGCAGGATACAATCAGCAACATGATGCCAAACTAAGTGTAGAAGTGTGGCCTGGCTGTAACACAGTTCACTAGAACTTTGTTATAACTTGCTTCATTATGACATGAATTCTGAAATTGTATGATCAGGAACATGGATCTCAAATTTAGTTCAACTTTAAAAATTTGCCTAATTATAACAAAATCTTGGTTTAATGAATTAAATGAATATACTTACATACATGAGATTCCTGTGTACATTAAAAATACATGAGTAGTAAAAATGTGTTAAGTAGTCGGCTGAATTTGCTTTGTTGCTTCAGCTGTTGTAATGAATTAAGTGCCTTGTGAGTGGGTGGAATATTTCTCAGGTCCCCTCCCTTTCCTGCTATCAGCTTATACCCAATTGTGACCAACCTGCATCCTTTTTTTATTGCAGCATCCTCAATTATTCTAACCGATGAGAAATAATGTCACTATAAATACTCTCGTCGGCTCAGAGCATCATTTGAAATGCAGTTTGTAATCTTCTTATTTAAGCGTTGCAGCTATTACAATGGTTATGCTTTAGTTGAGCTTCGTTTCATCGAATCCACTGCACTTTTTTCAGTTCAGAAACCAAAAGCTGTTAGAGCATTTTTGCCATGTAGAAAGTGGACATTTGAAGGTCATTCTGTTTATTTGTGAGCTTGTGTAGCGAGGTTGGTAGCACCACTGATGAGTTGTCTTGAAGAGTCTCGCGACCTTATATTGATAAACGCAATTACAATTACAATAGTGACATTTTGGAAAACATTCAACACTCCACACATTTACTACCTAATAGTGCTTCACATCAGTTGTAGAGTGAGACTTTATTCGGTTGCTGTAGGCCGATAGGAAATACTGTAGTTTAGTAGTTACCAGTATATGTTAGTCAAGATATCACTGAGAATGAAAAATGGTAGCTGCACACTTTTGGCTGAAACCACATTTTATTTGCAACTGGAAACTCTAGTGTTATTTGTATAGCACTTTGCACTGTTGAAGGTTTATAAAATGTGTAACACAAATTGTCTGGTATGCACATATTTACAACAGGTAAAAATTTTCTCAGATTCTTGCTGATAAGAAATTCTGTTTAACCTAGTAATAAAAATAAGTGGAAGGAATTTCAGAATTCAGAAAGAAATGTTATTAGGTAATGCAATCAATTCTCATCAACCACTGAATAACCTGAAAGCTGACTCATCCACAGCGTGATTCTTAACCCTTTAGCTGCCGAGCGGTCATAAGTCAGACAAAGCCTCTTGTGCCGACAGCCAACACGAAGATGTAAATTTATTTTATTGTTGCAGTTGTAGTTTCTGTGCTACATTCACTGTTACAATTACTATAATCCGTAATAATAAGACTAAAAATATCATGTTTATGTGAACATTGCTATTGCTAATTTATTTTCAATAGATACTGAGTACCTAGTATGCTAGAAAGGTATGGGTACTTGTAACTGAATGTTCAGAGCAACTGCTGCAGACTGGGTCATAATTTCAGCCACATGATATTTCCAGTATTTAATTTCGGTATGATATGCTTCAAAACAATCATTGATATAAAAATAATACAGTGATATACTCTGATATCGGATATAATGTATAACTTTATCAACCTTAGGTAGGTACTTGGCTGAGGCTGGATAGGCTACACAACTTTCAAACACTTCCCGAGCCACTGCTTTCTTGGAACAAACACGACACTAAAATCGCGATCTACTAACGTACCAAGCACTTATTCTTTAGTAAACCTCTTTGCAACCATGTAAAAATGTCAACAGTTATCGAAAAATGTCGAACGTTATCATAATAAAATGCCAGTAGTAACTGCAAAGCATCTGTGATAAAACACCTAAAAACGCGCAACACATTTAGCACTTCTAGCACTGACATCAGCTTTACAAATAGAGCACAAAAGTAGCCCAATAGTAGTCCAAACATTGCAGAATATACTCCACTAACTTTCATGTGCCTAGGCTTAGAATAATATGGAGTGCCTACAGTGCCACATTAGGCACAGAGGCGGCTGTATGCATGACGAGCGCCGCTCGTCATAAGGGCACACAACTTACAGATAATTCATGACGAGCACCGCTCGTCAATACGGCAGCTAACGGGTTAAGGCACAAAACCAGGCTGTAGGTGACATGGGTTTAACCCCTTAACGACGAGCGTGTACTAAAATGCATGGGAAATCCTATGCAGCTCATCGTTAAAGGGTTAAATGCCATAGGTGACAAGTGTTTAAATGCCAAGTCCAGTGCTCATAGCTGTTTTAAACTGATGTGTCATTACATAGTGCATGGAGTTAATCCATTTTTGTATCAATGTCATAAATATGTCTTTGACAAAGTTTGACCTTAGAATTCTTCTTCCTCTTCTTAGCACTTAACTGGCAAAAAGTCATTATTGCTTCGCCTTGCCTGTTTATTTGGATTGTTAAGTTAATTTCTTTTCTTTCGTTTTTATTTTTACTTGCATTTCATTTGTCGTATCAGCTGTTTAGGATGTTTTTTGCATGTGCATGTTCACACTGTTTAAAGTAGATGTTTATTGCACGCAGCGACAATAAACTGCCTCCGCCGTTCGTGCGCAGCTTGAGTCTCGGCCGTATTTCACGTAGGTGGCTGGCCCGGCCGCAAGTCGGCCTCAAAGGGTCAGATGCAAAGCTGAGAGAAGAAGAGACGAGGTGAGTCTGTGAAAACGGTCTGCAGTGCTCTAGAATTCAATCCTTATCATTCTCACTTCTCTCTGCATGTTAAATTTCTAATTTTTATTGATTTATATAACCTTATCGCTGTTGATTTAGTGTTTTTTTCTTGATTATTTTGCTTGGTTTTGAACCTTCTTTTGAAAGAAATCTTCTCAGTTATGTAGAGGTGAAGATGATAGTTGCGTTTTGACGATTTTTGAAGTTTTTGTACTGTTTTGTTGGGTTTTGAACCTTCTTTTGACAGAACTCTTCTGAATTACGTAGAGGTTAAGATGATAGTTGAGATTTGATGATTTTTTAAGTAGCTGGAAATGAGCGCTTGCACATTTAGCTGTGCCAAAGCATAGAGTGAACTGTAAGTGCAGGTCAAAACCTAAACAGGTCACAAAGATCTAAAGACTAGTGGATAAAGAAATGGAGCATGGATTAATAGGTTAAGTCATGCAAAAGAGACAGGTTCTTTGAACATTATGCAGTCAGCGTCAGAACCCAGACACCAACGACCAAGGTTATACATTAGTCCAGTGCTGTTGGAGATGCTGCCTGCATCACAAACCCCACTGAGATCACAGGTCTGCTCAGACTGGAATGATTGTTTCACATGTGTCAGAACCTCCAACAACGTCTGTTCTCCTCAGAGGTGTATCATAGTGTGTATGGTGACCCTTACATGTCAAGGTTCATACTGGAAAATGTAACTTTTATCAAGCCATGTAAAACACAAAAACAATAAAAAATCTACACATTTGAAATGTAATGTAAAGAAACATTTATATAATGCCTCTTCCGAACCTCTCAAGAGAGAAAACTGTAAAATTATCAAAAATATGCAGTGTCTTTGTGAGGTACTTAGAACGCAATGTATCAAGTGTCTTCATATGTACAATGTACATAAATACATGTAGCAGATATGTCTTAATTTACGTATTAAGGCGTTGAAAATTAACTAGCCTTTAATCTGATGCAGGATTTGAAAGGTTGGGGTTTTGCTTTACTAAATGGCTGTGGCTCAGGTAGAAGTGAGGCTTTAAGATAGATCTGTTATAATGGCCGCAGTCACATCTACAAGGTGACATGGTAAGTATGCCAAAATATTTTATTAAAATACTTGTTGGAAGGCTGTAATGAAATAGCCATGATTTAAAAACTTACATGATACACGATTTGGTAAATTAAAATAGCCAGGACAGTTTTAAACCAAGTGATGTCTCAGATTGTTCTTTTAAAATCCTAGTTCATAAACTGCTTAGCCTTGTTTAAGCTTTGATATTAAAGTCCCAAGTGACATAGGTCAAAGAGAAACCAGCTACCCGGTATAAATAGCGGACATTAGTATAAATCATTAAGACATTAATCAGTTGTTGTTTTTACCAGACCCAAGGGCTAGACAGTCTAATAAATTGTCTGGAGTTGTGGTCACCAGATCTGATAATGTGTCACCTAACCTACTGGTATAGGATGCTTCATCTTTTGGGCCTGAGCAGATAGGCTGTGTGGGATGTGACTTAACCCAACGAGATCTCAGTTCAGGAGTATGTCATGTGTCTTCTTTGCATTATTTACATTCCTTAGTGATGTTATTGTCATTTCTATCAACCTTTAATTTAATTAGTTTTGATGTGCTGGCTGCATGGTGACTGGCTTGCTGGCTGACTGGCCAGCCAACCGACCCATGATTGATAGGTTATGTTACTGGTTGTGGTTGTTAGAGTGGTTGACTAAATGGGTTGACTTACAGGTTAATCAGCAGCCAGGGTAGAGTGAGTGACTGGTTTAACTGTTAGATAATTGATTTACCAGTTCTTAGTCAAATTAAATCAAATCTCTGTTAATCAAAATTTGTTAACAAGTAAATATATTAGGTGTAAATTTGCTCAACGTTGTTTCTTTTAGCCCTTTACTTCAGTATTATTTGGGTACTGAATATACTGTAAAGTGTGGGTTCAGCTTGGAAGTTGGGTTTAGTTTTTTGTGTATATTTTGGTGACAAACAGAGAGAAGATTCGAAATCAGAGAATGGGAAAGTCTCAGTCTCTTGAGTCGCTTCTAACGGCCACCTCCAGCCTTCACTGCATTGACCTCTCCATTGACGGTGTGGATGTTCGACCGCTCCATCCTAGCATCCTAGCGCTGGAAAACTGCTTCGTAGTCGTTGCCGGTGGCAACAGAGGATGTAAATACTACAGATGCATCACATCAGAAGAGAGAAACAACTGGATTAGGCAGTAAGAAGATTTCTCTGCTTTTCTCATTGTCACTTAACAAATTGTTCCCTGGCTAGAGATTGTTTGAAATGATTAAAGCAGAGAAAATGGCTTGAAGGGCGTAGTCCTTTATGGGAAGTTTCTGGCTATGTGCTGAAGTCAATTACCAGATTACGTGCACCAATGTGTTGGAACTATTTTGCTCCAAGAAACATTTGAATCCGCTTACCAGAGTGATGTTTTCATCATAGAATCTCTTTTTATCCATCTAGTTTAACTTGCGGGAATCTTGATTGCTTGAGCCACAGGCTAAAAAGTCAAATCTTGCGACGACTAATTCGATCACTTACAATCATTCAATCGTCGTGAAACTTGGCAGATAGACTCGCCCTCGCAGACACTTCATTCTATCAAAATTTCAGCTCCCCAAAAAAGGCTAGCTTATAGAATCGGGACTCAACTTTTCGAATCGGGAATCCCCTTTTCCGATACGCAGCGTTGATGTTCGACCGCTCCATCCTAGCATCCTAGCGCTGGAAAACTGCTTCGTAGTCGTTGCCGGTGGCAACAGAGGATGTAAATACTACAGATGCATCACATCAGAAGAGAGAAACAACTGGATTAGGCAGTAAGAAGATTTCTCTGCTCTTCTCATTGTTACTTAACATATTGTTCCTGGCTAGAGATTGTTTGATATGATTAAAGCAGAGAAAATGGCTTGAAGGGTGTAGTCCTTTACGGAAAGTTTCTGGCTATGTGCTGAAGTCAGTTACCAGATTACGTGCACCAATTAGAACTATTTTGCTCCAAGAAACATTTGAATCCGCTTACCAGAGTGATGTTTTCATCATAGAACCACTTTTTATATGGTGATTTAATGAACTATGGCTAAGAGATGCTGCAGAAAATTGCAAATGACCTTACCAACATGAACACACAGATCCAACAGTGCAACACCCCACATGAGCTACCTCATTTTGCAGAGGTCAAGAATTATAGACAATCAAATTAACTTCACAAGGACTTGGAATGATGAACAGGGTACTGAAAGTGATGATACGATTGTAAAACTGATTTTACTATACAGATCGGAATGTTGGATAATGCGACAGCAAGATACGAAAAGAATCCTTACAGCAGAAATGAGTTGGCTGCAGAAGATTGCAGGGATATCAATTAAAGAAGTTCTCGAAAATAAGAAATGATGACTTAAGAAAATCATTATGTATCCAAACAACTCTGCTAGACAAAGTCGTTCAACAAAGACTCTGATGGTTTGGACACATAGAGAGAATGCCAGTTGATTGAATCCCACACGACGCACTACATGCAAGACTCACAGGAAAAAGAAACAAAGGCAGACTGAGACTATGCTTGATAGATAATATAAAATTTGAGGACATAACATCTTTTGGACGAACAATAAGCTAGCAATGGACTTTAAATTATATGATTTGGCCATATAGATTCCTTTATGCGGAATAATTTGCACTGACTCCCCATCCAGCAGCGTATTCAGTTTAAGATTCTGACCCTTATGCGTAATTGTCTTGTTGGGTCTGCTTCATCATGTCTTAGGGACTTCTGCATTTCAGTCTCCTTGATATCGAGTTGTGGCACCCTTTGGTCGGCTACCCATGGACTCCTGACTGTCCCTCGTATGTATACTGATGCAACTCAGTCCAGAAGCTGTGCCTATGTTGGGCCCACTTGCTGGAGTCACCTTTTTCGAGAGCTGAAGCGTGAGCTCCTCAGTTTGTCCCTTCCACAGTTTTGCAAGCAACTGAAGTCTGTATTATTTGACAGTAATTTCACTGGTTCAGGTCTGGAGCGCCACTGATGAGTTTATTCTTGAAGTGACACCTTATAAATGTCAGATTGCAATTACTATTGACAAATGACCAAGGACAATGGAGGTCATATATTTGTACCCATCACTGCTAAATGGCTGGTGTCAGGAAGTGATGGTGATGATGATGATGATGATGATGAAAGTCAATAGGTGTATTGTCCTTTTGTAAAATGTTTCATTTATTAGTGATCTCATTTGGTTAGCCAATTCGAAGTGTGCCAATGATGTTTAGTCTGACCTGTATTTTTAAATTACTTTCATTTCAGTCACATGTTACACTCCTGTACTGACACACACACACACACACACACACACACACACACACACACACACACACACACACACACACACACACACACACACACATACACACACACACACACACACACACACACACAGGTGCTTGAATCCAAGACTTGGTTGAATGTTTGTCCATGAACCATAACTGTTTGATGGCAAGATTTAATTAAAGAAGAATTAACTGAAGAATGTTCTTTTCTGTTTGTTTTACCAGCTTGCGCCAGATCATCCAGTTGGACCATTCCTATAGGAAAGAAAATTCACTTGAAATTGTGGTTTCTGAGGCCAAGTACCTACCTGCTAAGAGGAGGTATGAAGCCAGGTGCTCATGTAGTCTTGTTTGTATCCTCCTGGCTCTGTCTGCCTCATCTTGTGGTTTCTGTGTCTTTGTCTTGCGATTGCACTGCACTCTACAAATCTATATCATTTATAGCATTGCCTTTGAGGAGTTCTTATAAGGTGCTATACACAGCATCACCAGATTAACAGACACACAGTTTTGTGTGAATAACGCACACAGCCATGTATTACAGGTTTGTTTGTAGGTATATGCACGCACACAGCCATGTATGTATATATGTATGTAAGATTTTGTAACATGATGTGACACAATAACGATTATAAACAGCACTTCAAAGGTGACTTTACACAGCTGTCTGTCAGATCAATAAAGGTTCGTGTTAAGAAAGTTTGATATGTAATTGAATTAGGACTGAGTTGAATTTCTTTCTATGCTTATTCGTTATTTCGTGCGTTTTCTGTTTGAAGGTACTTCTGTGAGATTTGTGTCGATCAAGTTGTTTATGCACGAACATCTTCGAAACTGATGAATGAAATGTTGTTCTGGGCCGAGCATTTCGAGTTTTCGTGAGTCAATATTTTGACTTTGTTTCTGTTGTTGACATAGTGCCTGCTTCTGCTTTAACATCTATGTCAAGGGTATGAGTTCCAGAGTAACATAAAAACTGGCAATTCATTTTTATGCTGAGCAACCAGATTGTCTCGTTGAATTTTGATGAAGGATTTATCATTGAGTGTGTGACACAGTATTCTAAACAGTATTACACTTGATCTGTAGTACAGCTGTTTTGAGGGGTCAAGTGTCTTGAGTGAACTCTTTGTAACAACCATGGGCAAGCTGTTTGCACACCATTGTTGCTGTCACCAAGCAGTTTAGGTAATGTAATAAGAAGACCTGCTTAAGTTCTCTCCATTCATATGAACTGTCAGGTAAGTAAGTAAGTAATAATGTAAGAATATTCTTTATTGAGAAGTTGACATGGCCGCAGCTTGTGTACAAACATTTAAGTTCAGTTCCTAGCTGTTTTAATAATAAGACCTGTTTAAATCATGTAGTAAGAGAATGATGACCGGTAGTCCTTTGGTGCATTTGCTCCATGTCCACTACCTTAAGCTTCGTCCACGTCAGGCTACTTTTTACCCATGCAGCTAAGTATCCAACAGCCTGACTCTGTCAAAAGCGATTGATTTCCAAAAACTTTGATTCAGCTGTTGAGCAAAACATGTCTGGTTGGGCAGTATTTGCAATTAAGGAAAAGATATCTTGATTAAGAAGCCAGTTTATGACTACAGAGTGAAGTATGTACCAGGTAATGTAATGTAATTGAACATGTATATAGCGCCCCTTCAAGATATCTACTTGGAGGCACTCTCTGCACTAGCCTATAAATTATGATGTTAAATGTCATTATGAATGAATCTATTACATCAGTTAGCAGAAGTATGTGTTGCTTTTTATCTGTCTAGTCATCTTCCAACAGTTACGACGATCACGTTAAACCTTTACAGAGAAAATGAAAAGAAGAAAAAGAAGGACAGATACACACTGCTGGGTAACTGGACTCTTCATATGCTCTGAAGTTTCTAATGACATGATGAATTGGTTGTTCTGCTTCAAGTTTTTAATGTTTGTTGGACATCATTTTTAAAGTAGAGTTTTCTTTTTTCAGCATACGTCAACATAAACGTGTGTGAGATCAACAGCCAGCAGATGCTTGAACGCTGGTACTTCTCCAGTTCTGCAATTGTCGGCAAGTCAGGCAAAGACAATCGTTCTGAGTGTGCTCAACTTCGCATCAAAGCGAGATACCAGAGTATCAGCATCTTACCCATCACCTACTACCAACCTCTGATTAATGTAAGAAAACTAATGCAGAAATTCAATGGTTTGCAAACTTCAGCCTTTGTGTTTGAAATTTTTTAATGCCTGCAGAGGTGATTGTGAGTGCTGGTGACTGTTGCGGCTAGATTTAAATTAATTATTTCCTCGTGTATTTGTCAGTTACTGTTTTAGGATAGCATTCACTGTTGATACATATGCTCTGTTATGTACATTTACATTTGCTTATTAGCATATCATTGTGTAAATATTTATCCATCTGTACTATTGTTTACTTCGTGTTTGAGTTTATACTTACATTACTTTGGACTATATTTACATTAATTTTACATAATTTGCGTATTTACCCATCTGTGGTTGTTATCTATTTTTCCTATTGTGTTGCTGGTTTGGGTTAATTTACATTATTTGTGCAATATTTACCTGGCTTTAATGTACTAGGTAGTTGCTTTAAAATTGTCATTAATCTGATCTTTCAGTATCTGAAGAGTGAGTACCGTCAAGTCGTTGATACCCTGGAGCCTATAGTTGATGTCAAATCCAAAGAAGAAATCGCGGTGTCTATGGTGACGTTGTCACATAGTTTTGACGGCGTTGCCAGCTTCATCAGTGACATAGTCATGACAGAATTCAACCGATCCGGTTTGAAACCATTTTCTATGTCAAAGAACAGTTTTAAATGATTACAGCACTTTGCTGAATAGAGCCATTGATCTAAATTGGTTTCTGCCCCATTAGCTTTTAACCTGGTAGAGACTGTTTCATTTTATGTTGTTGTCTAATTGGTCTGTAATTTAATTTTTGCGGGTTTGAGCCTGTCAAGTAGATTTCGTGTAATGCTCCAGGCCTAGTTGTTCACACACACTTATCGAAACAGCAAATCCTACAGTGCATTGGCTCATGTTCAGGAACTTTGGGCTAGTCCATAACAGGCTCTAGGGCCAAAGTTAAGGAAATGAGTGGCTCTGCTATGGGGCTTGATAGCCTTACTTGTTACTTATAACGTATCAAAAATGTGCTGAAGTTGAATGATCCTCCTATGATTGAAACAAAACAATGCAGCCTTTGCCTGTGGTAACTCAAATTGGACAGCTGTACTGAAAACATGGAGATAACAGCCATCTAAGACAGAAGCACACCAGCTTTTTAGTTTTCAACTGGTTCATTTGCCCAGTTGCCTCGCAATTACTGTCATTTTAGTTTGTTAGCCTTGTTGTAAGTCATATAATAATTTGCACAAATGCTTGTTACATGTTTGCTGTCAAATTATCAACACTTTTTGGCTTTCTGGCTGGGAACATTTGTTTCTTCTTTCTATCTTCTCAAGATTTACCCTTCTGTTGTGCCTGGCACAAATCCCAACATCACATTTTTCACTGTGGCTTTCATGCAGCATAGATGTCTAAAAGGTATCTGACAGATGATTCGCTTAATTAGTTTTCTTCTATTTTCAGCCTTCTTGGAACACTTCTGAGTAGATTTCTCAGAAGGGTTCTACGGTATGAATCATCAGTTTAATTACAGTGACTGTTTTACGCATGACCATCGCATACACGTGCATTTCATCTAACCAACTTATTCACATGAGTATTCCATGTGACCCTCTCAGGCATGTGCATTTGAAGGGTATAATGATCGTGACTTTCTTTTGTTCCAGATAACGTAACACTGGCTTTGCGTGGCAACAGCATTGCCACAAAAGCGATCGAGGCTTACATGCGGCTCGTTGGTCAGAAGGTAGGCTGTGAGGCCTTTAGGATTAAAAAAGTTTCGTTTCATTTTGTTTGTCTTAAAAAAAATCTTTCATTTTGTTGCTTTAGTGTTCATACTTCTTTTGATGAGTTAATTTAGGGTTTTGAAATTGTAATTGCAAATTTATATATAGCACCACTACATGGTCAACTCCTCCTCAGAGTAACTCTCGACCTGACAACAAAAACAAGGATTGTACATCATGGTCATTGGTTCCTCAGATGGTGTAACATTCTGTGAATGTTGACCTTACTGTGTGTTATTGTTTAATTTAAATTCCCGGTTAGCTTACGATGCATGTTTAGTGCCGTAGATGAGGGTATGTCTGGTATGATATGGAAATTTGTTGTTGGACATCCATTTAGATATTGGATAAGTGTCAAGGCTCAAGTTATTTATCAGCATGTAAGATACTGAGCAAGCTTTAATTAGTCACTGCAGAAAACGACTGATATGTTTTGGTGTTGTTCATTCTGCTGTCTTTTCTTTCGCAGTATCTTATTAAAACACTCGGTGATGTGGTGAAATCATTGTTCGATCAGAACTTTGATTGTGAAGTCGACCCAGCCAAGGTTTCACCTCCTGCAGCTCTCAAGGCAAACCAGGAAACGTTGGTTAAGCAGTGTGGGACGTTCTGGTACAAGATCTACAATTCACTTCCAGCATTCCCACTGTAAGCGTCTGTTGCTCAATTAGGTTTAGGCTTCATTGATTGTATGTTGCTTTAAGTATAGCGGAATGCCATTACATCATCTGGTATATTTGTAGTCTAAGTAAGTAAGTCGTCTAAGTAAGTAAGTAAGTAAGTAAAGAAGTATGTTCTTTATTTTGATACCAACTGCATAATTATACATGCATCTATATAATATATTCGTTTATTGACAGAGTATAACATTCTCTGTCTATCGTCCTAATGCAGGTGCCTTAGATCAAGGAGGAAATATTCATCTGATGATGGCAGCCAAGAGACGTTCGTCAGCCTGTTTGGCCATCTTTTATTGTTTTCAACTATTCGTATGTTTGTATTAAAGCTATTCTTATAAGAACTTTGAAGAGGCATTCCTTACCAGCTGTATTGTTGTTATAGGTAGTTATTACATTACTTTATGATTCAGAGGATTTGCCTTAAACTAAACTTTTTGTTTCATTTAGATTGCAGATATAGGTCTTATTACATTAGCTGACAGTTCATCTGAGGCATTACCTTATCATTCATTTGCATTGCAGAGAACTGAGGCAGGTGTTTGCTGCCATTCGTGCTCGCTGCAATGGCAGCAACTTCAAAGGTGAAATCTGTGATCAGCTGGTCAGCTCCTGCGTCTTCCTGCGATTCTTCTGTCCAGCCATCTTGAACCCAAATCTCTTCAGCCTCACTCACGAATATCCGGATGAGAAGACGGCTCGAAATCTAACGCTAATTGCCAAGACAATTCAGGGTCTTGCTAATCTCACCAAGTGAATAATTAAGAATTCTAAAGTTCTTAAGTAATATTTATTATGCGGTGATAGAGGGAGAGTTTTCATTTTTGTGGTTGCTAGTAATGTTAGCAATGTTAGCAATTTCCATTGTTTAGCTTCAGCATATGAGGCTGAGTGACTGGTAGGCTACTCTGCTTCTTGTTGGTCTTCCTACTGACATTGTATGATTGATGTACTCATCTTATAACTGAGTTTTGTTGGAGGGCAATTGTGAAACATCAGTCTTGGCTTGCCTTACTGTCCCAGCATGGTTTTGAACCTCTGACTTCAAGATTGATAGTCCTGCGCACTAGCCACAGCACTGTAATGTACCTTATTAAGAGAGTACATTGGTTGTTAATTACTGTTTAAGTTAGAATCAAGAAATTAGAAAGAAGAACATTTTGTTCAATATTATGCGTAGCTGCTGCAACTTGTGCTTGTGATTTATGAGGATAATACTATTAGTAAATGATAATGATAGTGTTGTAACTGTTGGCACTGTTGTAGGTTTGGAGGCAAAGAGGAATTCATGACGTTTCTGAATGAATTTGTCACGAGAGAACTGGATGAGATGCGCAAATTCCTTCACTACATTTCCGTATGTACTTCTGGAAACAGTTGGCAAAATGTTCATCATTGTTTGTCACCCCTGGTGGTAGAGAAACTTGAAAGAAAGCTGGATACTGCTGTCTATACCAAGATCACAACAATTGTAATTGTCATTGTAATTGTAATTGTAATTGTAATTGAACATTTGTATAGCGCCACTACGACGTTCCTTTCTCTCCCGACCCAGGGCTCTAACAAATAAGATAGTCTTGTGCTGTGAGAAACAGAGGAAGGAAAGGCTGAGGAGCTCAAGTAGACAATTCATTGGAAGATGGTTGTAAGTTAGGGGCCGACATTGGTAAAATTCTGGATTGAGTTGTTGCACCACGCATGCGGGGACAACCAGAAGGCCTCTGGTGGCAGAGCGCAGAGCACTATTTTCTGACAAGTGTATTTTACCGATGTGCATAAGGCCTGAAGGTATGAAGGAGCTCTGGGAGCAGGGTTGCGCATAAGTGTCCGTTTTGAATTGAATGCGCACAGGAAGCCAGTGATGAGTTTCCTGAATGAAGGTCGATGTGAGAGTACTTTGGGAGACCACAGCGGTGGGCCCGATCGTCTGGAATGGGCTGCCCTTGGAATTGCGCCTGCTTCACAGTATGCTCTCTGACTTATTCTATATTGAGACGCTGAAAACTGATTTTTACTTTTTGGCCGTGCTGTCTGTCAGGAGGCTCATTTTTGGTAAAATGTATTTTGTTGTTAATTTTGTGGATTTGTATTATAAATACTATTTTCTGACAATTTATATTTTACATTAGCATAACAAAAACTGAAGAAGTTGTGGACCAAAATGTTTAAACTTGTAGCCTGATTATAAAGTGTATAAACTTTTGGCCTGATTTCCTGAAGGTTTCCGCTTGTGGAAAATGCATTTAAGTCAATTTTCAATAAAATGATCCCTTTTCTTGACCAAGAATTTGTGAAAAATGTGCTGAGATGGTATATGCTGTCAAATCATGCAGTGTGTCATGCTTACCATTTTGAAGTCATTTTTTGTGTGTTCATTTGAGCCAATTACAAGTGTTCAAATAAGACTGCAATTTATGATACCCAAGGACACAGAAGCGCCTGTACTTCGTCTGTTGTTTGCAGGAAGTTGAATCGGACCACACCCTTGCAAAAGAGTTTGAGGGGGACGTCGACCTGGGCAAGGAGCTTGCTGTTCTCCATCGACTTCTTGTTGTAAGCCTACAGAATCTGAATGAGGTCAGTCTTGCATACATGCACACATGCCATACGTACATGCATACAAACGCATACACTCACTAAACTAATTCGGAATCTTCTATAGTGCTGCTTGCTAATCTTTTTTGCCCATGAAACCCATTTGATCTGAAAATTTTTTGATGGAACCCTGACCTAAACAAAACGTATTCTAGTATACATAGCGCCTGTGAAGCAGACCAATATAGGTTTAATTAATGACCGTGATGATTCACTGAATTCTCTTTTATAGATTAGAAATAATTTTAAATGAAATTTTTCTATGGAACCCTTGTCTTCAAGGTCTTCACCTTGGAGTCTGATTTATAATGTAACAACACATCAAAGCGACAGTTTTATCCAATTTCTTCAAGGTACCATTGTATTCCTCTCACGGAACCCTAATGTTCCACGGAACACACTTTGGGAAAGACTGTCTATAGGGCTGGAACAATGCACAAGGATGGATGTTTGCTTCTAAGGAGAAGTCACATTCCAGAAAAATCACAAACCATTGGAGATAATCATGCAGTTGAAATGCAGACACATGGGTGCACACACACACACACACACACACACACACACACACACACACACACACACACACACACACACACACACACACAGACAGTGTTCTGTGCCAATGGTGTCTTAAGTCTTAAGTACCAGTACAGATGAGGTAAGAACACACACACACGTGGACACACTCGCACAGTGCAAGATGTCGAAACTAGGGTGTGGCATTCAAAATTCACCAGTCATTGCTGATCTTGCTGATTTGTGTTAGCTGACCTGTTTGCAGAAAACTCCCATCTGTTATAAAGCTGCAGAAGTTTGCTGATTATTCAGTTCTTTCCTTAATCCAGCTGGTTTTCACCAAGCTTGTCTGATCTGGCAAAGGTCTTAGGTCAGTTCAGCTGATTCCAAGGAAGCTCTAGTCTGTCTCTGCCTGGTCTTTCATGGCCATAAGAACCATCCATCAGATTCGTGACTCACAATACTCTCAGTGGTAGATTGGAAACACTTTAAAGTAGCTTGATTGCACAACCCTGTATGAAAACATACAGTTTTAGCCAACAGCTAACCAAGAAACTTTGGCCAATGCAGTGTATACAGTGAGTGCCCTTTATATGGCCGTCCTGCAAGATAGGACAGTAAGAAAGTAGTTTTGCCTATCCTACAGTGGGATATAGAACAGGTACTGTCAAGGAATGAATCGAAAGTCCTGGGATGGGCCCTTGCATAACAGGACTGCCCAAACCAGCTCACCCCAGTACAAAATTCAGCCATGACCTACAGTGTTCACCATGTACTAGAGGGTTAATAAGATATCAGGGTTAGATAATTCTGTAGCCAACTTGACTGTATACCAGTATGTGTTGTTCAGGGTTGGGTTAATGCCGGCAACAACCTATTATTGCCGGGACAGTGGCAATAACCGGTTATTGCCGGTTATTGCCAGTTGTTGCCGGTTATTGCCAGTTGTGGCCCATTTTTTTCCAAAGTAATGGCAAAACAAATGAAAATCACATATATCACTGCACGTTAGGAAGAAATTATACTGGTTATTGGAATTAGGTGATTTTATTAGGAAAAACATGACTGATTTAAATCATGATATATTTAAATCAATCTACTCTGTAAAGTAGCAAGCCAAATGAAATAACAAAATGAAACTAACTGTGAAGATTCCATATTTTATTACCACAATAATTAATAGTTTCTATTTTTGCCAAGAGGTTGTTGCCATTTTTGCCAAGAGGTTGTTGCCATTGTTGCCAAGAGGTTGTTGCCGGGACGGTTATAGCCGTGGCAATAACCGGTTATAACCGGTGGCTGGCAACAACTTGCCAACCCTGGTGTTGTTGCATGATCTGAGCCACTTCCGTATAATTCATATGCAAATTTATGTTTTAGGCATCAAAGGAGAAACTGGGATCACTGCCAAGCATTCTGCGAGACTTGACGCTTGCTCAGAATCTTCCAGAACCACGACCTGTCAAGAAATCGCGACTATACGCCAGCCTTGGCAACACCACTCCATCAGCAGCTGAACGAATTGCCAGCCTCATGACTCCAACTAACTGGAAGGCGTTTGACCCGCCATGCACTCCAACAACCATCGTCAGTCCTCTGTCTCCAGAAACCATCACTCCAGAGACACATTTTGAGGTCCAGAACCCGGTGGAGCTCAGCTTTGTATCAACGACCTCGGTCTTTATCTCGCCCACCCCGACGTCCCAGAAGAACAACATCTTCTGCGTCAGCACCCTTCCCTGTTCACCCAGTGCACGTCGAATCAGTGCAGCAGCAAGGAGCCGCAGCCACTACCAGAGCATAGACGACTTGCTCAAGACCCACCATCTCGAGATGACGACTCCACTGCGCGACGAGAACCTCTCTCCATCAGGTTTCCTCGCTTTCGAGCAAGCGCCCAGATGAAAAGCAGCTGACGAAGGACTGGGAAAAGATGAAGGACGCAGCTGCCTCTTTCTCCAATAACAAATGCCTCAAGCTAGTCGCATTCAACGAGGGCGGAATGGGGGGCGAGGGCAGCCTGGACAGGAAGGTCGGGACGCGGTTCGACCGCTCCAACCACCGCAAGGGCTCGGATGTGCTTCCACTGCCTCAGCCTTTCTTTGCGTCAGATTTGAGCAGATCGACACCTCCTATGAAGCCGGTCTCCTTCTGCAACCCAATGTATCACAGCAACAACCTAAGGGGTATTGGAGGAGCCGGAGAAGGTACGATGGGCAGTACGAGCTCCCTCGGAAATGAAGGCAGCAGCCTGGGCCGGATGCCAAGGCGGGCAACGCCACCAGGATTCAAAGACGGTACGGCTCGACTGAAGACGCTCGCTGACGTCTGCCGAGATAATCAGTGCTTCAGACCAGGTAGTTCTGATTCGCTGAATGGTCGGCTGAGCGTGCAGACGTGTCCACGGAGCCCAGACGCGTGCATCGAGTTGACCATTCCAATCGCAACAGCTGCAGGGAGCACGGAAAAGCGTAACAGCTTCTACACGACTGTCAGCGTTCCACTGTCCAAGAGCATGGACTTTCCGGCGTCAATGTCCAATTCGCCGTTGGTGTCCGTCCGACGTGTGGCCACCGAGGGTCACATCATGGACAGTCGCGGGGATTCTGCGGGCAGCGGCCGGCCGAGCCCACGACCAGAGTACCACTACACGCACATGACGCTACCTCCTGCCGCAACCCGCTCTTTGCTTCAGGGTACGGTGAATACAGACCTGCAGTCACCCGTGAACTCTGACGGTTATGAGACGCAGGGATATCTGAACAACTCTGTGATGACTTACAGCAGCACTCTTCCACAGCCGGTGACCAAGATGAGGTCTATGCCGAAGAAACGGACTCAGAATTGCAACAGTGCAGAGGTATGTCAAACGATGGACAGGAGATTCAGAGAATATAGCAATGGATGGTGTTAACTTATAGAGAGAACACAGTAGAAGACTATGCAGTAAATTAAGTAAATTAAAGCAAAAATAGAGACAGAAGAAGGAGACAAGAATGTGTAAATGGATGAGATACACAGATAATGACAAGAAAGTGAGGTAGACAGACAGACAGACAGACAGACAGACAGACAGTTAACTTGAAAAATGCCTTTGTTATCAGTGAAAATCATTAATGTTAATAGTAGATGCGGCTACAATAGAAATGTTATGATCTTGATTGATGTTATCTTTGAGAAATGTTATCATTTTGGCTGATGTTACCTTAGAGAAAATGTTGCCATCTTGTCTAGGTGTTATGTTAGAGAAATGTTATGATTTTTTCTGATGTTGTCTTTGAGAAATGTTATCATCTTGGTTGATATTGTCTTAGAGAAAATGTTATCATTTTGGCTGATGTCATGTTAGAGAAATGTAGTCATTTTGGCTGATGTTTTCTTAAGAGGTGTTTTTCTCTTAACAGTTTTCTCAGCAGATCGAAAGCATCGAAAGAAAGGTGGCTGAGACTCATCAACAAATGGTTATTGCAGAGCTTCAGTTGCTGGATGAGGGAAGTGCATCTTCCGTATCTTCTGAACGCCCTCCAATTCCCCCAGCGCTTTCTATGGCCGACCAAACCGATCGAGACGGTAGCCCAAGGTTTGTAGTCTGCTCTGGTTGATCAATTTACAAGGAGTTAGAACAGATTAACCAGCTGGCAATCTACTATATGCACTTGGGATTATCATTTTCTCTGCAGTCTAAAAGATGCAGATGCCTTTTGCCAGAGCATCTTACATTAGCATACTTTATTGTCTTTTGGAGTGACATGTGGTACCATGTTTTCATAATGATTAATTAAGGTGTTGGTTTGAGTTATCATTGGTTGAAGTAATAAATGGCTATAATTTTATTCTGTTTGAAATTCTTGCTACTATTCTTTACGTGGAATAAACTTAACTGTGTAATATTAACTCCAGTTAGCAGTCATTTGTAATCACAATACATATGTACTAACATGTGAATGCATAGGCAAGTCATGCATCCAAAACGTGTTTCTGACTGGCTTTTACTATTGTTTAATGGTTAAGATGAAATATTTATACTGGTACCCTTGCGTTGTAATTGTTTTCTTCACCAGTTTAAAAAATGATGCTCATTAAATCCATCTGTATTCCTAGAGATACTTGAAAGAGCAGTAGATCAATAGCTTGATTCTAGATTTAATTGAATTTTGATTTTTTTTTATACAAAGAACAATTATCCAAAAGCTAATCTAATGTTCTGTAAGGTTTCTAGAAAGTTACTGTCCCATTTTTTCGTTTTATTTGGTGTAAAATGGTATTTTATTTCACAGGCATTTTAATACTATGCAGTTCTTAAGCTGTGTTCATAAGCTTAGAATTCCAAAGCAGAGAACTCTGTGCAGATGATTTCTATTTCTTCAGAGTCAAGAACTTAACTCAGCACTCTTGCAGTTTCCTTTTGTTTGAACATTGTTTTTCTGGATTATGGTCTTAATAACTGTGCCAGTGTGTGCCATTGACCTACAGTGTTAAGTATTTGCCATTAATTTATAGTTTCAATTTCAGTTCATTTAATAATTAGGTTGATATCTTTGTCTTGGTATGCTATGCTTTTATCAGGCCAGTATCTGTCAAGAAGAAGGGCCTTCGAGCAAAGTCATCCAAGAAAACGGAACCACATTCGCTGATTGGTTCTACGCCTGCAGCCGAAACCGAATCTCTTTCTACGAGCGCAAATGAAGAAGGCATCACTGTCGAATGTGGTGACCAAGGGACTTCGGAGACTGATGATACCCTGCCGAGCTACGTTGACCTGCACGGTGAGGCAGTCTTCACGATAAATCTTGGTGATCATGGCCAGCCATTCAAGACGACTTACTGTTAGCGATTTCTGGATGACGTTCTGCACGGACAAAGCGATGAATCGTTACAGCCGAAGGGACCAGCGTGTTGTTGGAGCATGTCACCATTCCGCAGGTCGAAGCCTCCACTGAAAGCATGGCACAGGTCAGCTGGATCCTGGCTCTGTGTCCAGCTTAAACGGAGCAGTTGTTGATGCCGTGATCAGTTTTCAGTACAAAGCGTTATTCTTAGAAGTCATCGCAAGAAATATACTGAAGCAGTTAGGCGCTCGTTTGGTCTCCTTTATTCAGTGAGATTGATTGTACAGAAGAGAAAGATGGGGAGGAGCAGGATGAGGAGGAGGAGGCTGTGAAGTTTAGGATCTGTTTTTTCTGTTTTCTAGTAACAGTTTCAGAGTTTCTTATCTTCATGAATTTCTCTAGAAAATTAATCTGTCATTTTGTGGTCCTCTGAAAATACCAGAAGTTATATAAAGAGATCCAGTTAGTTTTAAGTATGAACTGAAGTTTCGTAATATATGATTGCATTTAAAGTCCATGTATGTGGGGCTGTGGTGACTATGTAGGTGGTGTGATGGCCATTTGAGTGGCTTGGTAGCCACATGGACAGCTTGTTGGCAATTTGAGTGACACCATGGCCATGTAGGTAGTGTGTTGGCCTTGTGGAGTATTGTGGCTAGGCAGCTGTTATGGAGGCTATGCAGCAGTTCAACCAAAGTGCATGAGCTGTGGTTTGAGACCCCGGTACATCTTACAAAATTGGCAATTTTTATGCAATCCAAAAGAGACAGTGTTCTTGAATTTCTGTTGTGTCTGTACAACGTCCATCAGATCCTACAGGCCAAGGACCACACACACCTCAGCTGAGACATATCGCCTGTGAGCATGCTGGACAAACAGGGAATTAACTGCTTTGTAAAATAAGTAATTCTGAATGAAGTGTTCTCTCACTGATTGTCTCTCTGAAACATATGTACTGCTTTTAGGGTTTTATATCTTCCCTTGTTTCAACTTTTTATAAGTAAGCACTAAGCAGTATGTTAGTGTACTGTGTCTTATGCTGTCTCAGTGTTTGTTGCCTTTCTTTTGAATGTGAGACTAAATCGTCCCATTGCTAAGTAATCTTATTTATAGATGTGTGTCTGCCACTAGATTCCATCGGCATCTATCCTAGACACTTTGTTTTTAGTGATTTCTGTTCAACTGGATCTAAGTGTTTCCAAAAGAAATGGAATTTTGAAATTGGCAACGCTAAACAGAAATCTCAGTTTTAATCGCATGCTTAATTTAAAATGAATAATTTTTAAGCTCTGTAACCAGTTGTTTCAGGTTTAGCCTGTACTCTGCAAATTGAACATTCAAAACTCTTTTGATAGGAATTTTGCAAAGTTTGATGCAAAACGAAGGTAAATAAGCACAAAATTGAATTTTGTTTTGCTAAAATTTTAGGCAATTGTCTGTGTACCTTAGGACAGTGATTGGCAGATTTTAACTAACTATAAGTATAAGTGATTGTGTTTTTAATTAAACGTGGCTTCATTAGGTTTTTATTATTTAAAAACTTTTCTTTGCTTTCGTCTGCCAGGCTTGCACTTGTAATGCTGAGAACTGAACACTGTAAGAGCTTGGCAAGAGGAAACTTAAATTGGATAATGTCTCTCTTCAACTTTAAATCACTGTAGGTTGAAAGTCACTTTCTCAATTTTGTCCCATTGTTCACTTGTAATTAGGTTTAAATATCTGTCATATGTTGGCTGACTTCTTTATTATCAGGTTTCTGAATAAATGCAGATAGTTTCAGGATTGCAACCATGACAGACTAGAATTTTCATCCTGTCTTACTAAATTTCTCAATTTTTTCTGCCTATCATTTTGTATGTAATAAGCATATTATTGTGTAATTAATGTACATAGCTGTAAGATAGCTGAATTTATAAAACACAAAACATTGCTGCAGTAAATATGCCTGTAATTAGAAAGTTCTTATATGTCTGCATGGTTACATATATCCATGCATATAATATATATGTATACAGTATAATATACATATACATTGTATGTATGTATAATTATATGTGTAATGCAACTTGTAGCGTATACACATTGTGGATCGGATAAAAAGAAACTGATGCCCATGAAGATTTGCTCATAGCCTTGTGCAGTTGTTCTTGTAAAAACTTGCATCTGTTGGTAGCCAATTATTGTCCGTTGTTTCTCTGTTGGACTGAATGTGCAGATTAACCCTTTAACGACGAGCGTGTACTAAAATGTATGGGAAACCATAAGCGGCCCGTCGTTAAAAGAATCCTTGAAACCAGGGTCTTCAGAATTCTTCTGAATGCACCGTTATGCTTAAGAATCATGTAGGAAAGAAGATCGTGAAGTATGAGACATGTTTGTTGCTAATTGGAAATATTTGCTGTGAAACAAAAGCATCTGTTCAGCTTAAACTCGCTGAAGGCACTACATAAATAGTATAGCTACCCCACACACTGCGGTCTGGCATTACTGCTGATGAAGTTGATGACTGGGATCACGCTTGCATCTATGTTTTTCATGATGTTGCTCCATAGCATTGTCTTTTAGCCTTCATTTCTTATTTTGTTAGTCATTGATTATAAGACAATTCTATCCAAGCTTTACATTTGATTTTATATCGCTGAGATTTCTGTGAATGGAAAGAGAAACAAAGCGTTTCTTGTCTTTCATTCATTTGTTTAGCAGATGTCAAAACACCCAGTTTAGCCAGGCTGCTGTTTTCTACTAATAACTTTTGCAATTCCAGATTTTCTGTATTTTTTGCAAATGAACATGCAGATGTTACTTTTCCACTCAACAGACACGTGAATGTATCGCTGAGCCTTTCCATCACAGAGTTTACTGAACTAATTATATTTCTGCTAACAATCATGCTGATTTATGTAAACACACAAGTGTTTATGCACTCGTAAATGCTAAATTGATGTATGCGATGACGTAGAAATTTCTGTATCAAGGCTAGTGTGTGAAACTGCTGGTAATATGCAATCATTCACGTGAGCAGTTTTCAGCCGTTAGGTTTTAAACTACCGAACGTACATGACGTTGTGAAGTAGGTCAACTGTTTTATAGTGTTTATCAGACAGAGATTCCTGCTCTACATTGAACTACTCGTCCCTGGCGCTCCCAACTCTACTAGACCACAGATGAATTTGTTATGAAGATGTAATGTTTATTTTAATTAACTATATGCTGATTAGGTGAATAGAAATTTACTACTACAATGATGGTCTCTGCTCTTGTCAGGTTCAGTGTAAAACTGAAAAAGTGTGCCTGCATTTCAAGTCCCATAGTTCATATGTATGGGATGGTAAGCAATAGGGTGATGACTACTTATTATAGTAAATGTTATGATTCAAAATAAAATACAGTGTATGCTAAATGGTTTTGGTCAAATTAAATAAACTTCTTACCAAATGATCCTTTGCATAGATTCCCAGTCTGATCTTGTCTTTGCTGTCTGTTAGCTTTTTATTATGAAATAGCAGCTGCTAAAATCTAGAGATTATGGATAGGTGATTGCATGTGTTTCTGTTTACTGAAATTTCTAATAAGTAACCAAGATTAAAAGTCAAGTTACCAATATAATGCTAGGACAAACATTGCTTGAAACACATTAAAATGCTTTCTGGTAGATTTGTTTTATCAGTGGCTGTTAGAGCTATCGTCAACAGCAGAATCTTGTGACCTCTACCATTTGGCCATTTCTAATGTATTTGTGACATATGTGTACCTCTGTTTTTAAAGCATTTGAGTGGCGCTATTGTCCTGTTGTTGAATCTCAGACTCTGTTACTTTGCTGTGTTCGTGAAGTGCAATGGAAACAAGGTTACCTGAATCGTTCGTTACCCTTTTTCTGGTTTACATGAAATTGGCTGCAAAATTATGTAACGCTGTGTTTTGGCTAAAGTTAACATGCAACTAGCACATACAGGTTGATTTGAAACCAGCTTAATGTGAAATAAATTTTTATTAATATATATGGTGAAGTATTTTTGTGTATTTTGAAGGCAATTGAAAGAAGCTTTTTGCAATGTCTAACATCAGTCTGGTATCAGGGATTGGTTTTTATAAGTCAGTCCTTGTGGATAGGTTTCTGTATCTGCATTGTTCATATTAACATGAAATCATTTGATGTTGGCCAAGAGAAATGAGAACTGGTTTTATGTTGTAGTTATTTGCTTAGTGTGGATCTGTTTTAAGAGATACTTCTCTCTTGATTTGTTCATATCAAAAAGTTTCTAACCAGAAAGCTCTGAACCAGAAATTACTAAACCAAAAGTTGTGTAATATGCCAAAAAATGATCTTTGTCGGCGGCAACGGCCTATGTTGTCATAAGCTGCCGTTAAACTGTGGATCCAAATCCATACAAATCTTTGTAATAGGGCATACTCGTTTAGTTTTAGGGAAGCAGGATGAAGCATAACCAAGAGAAACCCATGGCTTGAACCTTGCAAAATCCAGAATTTGGATGCGACAGTTCACTATAATATAGATGCACAGCTAAGGTGCGTTTAGTCTAAGGTAAGTCCAAACCATTTCAAAGCTGGACAAAAATTTCGAAACCAATGTTGCAAAACAAGCTGTAGATTAGAAATGGGCCGATAATTGGAAAGATCATCAGGATTACGTTATGCATCCTTAATGAGAGGATTAACCATGCGCAGACTTAGAGCGAAAAGCACTCACCAAAGGAAATATTAAAAAAGAATAGGACCCAAGGACATCAAAGTGTTCTTTGAAAAGTGAAGCAGCACGATATGACATGAAACCAAGATATTTCCTTAGAAGCAGAGATCAATTTATGAGATCCTCATTCAAAGTTGTGGGCTGCAATAAATCAAGATTAAGGGAGACAGAACAACATGCAAAATCTTGTTGCAGAATATTTCATGGGGCGCAAGAAATTTTACAGGCAAAGAAACCCAGAATTTCTACAGCAATACCACAAGATTCAATATACCCATGGATAATATTTATAGGAGTGGATACAATGGTAAGGCTGTAAGTATTGTTAATTCCTTATTGATACATGTAGGACCAGACAAGTTTATTTGACTTTTTTGGCCTACTGATGAACATAAAGGATTCGAACAAGGTATGTCTCTTTAGTAGTTTAGTAGATATAAGTGGAGATGATCCAGGATTTTACAATGGAGTGGGTACACTAATAGTGGTGGAGTCTAGGATATAACAAAAAACTATAAAAATGAGGGTGCACTCTTACTTTAACACAGAATATTATACAGTAGGTACATTTATTAATAATGTTACTGTTTCACTAGGAATACAGTATTCTTCAGCCAACATATTTCACAAGTATTCATCATTTCTGTCGACTGTTAATATTTTAGCCTAGTGCTTCAGTCCTCGACATCTGACTTACATTTATAGTAGTCTGCCCAGCAGTCAGTGGGGCTCTGTTTAATACAAATAAAAAATGTAATCTACTTGGATTTCTTTTTTTTCTGGTGTATTTTCTGCCTATTTCTCCATATATCTACATTGCTTTCTTGTTAAAGGCACCACAGAAAGCGGTTAACATAAAATGTAATTTTTCGAATGTGCCACACTATACCCTATGAGATAATCTCAAAAACAAAGCCAATGGTCAAGTCTGTTAGCACATAAATAAATTGTGGAAAAACAAATGCATATCTTGATTTTCGACCCAAAATTGTTAGCTACTGTGCTGACTGTCAGACACGTTGGAATTTGCCTGCACTAACACCTGGTGGCTGACTAATTGCATGCACCGCAGATTCACATGGCTGTGTGACTTTATGCACATTAAATGTCATAATGGTATGAAGCAGTGCTGTAACAACATTCACATGGTATTTGGAAATTTCCCAGCACCATAAATTACCACCATGGTAGGGAAAACCACAGATCGCTTGAATTCTGGAATACATAAATTTTGGCCTTTATAAATGAATTTCAACAGTGAATCATTGAATTTTGAACAGAGAGGAAACCAATGCAAACCATTAACTGCACCTAACAATGCCTGAACTATCCAGAGTACTTTTTAACCCATAAAGTAGAGTAAGCTTTTGTCAACATTACCCACAAAACAACCCAAACTGTATCAACAAATGAATCGCTGAAAATTAAACATTTATACAAATGACAACACGGCTCAGACCATCCTTTACATCCAGAAGATACCAATGCTCATTTATTCTTGAATATCTAACGATACACTGCCAGTTGTGCAGCCATTTTGAAAAATACCATTCATTTCCTTTCATAACAAAAATCAGAACTGTACATGATTTACAAAATATTAAATAAAATTCAACCAGTGTGTAACCTACACAGCATAATTGTACAGAGTACAGACATTATCTGCTACAGAAACAAAATAAGCATGACCAGAACCAATTAACACTAGCAACATTACAACCGCACAGTTGTACAGAAACAGTTATGCCTTCAGGATATACAAACAACTTCCTCTTATTTTTGCTTTTCTGCAACAGGTACCAACATATCTTTAATGCCAACACATCTTTTATCTCTGCGATAATCTGAATTATTTGAACACGGTGCTAACTATGTGTATTATAACTGCAGTGCTTCCATATAAAATCTGCATACATGATTTAGTTTGACCTTCACAACAAAATTCATAAATTTTATTTACAGGGATAACAAACCTTACAATATAATTTAAAAAAAGATCTACAGCAAATAATGCTTCTGTCGTCAGTACAGAATTTCCATAGCATACCTTTAATGTAATTCAATCTTAGAATTTCCAGCAGAGTTACTTTAAATTCCAATCCCATTCCTGACAACAGAGATGGGGGACTTCATGCGCATCACTTGTGGGAACAATTCTCCTACAGAATTGGAACAAGGTCCATGTACCATGGAAACTAAGACCTAACTCCAACCCATACATCTTTCCACTTGCCCAGGTTCACCTTCATTTCTTAACTGTGCGGCCTGAATTGTGGCCAAAATGCACTCAACGTATCATATTAAATTCTGGATACACTGCACTGGTTCCAGGCTCCCAAATCAAGAATAAAATAAGATTCAATATCCTCTTCTTTGGCTGCAACAGTTAGATCAGCTACAGAATACATTAGGAAGCTCCGTTTCCTTTTGGGGCCTTATGAGTTGTCACCTGTCCATACCCCATGTGGCAGTAAGGCCAAACATGCTTTCTCATGCATTGGGCGATCTTTCTTAAATGGGGCAAGCTCCCACTGAAAATTCACACTGGTTCCAGGCTCCCAAATCAAGAATAAAATAAGATTCAATATCCTCTTCTTTGGCTGCAACAGTTAGATCAGCTACAGAATACATTAGGAAGCTCCGTTTCCTTTTGGGGCCTTATGAGTTGTCACCTGTCCATACCCCATGTGGCAGTAAGGCCAAACATGCTTTCTCATGCATTGGGCGATCTTTCTTAAATGGGGCAAGCTCCCACTGAAAATTCACACTGTTCAGCCTGATACAGCCAAAGATAAATCCAGTGTGTCTAAAACAAACCTATTTAGATCTGCTATGCAGCCATCTTTGAGTGCCACACAAATATTCAGATACATGTACATATATATTCATATACATAGTATACACACTCATCACATAGGCTCATACTACTTTGGTTCTTACAACTTTATTTTCACCATTTCATTTCTACCAATAGTATAAATTCACTTCATCCGTCTTTACAGCCAAATCACCGATAATATACATTTATGTAATTAGTTAAAGTAATTCTAAATATACAAAATTAACATACAATTTTACATTTATATCATTTAATTTTAAATTTACACCAGTAATTTCACATTCACATAATTTAACTTAACCAATTCTTCAAAAACAGTGCTTAAATACGGGTCAAAGTAGCAGAGGTCACTAAATACGATACAATCTAGATATTACCACTGCATAACCTAATAATCTATTAGCTTTGGGCTAGATCAGCTTAGATTTAAAATAGATTAGATTAAGCAGCATCTTTACAGACTAGAGCGGTGCAAATTTCAAGTTCTGTTTACATGTGACGACTCACATGAATAAATGCATTGAATGAATCATGTTCACTTGAGAAACCCAGCTCATTAGCTGCTTATGTGCCCTCATAAACATGCCATCAGAGACTATCACTGGTGGCCGTATTTCATATCAAAATCATGTAATCGTGACTGCTAAGCCAAAAAGCAGTTTATTATCCATCAGAAACTAAGGCAAACAACATCCCAGATTTCAGTCAGAGTCAATTATTTAATCTGTGTATAAAGTCAAGTTGTTAACGGACATAAGTTATTGATACGAAAATTACAAGAAAAAATTGATGAAAGGCTCAATATGTTACAGGGTACATGAAACCGGTGTAGACTATAGCAGATCAAAATATTTAGAAGTGGAGAAAAGTGTTCTAGTGCCACAGGTGTATTGGTCAGTATTCAATTACATGTTGCACATAAGACAATTTCTTATACGCAATCATGTAACAGAATAGCTGCCTACATTGAGTACTGTAAATGCAAAATGTGTCATCGAAAGTTTGAAGAAAATGGGTAAAACCCTGCAAATTAAAAACTAGAAAAGTCTGGAATATATTTAAGTAATTTTCTCACCTGCTAATGGGAAAGTTACGCAAACCTTGTAACATACAAATCATCTATTCCGAAGGTTAGAAGACAGTTCATTAAATTTCTCTTACACTGAATGATAAACATACATTTTGCAAAGTTTCTAAATCGGAATTATGCATGATAAACTCTTCTCAATGAGATAATAAAATGGGTGTACAACTACCATGTGTCTACCATTAAAAATTCAAGGTTTCAAAGCCAGTGAAGTGATCACACTTGATAAGAAAGTCTTTCACCAATCACTGAACTGAAAATGCTTTTGTAAAAGCTAACTTAGAAATGAATCAGGAAACGTGGTTTTATTAAGAAAGCCTGCCGCTCAACAGCTCAACACAGAACAGACTTCTAAAAACTGTGCTAAAGGCCTGTCAACCTGTTGACCTGAGTTAATCCTTCAAACATTCTTTACAGACCACTCGTTCCTGTTTCAGTTATTCTTTTCAGCCAGCAAAGTGCAAGTATCTATCTTAAAAAGCATTCTATGCATAAACATTTCAATGTACATATTACATCAACTAGATTCTCCAACCACACGGTTGGTAATTATTTTGAAAAATAATTCAGTGCCATTTAACTGATCACAACTTACAGTGCTGTAAAACACGTTGTGGGGGCAACAACAGTTCATCTGGGAGACACTCTGAAACTACATCCAATATCCAGTTCTTGTCTGGAGGAATCCATACTGCATTCACATATTCCACTGTCCTTAAGCAGTTCATGCGTAAGTCCCTTGAAACCAGGAGCCACCTTAAAGCAGCTGTTAAGGATCACTAGAACGATTTCAAGCACCACAACTCATAAGATGAACAGCAAATGCATAAAGTTAAATCATAAATGCACTTGTCAGCACTATACTAACAGGAAACCAACTGACTGCAGTTCAACTTTGGCTAATTATCCATTTACTATAAACCCTTACCAAGAACTTGGAAGTGTGGTCCTATGCCTAAAGGATCTGTCAGTCAAAGCACAACATAACATCCGTCCAATAACTGGAAACTAATTCTGAAATAATGAAGATGCATCTTTGAAAGGTAGAACAGGAGTGAGAATGAGTGCATAATGTACAGATTACCCTGTCAAAACCCTAGGTAAGCCACTGAGGCAAAAGAATAACGGCTGGAATTACAGGTAAATATAAACCAATCATTGGCAAATTGACCAACAAAATTCAGACACACAAAATCCTAGCATTTCCAATTTCTTGGATGTGAACTGACAAGCACACATCAAAGCTGAATTGTGCACCAAACAGCTGTTTGTAATGTTACTCACAGCTGTAGAATCAGACAACAAAGTGAATGACCTCAGCTGATGACAATGACGTGACACATCCCCTTCAGTCGAAAGTTGTTCCAAAAACCGGGCAGGATGGACAGCATCACAGAACAATAGGCATCAGCTGACTGAATCATTTAGCACAGTCCGACATATTATTGGTAATTCAGGAAAAGCAAAACAGTGCATGTTTAGATTTGATGCACAAAACTGAAGTTTAAACACCTGCACAACATGTTTCTTCCTAACAAGCACCTGCATTTCTTCTACACCAAGTGCACATACAAATTAAGCAAATAAATTCTTAACATAAACATTAATGCAGCTCATACCCCATAAAGGGTATCACTCTGGCCACAGCCAAGGGCCATCACAGCCTCAAGCAGATGGACAATCACTTGTGTGGCCTAAAATGCCAACCAAATCCTATATGCTCAACAGCAACATTCCTTGGCTTCAGCAGCCGTCAAACGACGCAGCCCTAATACCGTCATTCCCAACTCATTCGGTGCCTGTATCGCTACCCATTACCATTCCTGTTGTCATAGGGACCATGGCGTTGGAGGGAAGAAGGACCGCCTGTGATAGCGTCATAGCAGACATCGAATACATCGGACGGAGGTACTGAGATCTTGATGCTGGCACTTCACCTGGCTCCAGTTTTGTCGATTCTGGTTCAACCAAGGACGTCGTTCCAAAATGCTTCTTCTGGACGTGCTTACGCAGTTCAATCGGAAGGAGGAAATTCTCACCGCAGTGCTCGCATCGGTGTTTCTTCGATCCTTGCCAGTGATTACGCAGCTTGTGTATGCGCATCGCACCAGCCGAGTAGAAGAAGTGTTCACACAGTTCACACTGGTAGATTCGAGAGCGCGTATGCATTGCGTTGACGTGATTTTTCAAATAGCACTTGGTCGACAGAAATATTCCGCAGAACATGCACTGGAACTTTTTGCGTTGCCCGCTCGGTGTGACTGCTGCCTGGCTGTTTGGGTCAGGCTTGGGGCATGCATCCATACTGACATCTGTAACCGAATTCTGGGTTGACAACGAAAGCGTGTTGAGAATAGGCGACGTACCTATTGCACTTCCAACTTCGGTGATGTTCGGAGCCGCCGTGCTCTCGGCCTTGACCGCCTGGTAGCTCGGAAGTCGATGCGCCATTGCGAGGGTCTTGATATCAGGAAGCTTCACGTGGTTCTGCTGGCCAGAATGATTGGCCACTGCATTGTTGGCTTCTATTCGACTGGCATTGCTCGCCTTGATCGCTGCCAACGTCTTGGCAACCGTGTCAACGCGCCGACTCGTTGACCGCTGGGAAGCCTCTGAAAAGCGTGGCACCGAACCCATGTTTGGAGCCTGTTCGTTCATTTTCAGTGCTTTCTGCCGAATGTCGTCAAGGCTGAGGTCAACGGCACTGCGATCCTGAGCGGGTGATATCGGCGATACTCGCAGAGCAGCATTTGATGCTGAGGAGCAGTCGTCCATTGCTGTCCGTCCATCTTCCATTCCACCAACTGCTGCTTGCTGTCCGGGATTGATAAAATAACTGTTCAAATCGACAGCACCTTGCATCGAAAAAAGTAGCGCCTCTGCAACCTGCTGTGGGTTGTTTACTCCTTGGACGTGTTGCAACGTAAGCGCTGCATTTGCAAGACTTATTCTCGTCGCCAGTTCTGCCACTCTTGAAGCCGTGTCTGTCTGGCCCTTGACAGTTTCCTCATCTAAGAGGCAGGTAAACACCTTCTCACCGTCCGATCGAACGTGTATGCTTCCCGATATTTCGAGTCTCTGATCATATTTGATGTTAACTTCACAAAAGGTTTTGATTGTCTTCACCAGCAAGACACTAAGAGAGGGGCACACCACTTTCCGTTCCATCACTCCTGTATGCAAAAACCAAAACAGCATTTAAGTCAACTGCAAACTGAAAACGAAAATGCAAACTGTCTTGATGAATCAGTCAGAAAGTGGCACGCTAGCACTGTACAAGATCCACACCAGCAAAGTTAATTCTTGTGAATAAAACTGCAAATACAAATGTGCAATGGCTTTTTGTAATAAGTTACCAGTTGCAGCATATTGTACACCGAATTTCAGTGCGTCGGTGTAGGGCTGAGTTTACTACAACTATCGCCATGTACACTGTGTGATTCACGTACACTGTGTGTCATTACAGAAAAACTGTCTATAAAAGGCGCTACGTAAACTGCTTTCAGAAAAGCAAACGGCACCGATCGGAATAAATCATCCGCAATAAAACATCAATTAGCTTATTATAGCACAGCCAACCGAAGCACTTTCAGCATCGAAATAGTTTGCAAATAAACTGAAGACCAAGAAAGAAAAAACACCCGTTCACCAAACTATGCCGAGACCGTGTCAACAATCTGTTTATTGGCAAGGAAGAGTTTTAAGTGTCGATAAATTGATAAATTCTACGAAACATTATTTTACTTTATTTGATGAGAACCGTCTCAACAACAAGAGACATTGATTGCTGCCAATATCCGGTCACCACTTCTATTCCTACGGCAGCCATAATGAATGCATATTTATCTGGCGCAATATATTTTGCACGTTTGGCAGGATTCGTAACCGTAATCTAGAGATTTCGACGAAATTCTCAGCGTTCCTGTAGAAAGCGCGATTGGTCTTTAATCATAATCGTAGTATTCATATTTATTGAGCGCTACTTGAAATCCAAACGCAGGGCACCAGCTTATTCACGAGCGCTGCGGAGCGTCGTAATCGAATCTCGAGACTTCCACAGCACCCAAAAAACTGAGTCGCGGAAACCAGCTTAATCACAGGCGTTTAGTAAAAACAAAACCAATAAGCTGGCAGGGTAAGAATCGGTTCTAGTCAAGATCCAAAGGGGTTGGCGCAGTCAGACATTATAATATGTGGATGGTGCTAAGAGCAGAAACGGCGAGGAACGTAAGAAGAATATGGTAATCTCAAGATTTCTGACTGTGTTTTTTTTAAAGAAATCAGGTAAAAATTGAGAAATAGGTTCAAAAAGTAACTTTTTGTAAATGAGTCTGGGGGCGCACGGGCAAAGGGGGCGCAAAATGATATTTGACAAGTTTATTGTTGAAAAACAGAGAAACAGAGGAAAAGCAAAAAAAAAAAAAAAAAAAAAAAAGAAGTCATCAGAAATTTTGGCGGAATCATAAAAAAAATTTCAGGAAATTCTTGCCCCCGGGCGCACGAACCCCTAGTTACGCCACTGTGTGGATGGTGCTAAGAGCAGAAACGGCGAGGAACGTAAGAAGAATATGGTAATCTCAAGATTTCTACTGCCTGCCTGCCTGCCTGCCTGCCTGCCTGCCTGCCTGCCTGCCTGCCTGCCTGCCTGCCTGCCTGCCTGCCTGCCTGCCTGCCTGCCTGCCTGCCTGCCTGCCTGACCCTTTGGGTCTTGACCTGTAAACGATTTCACCCCTCCCCTGCCCTCTATCGATTATGTTTTGACTAAGCTGGTTCCTGCAGAGACTGCGCTCTTGGGCGCTGTAGAAATTTGAGATTACGATTAAAAAACTGCAAAAGGAAGTCGTTCAGCAAGACTCCTGTTATTATTCGTCAGTGTGTAATATACGCAGTGCTGTTAAAGGCTTGTTTTTTTTGTTTTTTTTTTTTTTAAACCAAAAAAACCAAATAACCGCAAATTTTGTTTTTTTTGTTTTTTTTAAATTTAAAAATTATAAATGCCAAAAATGTCGTATCTTCTTCTCTCCTGGCAATTGTTGTATAGTCTTTGTTAACTTCGTTTTATGACATTTTACGGTTCTACTGTTGTAGTTAATTTCCAAAGTAATTTCATTGATATGCATCTGATTAATTTGAAAGGCATTATGCCATTTTTATGAGTTTTATTATCCGCAATAGGAAAATCTCAAAATCAAAAACCAAATAAAAAATAAAAAAAACTTTTCATTTTGAAAAAAGTTTGGTTTTTTGCACCCCTGAATATACGGTATCGCTTGTGGCCTTACCAAGGAACTGCGCTATATAATTTTGCAGATAGGATGAATCACTGACCCGTGACGAAGTCGGGTGATTGGCTGCCAGCCAAGGACTATATAGAATCCTTGGCTGCCAGCTGATAAGGGCGGGAAGAAGGAGTAGAAAACAAGAGGCCAATAATATTATCGTCGATATGACGGCGTGCGTGTTTTGGATTCCCACTCTTGTACAAGACTATAATTAATATTCGTAAACCTCAGTCGCAAGTTAATTTGTATATTCACGAAACCAGCCTAATGTCTACAATGCCATAAGCGGTGTTGGTAAGTTACAGGCTACGTATGTGCATGATAACTATCATCAATCCAACTTCCATTTCATCGAGAAATTTTTTCACCTATCCAGCTTCTATTGAATCGAAAACTTACTTTAAATAAACGTTATTAATTGAATTGAGGCTTAAATTTTCCGGCAGTTAAGTTAAAGCATTAATTACTGGGAAGAGGTCGATTTGAATGAGTTGTTGTTTTCTTGTTTTCTTAATAAAGCAAAAGGAAACAAGGAAATTTCGTGAATATCAACGGCTGTACGACTGGAGACACAATTAGACGCCTCGGGTGGAAACACGTCGCCGGTTTGTGTGAAAGATGTAGACGCTCAGAACATTTTTACGGCGCAAGTAACGACTAATTCTACGAATACGGTAACGTCGAAACTCATAAATGTTGTTCAAAAACAAACTAGAGAATGCAGCGAAAGTTTTAGTATGGAAAGTGGAAGATATTGAAAACTCCAGAACGTCATTCAAGAATTGGCTGGAAACGAGTCTTAGGAATGTGAAGATATGGAAAGGTGCTCCTGAGTAGTAACCTGAAGGGCGCTATATAAATCTACGTAATGAATGAATTAGTCTAGTAGGCCTACTGTAACACATTACATAGATTGAAAGCAAAGTTGTCATTGACGCTGTGCATTATTGCAGTTCAATTAACCTCTGCTACTGTGAAAATGTTTGTAAAAAGTTTGTTAAAAAGTTGGAAAAAGTTATAACTATATTTTAATTTACTTGACTTATTTACAAAATCATTTTCCAACTTTTGTTAAACTGTTTTATTTCAGTTGCAAAAAATAGTTAAAGTTTAACTACAAAATTAATTTAGCGCTGATCACTGTAACTTAGTCACTACTTTCTGTAGCAATATAATCCTTATTAGCACTTTAACCAATAAATCTCTAGGCCTCTACCCTATTATCCACGTTGCAAGACATCAACTTGTTACTGGAAATTAAGACTAGACGAGTAAATTAAAACTAAAAGTGGAAATAAAATTAAAAGAGGAATGGAAATTAGAAGTGTAAATGTAAATTAGAAGTGTAAATGCAAATTAGAAGCGGAAACTGGAAGTGGAAACTGGAAGTGGAAACTGGAAGTGGAGACTGGAAGTGGAAACTGGAAGTGGAAACTAAAAGTGGAAACTAGAAGTGGAAACTAGTAGTGGAAACTGGAAGTGGAAACTAGAAGTGGAAACTATAGAAGTGGAAACTGTAGAAGTGGAAACTATAGAAGTGGAAACTAGAAGTGGAAACTAGAAGTGGAAACATAGAAGAAGTGGAAACTCTAGAAGTGGAAACACTAGAAGTGGAAACTTGAAGTGGAAACTATAGAAGTGGAAACTAGAAGTGGAAACTAGAAGTGGAAACTGGAAGTGGAAACTCGAAGCGGAAACTCGAATCGCTCTGAAGTTGGAAACTCGAAGTTGAAACTCGAAGTGGAAACTCGAAGTGGAAACTCGAAGTGGAAACTGAAGTGGAAACTCTAAAGTGGAAACTCAAAGTGGAAACTCAAAGTGGAAACTCAAAGTGGAAACTCAATGTGGAAACTCAAAGTGGAAACTCAAAGTGGAAACTCAAAGTGGAAACTCAAAGTGGAAACTCAAAGTGGAAACTCAAAGTGGAAACTCAAAGTGGAAACTCAAGGTGGAAACTCAAGGTGGAAACTCAAGGTGGAAGCTCTAGGTGGAAACTCTAGGTGGAAACTCAAGGTGGAAACTCAAAGTGGAGACTCGAGGTGGAAGCTCAAGGTGGAAGCTCAAAGTGGATGCTCAAAATAAAAAGTGGGAATGAGAATAAAATGTGTGAATTAGAATAAAGTATGTGAATTGGAATAAAATGTGTGAATTAGAATAAAATGTGTGAACAAAAATAAAATGTGTGAACGAAAATAAAACGTGTGAACGAGAATAAAACGTGTGCATGAAAATAAACTGTGAGAACCAAAATATACTGTGGGAATGAAAATTAAAATTAGAAGTGTAAATTAAAGTTATCAGTGGAAATTAAAGTTAACAGTGGAAAGTAAAGTTAAAAAGTGGAAATTAAAAGCAAAATTGGAAAGTAAAAGTGGAAATTAAAACTTTAAGTGGAAATTAAAACTTTAAGTGGAAATTAAAACTTTAAGTGGAAATTAAAACTTTAAGTGGAATGAAAATTAGAAGTTGGGATGGAAATTAGAAGTGTAAATGTAAATTCGAAGTGAAATGTAAATCAAAAGTGTAAAGTAGAAGTGGAAACCGGAAGTGGAAACTGGAAGTGGAGACTGGAAGTGGAAACTGGAAGTGGAAACTAGAAGTGGAAACTAGAAGTGGAAACTGTAGAAGTGGAAACTGTAGAAGTGGAAACTGTAGAAGTGGAAACTAGAAGTGGAAACTAGAAGCGGAAACTCTAGAAGTGGAAACTGTAGAAGTGGAAACTCGAAGTGTAAACTCGAAGTGGAAGCTCAAAGTGGAAACTCAAAGTGGAAGCTCAAAGTGGAAGCTCAAAGTGGAAGCTCAAAGTGGAAACTCAAAGTGGAAGCTCAAAGTGGAAGCTCAAAGTGGAAGCTCAGTGTGGAAGCTCAAAGTGGAAGCTCAATGTGGAAGCTCAAAGTGGAAGCTCAAAATAAAAAGTGGGAATGAGAATAAAATATGTGAATTGGAATGAAATGTGTGAATTAGAATAAAATGTGTGAACAAAAATAAAATGTGTGAACGAAAATAAAACGTGTGAACGAGAATAAAACGTGTGCATGAAAATAAACTGTGAGAACCAAAATAAACTGTGGGAATGAAAATTGAAATTAAAAGTGTAAATTAAAGTTATCAGTGGAAATTAAAGTTAACAGTGGAAAGTAAAGTTAAAAAGTGGAAATTAAAAGCAAAATTGGAAAGTAAAAGTGGAAATTAAAACTTTAAGTGGAAATTAAAACTGTAAGTGGAAATTGAAACTAACAGTGGAATGAAAATTAGAAGTTGGAATGAAAATTAGAAGTGTAAATGTAAATTCGAAGTGAAATGTAAATCAAAAGTGTAAATTAGAAGTGGAAACTGGAAGTGGAGACTGGAAGTGGAAACTGGAAGTGGAAACTAGAAGTGGAAACTAGAAGTGGAAACTGTAGAAGTGGAAACTGTAGAAGTGGAAACTGTAGAAGTGGAAACTAGAAGTGGAAACTAGAAGCGGAAACTCTAGAAGTGGAAACTGTAGAAGTGGAAACTCGAAGTGTAAACTCGAAGTGGAAGCTCAAAGTGGAAACTCAAAGTGGAAGCTCAAAGTGGAAGCTCAAAGTGGAAACTCAAAGTGGAAGCTCAAAGTGGAAGCTCAAAGTGGAAGCTCAGTGTGGAAGCTCAGTGTGGAAGCTCAAAGTGGAAGCTCAATGTGGAAGCTCAAAGTGGAAGCTCAAAATAAAAAGTGGGAATGAGAATAAAATGTGTGAATTAGAATAAAATGTGTGAATTAGAATAAAATGATGTGAATGAAAATAAAATGTGTGAACGAAAATAAAACGTGTGAACGAGAATAAAACGTATGCATGAAAATAAACTGTGAGAACCAAAATAAACTGTAGGAATGAAAATTAAAAAGTGGAAATTAAAAGTAAAAGTGATAATGAAAAATTAAAAGTTTAAACTAAAGTTAACAGTGGAAATTAAAGTTAGAAATGTAAATTAAATTTAACAGCTGTAATTATAAAACTGATGTAATTATTATTTATTTATTATAATTATTATTAGTATTATTATTGGTATTATTATTGTTATTTATTGTTTGTATTAGTATTTATTATTATTATTATTAGGCCTGTTAGTATTATTATTATTGGTATTATTATTAGTAGTATTATTAGTATAATTGGTATTTGTATTATTGGTTTTTGGTATTATTGATATTTTTAGTGGTAGTAGTTGCGTTACTAATTTCGTTACCATTTTTAACTAAGATTTTAATAAAATCATGTGCCTTTTCTTATGTCGGTGTCATTTATTTTAGGACGCTGTCCTATAGTGTCTTGTCCTAACCTCTTGCTTCGTCATTAGTAAGCCTAGCAGCAGTGGCGTAACGAAGGGGGCGGGCAGAGGGGCAACGCCTCGGGCGCAGCACAAGGGGACGCAAAATTGGCTCTCAGTGGTACACAGACACAGTATTATGACAAGAACGATTAAAAGTCAACAAGAAAATTTAAAAGGAGCGCAGTCATCAACTCTTACCGATTAAAAATTTGTGATTCACAGGTCCCTAGGCTGGTATCAGACATATACATGTATGTATATAAAACTGACGACTGCTCCAAAAGGAAGGTTCAACACAGATGGGGTCGAGTCGAGGTGCAAAATGAAGAAAAGTATTTTACAAGTTCAGCAATCACCATGCATGGGCTTAAGATGGGACCATATGGGCCATATACGGGCACCAAATGGGACCTATATGGGCATGCTGGCAGGGTATTGCCATCCGGTACCCTCAGCTGCAAACGAGAAAACTATCAAGACAAGAGTTCAGCAGATCTGCTCAAAAAACATATAAAATCAACAATTTCAATATCTGATTAGCATTTAATAAGCCTCAATTTGTTAATACATCAATGTAAAAAGGACCCAATGTACACACGTATACCATATGAAAAAATACATTCTATAATACCTGTTATAATACTACGATCTTCTTGCATTGGCAAAAGACAAAACAGACTGATTGGTATTGCAATAAACGAAAGACTACAGACGTGGTCCATTTGTAAAACAATCATCCAATTTCTATGTTAATTCAAATGCAAAATCAAAAAGCGGCAGAATGATAATTAGCACCCAACAGTTAACTCCGAATATGTCAAGCGTCACTCTGCAAATAACCAAAACATGCTCAGAAAATTAAAAAACACTCGGTACAATACCCGCCATTTATGTGTATATAATCGTGCAAAACCAGGTCCAATTAGCCAAAATAAGGTATAGTATTTTTATATTCACAGATATCACATGACTACTCGCCCGGCAATGGCAGAATCTCACAAATTTTTACATAGCATCCAAACGAGAAAATAATCGACGCGCGTCAACATCATAAAAACACAGGGTAGTATAACTTTTGTTATACTATAAAACGATAGATACGTGAACACATATTTACACATGTAAATACGTAAATATTTACGATGCACAAAACAAGTGCATACATAAATCTCGCAAACTGCATACATCATCGCCCAGCTTTGACATATAATTATGCATGCAAATATATTCATATTCATGAATATATAAATATAAATAACATCAATAACAATAAATATGCATAATTAGTTTCAAAGCAGATGTAGTCGAAGAGTCTATAGTCAGCCGGTTTCCATTGGGTTCTCGTCCTCGTCGTCGGATGGTGAGCCGACGTCCAAAGATACCTCTTTCTGCAGTGGGTCGACGGCCCGCATCTGGTAGACCAAGACGTAGCCAGCCTGTGTCTAAGCAACACAAGAAAGATCGACAAAGATGTTAATACACAAGTTCGGATAAAGGGAATAGGGTAGCACTCATCTTTGTTGTGACACGGCATCTAAACACCAACTAAACCAAGTTGATGCAATGCGCTGTACAGTGTATCTTTGGTAGATTCATCAATTTAAGCATTCTTAATTTCGTGTCATATCAAAATAACAGTCGGGTCTGACCATGACTAATGCAAACACAGAAAGAAAAGCAAAGCTTCATTTTATTGAACTTGCATATTATCGAAGTTCTGATAACTGTAAAGGCATGCAGTCCTGACTGAACTTGGCTAGCACAAATATTGAAGTCATATATATATATATATCTACCATCGTTTATTTTTTAAACTGACACACCACAGTATGATTACATTTCATAGCAGAGCACCCATGTCGTATAGTTATTTTTTTAAATTTTTTAATTTTATCTTCGTTTATATGAAACTGACACACCGCATTATAATTACAATTCATAGTATGAATGGATGATCACAAGTTATTACAGGAGTCGAATTTAACTGTTTTGGCAGCCATACAAGGCGCCCATCACATCCTACTGCTCACTTTACCAACACCATCTGGCGAATGAAAGGCTGATCTTCTGTGCTTCGTGCCAGAGTGTTACCATTACCCTAAACCTCTCCCTTAAAGGGTCACTCTGTGATTTGAAACTCATGGGCCTAGTTATAGCTGACTGATGAATAATTAATTAACAGATCCTAATTGAGAATGACGCTATGTGTGTCCGGGTCACTAGGGAATCCGTCAATTATACTTTAATTTCACATCCGTATCTTAGCCTCATCGTCCATCTACGGCCTCTGAGTTATTCGACCTCCTGCATTTCTCTTACACCACAAAGTTTGGCTTTTTCAGATTACGTCAGAGCACGATGCCAAATGTCCTACTAATTTGTAAATGCTGTGTACTTTTTGAGGTGGAAAATTCAGTTTCCCCTTGCAGAATCTTCATTTTCATGTAACTGTGCAAAGCAGTTTTGTCCAAAAGCCATTTGCATACCTACTTCATAAACAAATGGCAGCTTGTCATTCTGATTCACCATGCAAGACAATGTCTGAGGACAAGACAAGAGTTGTCTGACTTTATAACGATACACACATGTGCTTTCTAAAGACGATGTGTTGGGCTGCAGTAAGGGGCATCAAGCAACATGTTAGGGGTTTTTGTGAGGTGCACTATTCATAGATGGCAGGAGCAGTTCTTTCAAACCAGGCATGGCTCAAATGCCACAGCCAGCATAGCAATCAGCTGTGTATCATTTTATACAGCAGTACTTTTAGACCGCATAGGAGAATTTCTTCAACATAAGAATTATGTTGAAGACTGCGTATATGTGACCCAAGGGATCAAAATGAGTCGCATGTCGGAAATTTTAGAATATCAGTATTTTACATATTCTTAAAGACCACATTTTTTGCTTTAAAATGACATCAAAAGTTTGGTTCTACCTTATTTTCTGACAAAGTTATGAATGATTATGTGTTTTTTTTAAATGTGTTTCATTATTTATTTTAATATATAATCACAAAAAATAAAAGAATTCTCTGTACAAAATTCTGAAAATACACATTAAAACAATGAATTTCATCAAATGTGAGAAATCAGAAATGTCCCAACGAATTTTTTTAAACCATTTTCATAAAAATCTGAAAATTAGAAAAAGTGACATCTGATCATATTTTGCTGTTTTCCTAGTTATGTAAATTGCCGACATCCGACTCATTTTGATCCCTTGGGTCACATGTACGTCAAACGGAGAAACGTCTCTTTCTTTCTTACCACAACGTCGTCCTCTGACATGGCATTCACTTTCGCGTCGTCGAAGTGATACCATTGGCGGGTGGTCTTGTTCTTGGCGTACGCCGTGTCTGAAAAGGAGCAACATAAAACCCAATCTCAAAGCAGGAAACTCACCAGCGACATAACGTAATATAACATAACACAGTGTTCAAATAGCCAACTGTATTATTATTATTATTAAATAAATTTGTAACGCATGCAGGATCACACCAAAATGTGAATCTGAGGCGCGTATGGTCAGCCACCAGGTGAGGATGCACTTAGGTTCCCAAATCCTTGAAAGCCAAGGAGAAATAGTGAGTTTTGAGTCGCTTTTTGAAGGAAGTGAATTTGAGCTACGAAGAGAGAGGTGGTCGATTCCATTCCTTTGGAGCAGAGGCGTGGAATGCACAAGAGCCCATAACTATTCTGCATCGTGGCTCAGCTAGAAGACCTGTACTTGATGATCGCAGGCAATACTCCCAACCCAGTCACCGATGCATTAAGACAGAGCTCTTTAAAATGTCAAGAACAGACGTACATGGCATTCTTGGCATGTATCAGATACAGTTCAAGGTCAGTTTAGAAGTTTTTAAGAAACACCGTATCATTTCCTGATGCATCCATCTGCAGACTATGCACTTGGCTAGGAGATATATACCGAAGTTACAGGGCTACCCGGTGATTTGATACAAGTGGCCTAGTTATAGCAAACAGTTCAACAAAATATCTCCAACACTCCACAGGCTGATCGTCTCATCGAAATTTATATTGTAAATTCGATCCACCAGGAGAAATATACCGTAAACGACTCAACTGACAACAGTAACTAACAACAACTTCGACCTATGACTCCATTCTGTCCTGTCCGCCCTCGGAAAGCTCCAGTGCGCAGGCGTGGCAGACGACACCCTTTAACGGTTGCAGAAGTTGAATCGGCCAATCACCGTGCGACATTTCATCGTCCATATTCGCGAATCACGGTAACTATTCTACATTTAGTTGATGTGTTATCCCTATCATACTGGTCTACAGGGACTGGCCAATTAAATATCATAATTACATTAATTTTCAATAATGTCAATAATTACAAGCACCTAGCAATACTCTAGCTTAGCTTAATGTCATCTATTTACCGGCTTAGATAAGAAAGTCTTGGGTGGGCAACAGGACAGTATCGTACCATTCGTATAACCGTATAACGCATCGCTGCATTTGAAATTCTTATTGACCACAGCCTTATCGTCTCTCATCTCATGCACTGGATTTTTAGATTGGCTACTTTAAAAATTGAGCAGAGCATATTGGAACTGAAACTGTAGAGCAGTGTCTCGCAAACTTTTTTAACTCCCGGCACACTCGGCAGAGCACATTTTTATCGCGGCACACCAATTAAAATTTATTAAAAATTACAAACTAACAACAATATCAGTTTGTCAAATTTTAAGCTTGTCATTTTCGTCCAGCAATTGTAATCGTTTTTTGCCAGATGTTGTTCAAGCTTACTCGGCACCATTGCCTCGTTTTAAAGCGTTATCGTGCAAATCAAACAATACGGAAGCGAGCTGTTTTTTTTTCTGATGAAATTAAACCAGATCCGATATAATCTTCATTATATTTCCGTTTCGATAAACTGGATGGTTTGGTTATCTGTCAAGTTTTCCCTTTGCTGAGTCTACTGTCGTCCTTTCCATCATTTTTTCGGTTCGTGAAAAATCGTTGCTAAATATTTATCAATTTTTCGGCTAATGAAAAAAAACTCAAAACATTTTTAAGTTTTTTTTATTATAACTAATAATGAACTATAAAATCACGTGGATATAATAATATATCCACATAATTTTATAGTTCATTATTAGTCTATATTAATTTTTAGTATTAATGAAAAAAAAAAAGAACATACCTTAATCAGTAATAAGGACGTCGAGAAGAGGGGTGAACACAGTGATCTCTATTGATAGTTAACTATTAATAGAGATCATTGTGTTTTCACCCCTCTTCTCGACGTTAATTTCTACTTACTTACTGACTAAGTCACACTGTGTCTGCGCTGACGTAACATCGTAAACGGAGTGAAGAGTGTTTGACAGTGCGATGTTTTATGAACCCAATAGGCCTATGACTACGAATTAAGGCCTTGAATTCTCCGTCAATTTTGCAATTTTTTTAAAGTATGCCGTTATTTGTCACATGTTGACCGTGATTTTCGTCTAGCCCTAATGAAAACACTAAAAAGCTGAAAACTGTATTATGAAATAAATATAATTTCTTATAGTCAATTAAGGACACAGACGAATTTTAGGTTTCTCTCGCGGCACACCTGAAATCTCGCACGGCACACTAGTGTGCCGCGGCACACAGTTTGCGATACACTGCTGTAGAGTTATTCTACAACGAATCAACGATGGACCGATGGAAAGTAATAGGCTCTAAGTCCCAGAACGGTTGAGAATGTTCGTCAAATACTGCAGATAATGTTTTGGTTTTGAATAAAGGAAAGGCCCGTTCAGAAAAACCATATAGCCTCTCCCGCCCCTCGACTCTCCTTGAAGGAAACTTAAGACCGTTTCACAAACCGCATGCGTCGTTTTGTGATCTTGTAAAGCTGTGTAATAGAAATTCCCAAGCTAGGCTGAGCAGATAACGCGCGATGCAGTAGGCCTAATCTGCAATTAAATACTTACGCAAAATGTCTGACTTAAGTTTTTGACATATTCATTTAGAGAGGCGTTTATTGTAATAGGTCGGACTATCTTTGCCAAATCATCTTCGGCTTCCTCTTTACGACTATGGCAGCGAATAAATCGTCTGAGAATTTTCTACATGCAAATTATGAGGATATCGCTGGGAGATGTCGCTGTAGTGGATTTCTGTTAATGTATAAACATTATGATTTGTAGACTTTCGACCTGACATCAATTTCGATTCGTTGATTTCCGATTTCCTGCAGAGACTTCAAAAAATTAACTTAGGGCTTCTTGTTCTAAAAAGCCATTCGTAATGCGGCAACATTCATTCGTAAGTCTGAGAGTCTAATGAGCATTAATGCCTTTTTAACGATCATTCACTTCGCGCCAAAGTAAGGAATTCTTTCTTGATAATAATTAATCCAACATCTTGGACTTTTCTTGGTTTTTATTTTATGATTAACGGATTCAAACAGTTTTAGCCATAGAACGAGTATGCGCATATTACGAATATTAAGATTTTTAGAAATTTACGAATATTGACGAATATTAAACTGGCCAACGAATATTAAATTTTTTGTTTTTTTAATTCTTCAAAATCCGGAAATTAGTAGGCCCTAGTAAAAAATTCAGTGCACAAACTAGGTATTAGAGCTAGAACAAGAACAGTTACTTGTTACAGTTACTCATCTTATATCAGTAACTTCACTTAGTCTATTGTTTGAAGTCTCATACGGAATTCAAATTGTTGGCGCCCAAACGAACGATGCCAGTACCGTGTATTACAGATTGTATGACCCAGATCTCTCTAATTCCCTCCGCCCAAGATTCCTAAACTGAGTGGGAGGATCTAGCCCTCAGCCTAACCTGGCGTATAATTAATCAAATTAAACGCATCAATGGAACTTCGGAACATCAGTCATTCAAACATAGCTTAAATGATATAGAATTACCGAGCGTGTGGGTTTCACCGCTGAGAGAGAAACAGATCGAGACAGACGGATAGAGAGGGAGAGCAATCGTAGAGAGACAGTGAGAGACAGACCGACAGAAAGGGAGAGAGATCGTACGATTTCTTTCCCTCTCTGTCCGAGAGGGAGAATGGTAGAGAGACAGACAGAGACAGACCGACAGAGAGGGAGAGAGAGAGTAGAGAGACAGTGATAGACAGACCGACAGAGAGGAAAGAGATCGTACAGATTTCTTTCCCTCTCTGTCCGAAATCGTAGAGAGAAATCGTAGAGAGACAGACAGAGACAGACCGACAGAGAGGAGAGATCAGAGAGAGAGAGAGACAGACAGACAGACAGACAGACAGATAGAGAGACAGAGAGACAGAGAGAGTCATGGTCGGATTTTTACAGAGTTCTTCAAGAGTAGGGAGGCTCTAAGTAGGCTACATCGCCGCAAAACCACTGCACATATTCTTAAATTAGTACTCTTAAATTAGTTCGTAAAAAGCGGAAACAGTAACGTCATCAACGAATATTTACGAATATTTACGAATATTAAAAATGTCCTAATATTCACGAATATTTACGAATATTAAAACCTGAAGTCACGAATTCTCGTTCTATGGTTTTAGCGTATATGAAATAATAATATAAACGCCCTGAAGTGTGTCGTGTGTAGGCCTATGCGTGGTGTTTCGCGTCGTGTTACGCTGTTTCGCTTGAGTACCAGCGGCCCTGGGCAGGAAAGGGGAGGGAGGGGAGGACATGGATGGGAGGGAGTGAGTAGTCACCGCTGGGCGTAAATACAATCTATAACCTGGCGAAGACCAGAGGCGGAGCTTCGTATGCAGAATAAAGCTGTGACCAATCACAGTTAACGAAACAATAGCCAATCCACTGCCGCGTTGCAGATCTGTCTTAGATTAGTCTAGTTCGAATCTTTATCGTAATTATTATTCGCCCATGATTGTCGTAGGCCTATTATTACTTGTCATCATTATCATGTCATCATATCAAATAAATCGAACCTCTATTTAGACAAGATTATTATACTTTTTTCATTAATTCAGCTTAAGGTAAATGTGTAGTTTAGCGTCGTAAATTATCCGCCATTGCAAGGGTTTCAGCGTTGGTGGAAAAGAAGTTGGATTGACCTAGGACTAATATTAATCCTAGGATTGACGTAACAAATTATTGCTGAAATAGAAGTGGGCCTGATGAAAATATTCTTATTCTTGCATAAATAGAAGCTGGATTGATGGAAAAACAATTATTTTCATTAATCCAGCTTCTATTGCATCAAAAAACTTAGTTTCATCAATCCAGCTTCTATTCACGGTTAATATTATTTCCATCGGTCCAACTTCTATTTAAACACAGAAATTGTTTCATCACTCCCACTTCCACTTAGCGAAACAATTTTTTTCATCAATCCAGCTTCTGTTTTAATTTGACGATATAAAATAATTTACCAACCTAAACTACGGGTTTACCCAAATTTTTTCCTCAATCCAGCTTCCATTTCATTTTGACGATAGGCTATAAAATAATTTAGCAACATAAACTACGGGTTTACCATATTTTTCATCAATAGGACTTTTATTTAAGCAAAGATATATTCTCATGGATCCAACTTCTAATTAGACCTACGGAAAGAATTATTCTCATCAATCCAGCTTCTATTGAATCGAAAACTTAATTTCATCCATCCAGCTTCTATTTAGCAAGAATTCTTTTCGATTAAACTACACGTTTGACTGAATTAAACTACACGTTTAATCAATAGGTTATAATGGATTCATGGTAAAGAACGCTTAAACGATAAATTACCTAAAATTAATATCCTGCGTGCAAGGTTTGTTTGGGGCCTTAAATAAGGGCAAAGCAAGGCGGCAGTGGATTGGCTATTGTTTCGTTAACTCTGATTGGCCACAGTATTATTCTCCATGTGAAGCTCCGCCTCTGGTCTTCGCCAGGTTATAGATTGTATTTACGCCACCGCTGGAGATCGGAAGGGGAGAGGGGAGAGGAGGCGAGACTGGCACAGCCAGCGAAAGTAGTCACCTCTAGAGGCCGCAAGGGGAGGAGAGATGAGGGGAGGGGATCCCTCTCTTGCACTAGCCAGAAGCGTCCTTTTTCAGTAATAGGCTATAATAGTTGTTTACACAGTGCCCCAATAGTTTTGTCAACATGTAATGAGTATACAATTCTTTCTTAAAATGTCTATCTTCCTTCCTTGTTAATGTCCTATTATCCCATACCTGTTCTATTTCCTACAATGCAATTTTTAATAATTCATATAATAGGCCTGCTAATTTATATCAGAATCTCCCTCTTGTTCATTATAACGTCTTTCATCAGCCTGTGAAATTCTTCTTATTCTGGGCTGAGCAGTGAGCATCTTTATAATATTATAAAAAATATCATAATGTTTTAAAGAAATGTGTATGACTGATCGATTGCACGTAGGAGTGTAGGGAGACGTGGACGGGTAATGTCTGGAGATAAACAATAAACTTCATGACAAAACGTAGCGCCGATTAACTTCAAGTCAGTAAAGGCAAATAGATGGTTGGCTTTCTAGAGAAGTAGACCTACGTGTTTAGTGCCAATAATTTAAAAACCAAGACCCGCAATATAGCACATAGCATATTGCGACGCAGTAGCCCAATAATTACTAAGAATAAGCTACCTACTTAATTATTACGAATGTGGCTTACACATTGTACGTACGCCGAAGCATTTGAATGCTAACTGTACTTAGCCTACTGTGTATTAGAACATGAATCTAACGTCATTGACAGAGATAACATAAATTAAAACAAAATGATATTGAGACATAATTATACCAGTTTTAATAGTAGCACAGGTTTCCTCGAGTTTCTTCTGAAGTTTGCCGTCAAAATAGGAGATTTCAAGCGGAGCCTGTCTTTCACGGTTGCATACAAATCTCTGAGAAGAAATGCTCAAATGCTGGCCTTCTTACGGCTCTTTGCAGTGTGTTAGGCGGCTACTAGCTTTGCCAGTCAGACACATGTCATGATAGTATAGAATAAAATTATATCTTCCGTGACGCGAGCTGCAGTCATTATTGTATAGAATATTTCTTCCGTGACGCGAGCTACAGTCCTGTAGAATCTGAAATGATTTGTACTAGAGCTCGTATGTATGCATGCTCGTATGTATATGAATGAATGAATGACTACGACAATTTCTACAGCGACCGCCGTATGACTATATATACGAATTGCCTAAGCAAATAGAAGACATCTGCTGTTCTGCTTCCTGTCAATACTCTGAACTGGCGAGAGCTCATGAAAAGCCTTGAGTAAATGAGCGTTAATGTTCTTCAATAACCGTGACTGCTTGCGGTTTTTAACTATGCCAGTGGAATAAATGATGAGAATTGAGAAAATTTTGGTAGATTGGCCACTAGCAGAGCTGCGTATTTCAGGTTGGACTAGAAATGGTCAGAGAATCGTCTATTTAGTTCAGAGAAGATACAATCAATTAATTACCAGTGATTAGATATGTAGCCTAAATGCGATCTGCGTGTCCACAATAGAATTATTCCACACTGTTTCATTAGCGTGAAGCAGAGCCATATAAAACGCCTGTGCATTTTATGGACACGCTGTTATGTTAATACCGGGTCAGTGTCACAATTTTTACGTTGCTCATCTGCCTTGGAGAGCAGAGTGTCTATAATGGCATCTGTCTGTTTCATCTCTGTTTGCCTCGATAAAGGCAGCAACATTTGTAATTTGGTCTGCAGCTGTAGATAAGTCAACACTCAAAGATTGGAGTTGAGTTGATACAATATGCATCTTGCCCAGAATATCGCAAGGTAGGTGTAAAATAGCAGAATTTAAAGTTTAGATATGACAAAAACACAGAGCTTAAACTGCTCTTTCAGCACTTTACCTCACCCAGCCGCATTTAATAAGTAGTTTCTACGTCATGAAAATCATTCAGAGACTAAGCTAGTAAATAAGTTGTAACTACAAAACTACCGTAATTAAAACAATATCGGATATAATCATGTCATCATGTTTAGGCAAGTAAGTTAGTCGTACTTAATAATACCACATCATATAATAGATCATACTAGAATTTGAAGGAGGGTCAGCAGGGACCACAAACTGGTCGGGGGCACTGGTCCCTCTGGCTCCTCTGTACATCCGCCACTGCTTGCCTGTCTCCAATACAACCGTTTGCAATCGACCGGGTACAACCTCGCAAGTTCTGGAGGCTTGTCTTAGCATTAACTTCAAAATCTCTTACATTCAATTCTTTGTGACGTTGATGCATTTACTCTTAGACCACAGACGTTGCGGAGGCATACAGGATTTCCTCTTCCTTTGCATTTGCTAAAACAATCTTAGTAGCAACTTCAAGTAAACTTTCAAAGAGGGTCTCGCGTGGCTTCTCTGATCAGAAACAGAGAGCGAAGAAATTGGTTAAACTCTTTGGAGTTGTCCACCTCAGTGTTGTTGCTCCGCATATTCTATGGTTTACATGATGGTTTTCATCAGTTATTGCATTGCATATTTTTACATCCAGGTTGCAATCAATTACAGTATTCAATTCAATTCAATTCAATTCGCTTTTATTGATCCCAAAACCAAAAGAACAAGAACAAAACAATAATGTTTCACAGCAGTTAAACACAAGGTTAATCATTATTAATATACAAATATCAGTGCATAGATAAGGGAGCAATGGGCTTACCCGAAGGGAATAATCCCGCTGGATGGGGGCCTAATTACAAAACTATATTAAGAAATCTTAGTAGTGGTAAGTAATTAGAAGTGGCAGTAGCTTGGAAATCCAGAAATAACTGCGTCGAGGTAGCTTCCCTCGGCCTTAAAGTAAAAAGAAAACACTAAAACCAAAAAGAACTAAATAATTGCAATGTTATTTAACATTTTTTATTGTGTGTGCACGGATTTTAGATTTAAACGAGGCTAGACTCATGGCTGCACGAATACATTCTGGTATGCTATTCCATATGAGGGGACCCTGGTATTTTATAGAAAATTTTCTGGTATTCGTTCTAGCAAATATGCTTATGTAGGCTCTTTTATTTCTAAAGACCTTGTCGAGTAAGTTTGGTTTAAAGTAGGCTGAAAAAGCTTGTGGGAGGAGGTTATTATCATATTGATACATAAATATACTAGTTTGAACAAATTTAATCTGAGATATTTTCAGAAATTTAAGTTGTAAATACAGTAAGTCAGTGTGGGTGTTGATAGGAGATTTAGTAATAATTCTTATGGCTTTTTTCTGTAGTATGTTTAGTTTTAGTAAGTGAGTGTCATATGTAGATGTCCAAACAAAATTGCAATAGTTTAGATATGGATGTATAAGTGTGAAATATAGATTTCTGAGTATGTGGGTTGGAAGTAGATAGGATATCCTGCGTATTATTCCAGTGTTTTTAGAGATTTTTTGGCAATTTCGGCAATATGTATATCCCATTTTAAGTGTTGATCAATGTAAACCCCTAGGAATTTAGATGAAGAGACTTGAGGAATTAACTTATTATCAATTGTCAAAGCATTGTCAGGAGTTGGAACTGGTTTTTTGTTAGACCTGAAGATAATGTAATTTGTTTTAGATAGGTTAAGCGAGAGTTTGTTGGCTTTAAACCAGTCGTTAGCTAATTCTAGATCATTATTTGCTAATTTAATTAATTGGTCATATGAGGCATGTGAATAGAAAGCATTGGAGTCGTCTGCAAAGAGAATGTAATGAAGAAGAGATGCTGAATTGGGAAGATCATTAATATATATTAAAAAAAGTAGAGGCCCAAGTATTGAGCCTTGAGGAACCCCAAAGACTATGTTTTGAAAACTTGATAGTTTGCCATTACAAGAGACTTGCTGGCGTCGGTTATTTAGGTAGCTTGAAAACCATGCAAGTGCAATTCCTCTGATTCCATAAGTTTCAAGCTTGTATAACAAGATTTTATGGTCAACCGTATCGAAAGCTTTGGCCAAATCGAGAAAAATTCCAATAGAATATTCATTATTATCCATGGCTTGAGAGATTTTATCCTGTATATCAATTAGTGACATATAAGTTGAATGCCCTGGCTGAAAGCCATGTTGGAAGGGGTAAAGGATTTTAGATTGGTTAATAAAAGAGTACAGCCTGTCATACATGACCCTCTCAAACAGCTTGGAAAAGAAAGGTAATATAGAGACAGGTCTGAAGTTAGAAACCTCATTTTTATTTCCTTGTTTATAAATCGGTACTACTTTAGCCAATTTAATATCAGATGGCACCTCTCCGGTTCTAATTGAGCAATTTATTATTTCGCTTAGTGGAATTGCTAGTAAATCCATAAGTGGGGATAACACGTGCGGATTGAGGTCATCAGGTCCGGTACTGTGAGTATCCTTAAGGGTTTTGTTGATAGCAATTAGCTCATAGGAGGAAGTCGGTAACATAGCAAAGGAATTCAATGAGGAGGCCGGCATATAATCTTGATACGATTTTTCTGATAGAGGTATATTTTGTGCTAGAGATTTAGGTAAGTTCGTAAAATGGGTATTAAATATATCCGCTATGAGTTCAGGGTCATCTATTTTGTTGCCATTAATTACTATTTCTTTTATAATCGTATCCTTATTTTCAGTATTAACAATGGATTTAATTAATTGCCAAGTTTTTTTATGTCATGGTTATATTTAGCAAATTCATTACTATAGTAGTCTTGCTCAAGTTTAGTACGTATTACTTTGTACTTATTACGGTAAGCGGTAAATATGGCTTTATTTGCAGGGGTAGGATTTTTTACAAATTTAACGTATAGTTTTTCTTTCTTTTTTGTAGAATTTAATAGTCCTTGAGTCATCCACGGATTCTGAGCTGCTTTTCTTTTAGTAGTGGTTCTGGGCCTTAAAGGAAAAGCTTGGTCATAATTAAGCTGTATTAATTTTATAAATAAAGCATATGCTAAGTTAGATTCATTTTTGCTGCAGAGTGATAAAACTGGTGACCAGTCTATCTTGTCTAGTAATAGTTTAAAGTTAGAAGTGGTATTATCATTTATAGTCCTTACTAATTGAGGATTACCTAATTTATTTAAGGGTTTAGAGGTATTCTCAATGTCACTGTTGATGTCAAATATTTGGGCAGTGTCTCTGGCAGGGTCGGACTGCCTTGCACGATCGGCTCGGAAAATTGTGTCATGGGCGGGCCGCATTATCGAGCGCCGATACAAACACACATAGGCTACATGTCATACACTCATGTACAATTGTATAAATACATGCCTACATGCATACATACGTACACCCATACACAAATACATACACATTTACACACATACATACACACATGCATACATACATACACGCATACATACAAACATACATATAAGCACATGCATACACTCATACAATATAAGCACGTAAGTACATGCATACATACAAACATACATACACGCAACGACACGCAACGACGACGATGTGATTAGCTCTGGCTCACGCCCGACTGGCGAACAAAGGAGTCGTGCCCGACGAAGTCTCAGCGTAGAACTTTCTTTGTGACAATAACTACATGCAAAAACAGTAATTCAGATAGACGTGTGGACGAAATAATTATTTCGTTGGCTAAATATTTGTGTGCATAGATGCATGAACGTACGTACGTACGTACATGTAGGCGTGTATCTATGCATATATGCATAGATGTATGCATGTACCATAGACCCTTTAAATTACCAGGACAGTAGGCTTTCAACCTCGGGACTCCATTCTCAATTTACTCTATTTATCACAAAGAAATGAACGAAGAATCCGAATTGGATGAAATTTTCTTGTTCTATTTGTCTCGACGATAGCAACATCTAGGGAAAATATCGTTACAAATTCTAGGTAACTCGAGGTCATTTCAAGGTCAGAAAAAATGGCTAGGTCTCGGTCAACAATTTTTTATATCGCCTTATTGTTTCTGGTGTTTCTCGACTTCATAAGGCTATCTGTGAAAAGAAACAGGGCTACTAAATATAAGACCATCTAAGTTATTTTAAGGTGACAAAGGTCAATTTTAGAGAAAAGTTGCCATATCTCGGTAAAAAATTGTTGAAATCGGCTAATCTTTTCCGGTGTCTCTCGACTTCATATGGGCTGTTGTAAGAAACAAGGCTACTAAATGTAAGACGATCCAAGGTTATTTTAAGGTCAAAAGGTCTATTTCAGATAAAAAATCTGGGGAAATGTTCATAACTCAGCCAAACATTGCTCTATTTTAGGCGATTCTTTTACCTGTTTGCTCGGGTGAGTACGACATAATACTAAAAAGCAAACATAGTTCAAGGAAAAGTTACATCGCCAGTATTTTCTGGGTTGCTCTTTCCTACTGAGGACTGATCACTTCAGTGGCTCCAGCGTACTCCAGAACCCATCGGGCAACTGGTAGGCCTACGATGACTGGAGCGGTTAGCCGAGTTTGAGTTCCAGGTATTGCATCGGCCCGGCAAGAGACACGGAAACACGGATGCCCTTTCGCGTAGGCCGTGCCGCCAGTGCGCTTGGGAAGATTTAAGGACAGTAGCTGCTGTCACGAGACGTCGGGAGAAGCGCCGACGAATATCGAGCCCGACTCAGCGGAAGATTTAATAAGCGCCCAAAAGGAAGATCAAGACCTTCGGTTAGTGCGGCGGTGGCTAGAGGACAGTGCGCAAGTCCGGAACCTAGTAGATATTTTGCGAGAAATTGCCGCCGTAAAAACATACCGATATCAGAGTGATCAATTGTATCTGCGTGAAGGGGTGATTTATCGAAAAACACCAAATGGTGCTGAGCAGTTGGTAGTGCCCCGAGTTCTGAGGGATGGGTATCTCAAGCTCGCCCATAGGCCTACGGGAATAACAGGAGGTCATCTGGGAATAAGGAGAACTGGGGACAAGTGAGACGCCGGGCCTACTGGGTTGGTTGGTCTGCCAGCGCTGTCCCCTTGTAATCAGTTCCACCGAGGACGATCTCCTCGAAAGGTTTCCTCCACCTTGTCATATGAGGAGCCTTAGGGAAGAATAAATATCGACATTACCCGTCCACGTCCCCGGACTGTAGACGTGGGTACAACACATCATCGCGGTTATGGCCAACTTTACGAAGTTTGTCGAGGCGATTCCCATGACTAACCAGGAATTTCGAGGGAGATTTATTCCGGGAGCTTTGCAAGTTATTGGGGATAGATAGATAGAGTTCGGACATCTAGCTTCCACCAGAGTGGGAACCAGATTAATAGAGCGTTTCAACAGAACCATGAACACAATGCAGAGGAAGATCGTAAGTAGTCATCAAAAGGGTTTGAGTTGAGAGTCTGCCTCATGTCCTCGACGCCTACCGGGCGTCGCTGCACAAAACGTCAATGTCATATTTGTTTGTTTTATCTGACCTCGAGTTCCGAGGGTGTTGGGACGCTAGTTTCTTTCAGCGAATACTGCGCTTACTACTTAATTGATTTATTATTTTGCACCACATTGACCGATAGTTACTGGGGATTGGGAGGCTCTTGTGGGAAGATCCAGATAGTTAGGCATTTTCTTGATGTATGTTTTGAGTTGTTGCCCGCTACCAAGTTTGTTAGATCGGGTTCTTAGGTTGATTGGACATTAACTGGTCGGGTGGATCAGGGGACCGTGGCAGATTACCTGGGGTATGCGCGACAAATGAGGACATTTTTATGTTGATGGGGGGAGGCGTGTAACAGAATTGACGGGTACATTAAGTGCTAATTGACGGGTGTACTGAGCACTGCAGTCTCCATGTGTGCCCTCTGAGTCCCCTAAATCTCTCTATGCACCGCCTTAGTCCCCCTGAGTCTCCTTATGCCTTCTGAGTCTCCTCTGTGTCACCTGGGTCCCTCTTGTTTCCTCTGGTTGTCTCCTTAAAATACCTTTGATGTCCCTTTGAGTCCCTCCTTGGGTCCCCTTGAGTCTTCCTTGGGTCCCCCTTGAGTCACGTCTTGTGTCCCCGGGTGACTTAGTTTGAGTTTCCCGCTTCCTGATGACTCTTTGATTCAGTTAATTGAAGGCAGTTTAGTTCTGTTTATTGCCGACCCTTAAGTTAATTATAATTTGAACTTTTGAAACGTCTTCTTGTCGTCTTCTCATCGAGGTGTTGACTAAGCATCGACAGTGGTTTCAAGTAAAACCCTCTGCCAGACAGGAGAGGTCGCCATCCATGGTCGAACAGCGCGGGCAGCAGAAGGAAGAAGGAAGGATTCCGAACTCGTTATTCATGGTATCAGAAGAAAAGAGTTACAATAATTAAGGCTATAAGCAAAATTGTGCGTATTAACACGCTGTTTTACAATTTTCTCAGAGCTTTGAAAGCCTTTGAAGCATGGATGCATTCAGCTTTACGAATATACGACTTTCCAAAGTAACTGACAAATTGCATAAATTGTAAATGACAAAATCAATAATTAAAGTTACTGGAACTTGCTGAGTAATAGGCTATTACTTAAAGCACATTTTTAATATTCTCATGTCGAATCGTCCATTGCACTTTCTATTTTTTTGTATTAACGAAAATAAAGATGAATTTTATAATCGTCCACATTGCACTTTCTATTTTTTGTATTAACGAAAATAAAGATGAATTTCGTAATTGTAATTTCGTTATAGTTATTGTTATAGTTAATAATATTTTTAGTTAGAGTTATAGTTATCGTTAACGAAATCATTTTATTTTCGTTAACGAACATTTTCGTTATCGTTATCGTCAACGAGAATCACACTGTCTACAAACACTCACCATAGCTATTATGACTTCGTGCTACGTAGCAACTGCCTTTTCCAGTAGTTGATTGCTATGTGTTACGTAGCATATGTACCCTTACGCATGTGAGCACGCATTCACAGTTGCACATGCGTGCAAACGTACGTACATATTTGTATATACAATACATACTTGAATATGTACGTAGGTACGTACGAAGGTATGTACGTACGTGTGCCTGAAATTCCGGCTTCAACATCAAGTGAGGCAATCTACACCCGTAGTGTTCTATCGTAACAGAACACTTCTGAAGCGCATCCTAAGAATGTCTTTCTCAGTATGTCTGTCTATTTGTCTGTCTGTCTGTCCGGCTGTCTGTCCGGCAACTGTCGGGACTTCTGTCTGTCCCGTCTGTCTGTCTGGCTCTGATTTGGTAAAAACCCGAACACTACATTTTAAGCAAACAAGAAATTGTAAAGTCTGTAAGTTCTCTAAGTCGGAAAGTCTAGCGTATGAATAATTCCTGATGAAAATTGTTTCAGCCGTTAACAAATCTATCGTTGTGTTCTTAACTTCTTACAGCCTGACTTCTTATCTGATGACAATTGTTACCATAGAACATGTGAATTCATCAAGTTAAAACGGGCATGCGTCCATCATTCGCTTTATGTCTCGTAATAATTATAGCTTTTCTAGCGTTCTTTTTTTTTACCTCGTTGGCTTGACCATGGCTCAACCATTATGTCTAGGTCGAGTATGAGACTCAACCATTATGTCTCATTCTTAACCTTGAATCAGCCATTAAGTTTCTCAAACGACCAAGACCTTCAAAATGTCCTACCAGGTAAGACGCTCTCACTGACGATTCAGTTGGCACTGTAGGAGTGCAGGTTCCTTAACTACTATAACTGCAAAAGTGTTAGAGATTACTTGATCTATAACGTTCACTGTTGTAACTAGACAACATAAAATGTAATGTAGCTCAATCGACTTAGGTGCTACGTAGCTACCGTAACTACAGAACAATTGTTTTTCTCTTGATCAAACGTCTAACAGCCATAAGTAAAATATCGCTTAAGCTTAGGAATATTAAGCGTGATGTATCCCAGTCAGTGAAACTGGCTGATTCAAATGCTGAGTTCTTGAAACAGTTTCTGACATGGTACGGGCAACTGTCGGAACTTCTGGCTGTACTTTAGTTTTGAAGAACCATTTCTTGATGCGGTTCTTGACCTCCTCGTGCTTGGCAGCGTAGATCAAAGGATTCGTGCAAACGTTGAGGAAAATGAGAAACACCGTCGAGTAGTAGACAACTGCTATGCTATAATTGATGTCGATTAATGTGATCAAATAGAAGAGTTGGTTCGGAAGCCAACAGAGGACAAAGGCCGATGAGACGATGATCATAGTGACAGTGACATTCATCTGACTGCGATGGGCGTTCGTCTGGAGACTAGTGACCATTGCTTGGTTAGTGTAGGTCCCGTTAATCGCCTGGTTTCTCTGTCTGACGAATAAGAGAATGCGTCCGTAGAGATACACGAACAATATCAGTGGAATTACGAACTCCCAGACCATTATGAATCCACCGTAGGCTAAGATATAGTCTCCGCTCGGTGATTTGCGGAAGCATGTGCCGTTTACAACTTGGCTTGTCCACACAAAAATGATGTCGATAAATATAACAGTGATCCAGATGAAGACCAATCCTGCGAACAATAGCCATCGTCTAAAGTACGTTCGGTGAAATACCACATGAACAATCTTCAAATACCTTTCTGCAGCGATCAGAACAAGGTTCGTGATAGACCCAGCCTGTAAGGAAAACACGATGGTGTCCCGGAAAAATACGATACAGACGAATTTTCCCCAGCCACCTTCCATGTAGATCTTGTGTATCTTTATGACGTAGCACGGAATTAGAAACAAACAGGAAAGGAAGTCGAGTACGACTTGGTTGATGATGAGTAGATAAGACTCCTTTGATCTAAGTTTCTTCGAAAGCAGAACTCTTAGTACAACGCCGTTCATGAAACTTCCGAACAGACCGATTACAATAACGAGGGCACAGAACACAACAAGTTGGTTGGCGTTGTCCTTTGAAGTTGACTGAGTCGTCGATCCATTAAAGACGAGTCCATTGGTCGTCAGATGATCCAAACAGTCCGCTGTCGACATGTCTTTTGAACGTTCCTCGAGAAATTTCAGAAATAGGGATGCTGCGTAGGCCTATGTGTCGCAATAAAAGCCTATTTTATGCAGGCCAATAGTTCTGATTTCAATTTTATTTTACGCCGAAGTTGGATCTAATATTATAACATCACTACTATATACGCAAATCTGACTTAAGCGTCAACGGCACGGTCGTACTGTTCATAATTTTCTTGAAGTTTCTAAATATTCTCACTGTAAGTTCTAGAAAGTGTCATTAGGCATGCTCTTGATGCCTACTATGAGAATCGCGTTCAGAACACATTGATCAAGCCTATATATATTGGCCGTACTTTATGCTTATTGCGTGTCAATATCTCTTAGATAAATGTACGGTAGATCCCGATTTGCCTAAATGCCCCGTCTATTTACGTTTAATTCCGCCTACTTAGCAGCCTACTTCTGTGATATGTAAGTTTATTCTGTCAATCATGACTTATAATTATATGCATTCGCATTATGTAATAATAGGCTCTGACCTATGAGATGATACGCTAAGTTTGCTGCTTTTGACTCGAGCTGCTTCTCCCGTTGGCTGTAATAATGAGCATTGCTGGATTGTCCTTCCTATGTCACTGATCAATTATAGTTTCTGCAGCGAGTGGAGCAGCATCGAGACAAAAGCGGTTGCTATCGATTTATATAACAGCAGTCGTATTCGACAGGTTATTTAAAACTAAGCATCAAGGACATTTTATTTTGCAATTGTATCTTTAACTGCATCGAAATTTGCAGAGTGATATTCGTGAGAAACTCTTTACAGATGCTCCTAACCTAACAACACAAAACTATGATCAAACGGAATAGTTTTCGAACAGCTAAAGGAAAGAGGCAAGGTAGGATCAAGTGTCTAATGTTTCAGGTTGAGAATAAAATGAGAGACTGCAGAAGCAGAAGTGAAGCAGGCAGTTAGTACGAATGGAACGAAGAGCTGTAGAAAATATTAAAGACGACTAAGTTCTTATTTGCTTTTCTGTCAATCAGTTTCAACGGAATAAACCAGATATTATAGTGTTGTCTGTGTTCAGTTAGGCCCTAAACGCTATTCATTCCAATTCTAAAAAATCTCGTCGTCTGCCTTGAAGGTCAAAATTACCCGTTCAATTCTGCCGAAGATCGTTGTGTTCTAAGATACTGACTGGTCCACTGCCTTAAGCTAATCCCGCTCTCTACGGTTCGTTTTTCACGTGTCCTTGATATATCATTCTTTCAAAATGCTTTTAAAATGCGTCAGCGTTTCAGTCTCTATAGTCCCAGAACACTCGTTTCTAAGGATTGAGCCAGCATCACCGACATCGCAAGTTTGAATAATAGTTTGCCGTTCTGCCTCTCTGTACAGGAAACTGTATGGCTTTCCTATGATTTCATTTAGACTTCCAAGTAGTAACGTTTTAATCAAGCTTACAATATAATATTTTAATAATAATAGTACACAGGTAATTTTGAGTAAACTTAGAGTGAAATCATTATACAAATTTTGAAAGAGATTGCAATGAGAATGACGAGAGCAGATAGGATGAGACAACAGATCCACAGTAGTGCAGTATGTACTGTGTAGGCTTATGTAAGTATGCATATATTTAGTAACGAAATATATAACTGGTGTCAGCCAGTCTAGTAGTCAGAGCTAGCTGCAATGTTGTATGTGTAGGCCTACTTAGGGCCCCTAAATTGAAGAGTGGATGCATTTTTGTGCGCATGTATATTTTCCAGCATCTATATCTGTAAATCTATGCATACATTTACTATTTATTTGGTAGCACGACACTTAATACCATGACACTTATTACTGTGACACTTAATACCGGACAATTAGTCCCGCCGACAATTAGTCCCAATGACATTTGATTCCACGGCAATTAATACCGAAGACATTTGATTCCACGACAATTAGTCCCACGACATAATACATGTACACCGATTGCACGATTGTACATGTACATAGATTGTACGACTTCTGTTCTTTATAATTATATGAAGTCGAGTCTCGTTATGAATTGCGCGTCTCAGGATTTTGTTCTAAACCGTTGTTGAGGGATGGCACCATGGGCTCCAATCACTGTCATCACCCAACGATGTGGACGTTTCTGACCGGCATCAAGCAAGACATGAACAAGGCTGAAAGCCTTGCTACTACAAGCTGCGAGCGGTGTCGTTCATCCCCCAAGAAAGAAGTATGCTAGGCTGCAGAAACGAGTCGAAGGAGCGGTTGCGTCATACGGAAAAACAGAAATCCTGCTGTTCCTTCGGGTCATGTCTCATCTTTCTCACTCGTAAACGTTAATAGTGCATACTGCTGTTCGATTGCTTTGACTTAATTTTAATAAATCAAACTTTATTTTTGATTTTTTAGCACTAAATGTCGCGGTATGAAAATTCGTAACGATCATAACATTAATAGTGCATACTGCTGTTCGATTGCTTTTACTTAATTTAAATAAATCAAATTTAAATTTTGATTTTTTTAGCACTAAATGTCGCGGTATGAACATTCGTGTGACTATTATAGGCCTATGTCGTTGGGATTAAATGTCATCAGTATTAAGTGTGATAGGGATTATTTGTCAGGTATTAGCTGTCGTGGTATTAAGTATCGCGGTATGAACTGTCATAGAACCATTTATTTGTGTGCGAATGTATTTTTCTGTACATTTGTATGTTATATAATTATGTATGTATAATTGTATATATAACGTTTTCAATTATCTTGTACTATTTTGGGATAACATACGTTGTCTAAAAAAGAGGATAAAATATAATCCTTGAAGAAGAAATGAAAGTGCAATCAATATATAGTTTTCTCCAGCGAATTAGGAGTTTTGTAATTGCTATGTCACTTGAAACGAACATCGACTGATGTCTTCGGCATTATTGCAACAGCGCTAAATAAGTTTAGACCAAGTGATGGCAAAGGTGAATTTCTAAAGGTCTCTATCTATATCTGCAATATGTTAGAGACACGACCTGGAGCTAAAGCAAAAACGATGATTGAAGCCGACCAGTGTTGCAGGTAGCTAGCTGATCGGCTTCAAGAAGCAGCCGTTGATTTCACATGCATTCAAACTGCTAGTGAAGGAGCAGAAGGATAGATATACTATCAATAATCTACGACATTCTCCGCATAATAAAATAATAAAAGACCCTGTGCCGACTATACAAGCAGCTGTTAGTCACTAAAACTGCAATTGCGCGTTAGTCGCGTAATATATAGTGTAGACCTATCTGCAGGTATACCTAGGTGTATCTAATATATAGTGTATTTATTATCTTGTATCATTCTGTTCTAATCTCATCTAAATGTTGCAGCTTTCAGGCCGTTGTCAGTCTATCATGGACCAATCCCTCTGACTTGACGCAGCGCTCAAGAATTAGCTGGTGCTCTGCGCTCATTTTTAAAGTAGCGCTTTAGAAATTTGGAGTTTACTGTAACGAGTATATATTTCAGATGGAGTTATGAGAATGGCTTTGGTTTTTATGAACTTCAGTAATAACTACGAACGTGTTTTTAACTGAATCTATTCGTGGATTTCAAAAGAGGCACACTATGCTCTATTAGCTAATGGGATCTCCATTATTCGAGTAATCATGAAGTTTCAGTTTGCTCGTATGCGTGTCTGTGTGTGTATGTAACTGGATATTTATATAGCGCCTTTATTTTCCTCATTTCAAAAGAGACATACTATGTTCTCCATTAGCTGATGGGATCTCCATTATGCGAGTCATGTCACATTGTCATCTTCGCTACGCGACGGTTGGCTACATGACCACTTTACTCTGTCGCGTACTGCGTTCTTTAGGCGATAAGAGCAGAGGAATCGATACACCTTTCACTGTAGACTACAGAGGTTTTCTCCGATTTCTTCATTATGGCTTCTTTGGTCGATTGAACCATGCACTAGGTCCGCCTGTCCATTAGAAGAGGAGTGGAACGGCGACTCCAATATCTGTTGGACTGCATTTTGACTGAGAAATATGAGGAAGGAACTTATCCCTGGTGACGCACGGTCTATTATTATCTGACACGACCTGTTCAGGCAAGCCATGAGTGGAAAACGTCTGCATCAAACTCTCAATGGTCACCGGAGAGGTTGCTGTTGACTGAATTTAGACATCAGTCCATTTGTTATAGGCATCGACTATGATTAAGAATATTTTCCCATAGAATGGTTCTGCATGGTCCAAATGCACTCGCATCAAAGGTCTTGATTGGCCCCGTGTATACAGCGGAGAATTTTCCGTAGCGTTCCGATGAATCTGACATGACTGGTAGGGATGCGCCGATTATCCGTTCGGAAATCGGATCCGGCCGGATTTTGCACTAATCGGCATTAATCGGAATCGGCCATCCCAGGACTACCGATCCAAATACCAAAAAAGTAATATTTTTGACCTAAAGCAATTTCTTTTTTCATTAATACAGAAATAGTTACCTGTTTTGGCGAGCTCCTGCGGTAATCTTCAATCTTTAATTAATTGAAAGTCCGTATAAATAATAAAATTGTTACTCGACGTGTCAACAAATTGGCGGATAGTCAGGTTTTTTGCTTTTGCCACTCAGTTTCATACTTTCAAATGTTAATTTCTTTTAAATAGTTCAGTGCATAAACTCTCATTGGAATTACATCTAGCGAGAATAATATTATACAAGATTTTGTTTTCATTTCTGGTTAATTAACTATTTGGATCGGAATCGGCATCGGAATCGGCTAAAATTGCAGGCCAACTACCCGGAATCGGAAATCAGTAAAAAATGCCAATCAGCTCATCCCTAATGACTGCCACTGTCTTACCCCAGTCTCTCAATCTCTTTGTCTGGGCCAGTTTCGAGCCAATGACTTCAAATGACACACTCCCACATGCGTTTAATGCAATTCTTCAAGAATAACTGCCTGGCTCTTGGTTGGCACAATCACTCATCAACTTCGCATTTAAGGTAAAAAACAGATCCTTCAGCAATATTGCCGTTCACGCACCACCATCTACTACCTCACGTTCCTTTATCTATGTATACCCTTCAAGCTTTCCTTTCCAAACTAAAGGCTGACCTTTTCAACTATTCCTACTGAAGCGTGCGTGGCGCCCTCTAGGGAACACACGAACTGTTGGGGAAATTCGACTGATTAAGGTTCTACAGGTAGGTATCGGGGTCAAGTCCCATTGGTGACTATCTGAGGCGAACTTAACTTTATGATCCACGGAAGGAGCTACAGAAGTCTGACTGACTGCTGATTTATGAGGCGCACTAATTAAAGTTACATATTCACGTTTCAAATACGTGTCACCAGGATTTACTGATTTCAACCAGGGATTGCCCGAAGTGGTGTCCGGAGCTACTCGGTCTGAGGCCATGGCGTTCAATCGCTCACCGGGGTTCTCATTTCCCTCAACAGTTTTAGTTAATATCTGTGGGATTTGTAATCCTTCTAATTGTTTCACAAACTTCTCATTTCTATCTGCTTGTTGTTCTAGGAATCGGTCCAAGGTTTCTTCTACACGCTGCTGACGATGTATGAAGCTACTCAGAAATTCCTCAACTCTTCCCTGACGCTGTAGACATTTTACTTAAGACAGTTTCTACATTTGGTTGACTTAACATCGACGGTTCGATATCATCAGATGAATTGTTAATAACTTGAGAATCTAGGATATCGATTTTAGGGGCCGTCCATAAAGTACGTCACGCTCCAGGGGCGGGGTTTAAGAAAGTGTGACAGTTGTGACAGGGGGAGGGGTCAGGCCATGTGTGACGTCACACATTTATTTTTTAAATTTTATTTATAATTTATTTTTATTTTTTAGTAGAATTTCATAGCTTTAAAAATAATTTTCAAACATTTTCTGAAACATTTTAATTAGTTTTATGTCAAAATAGCATGAAATGCATATCTCCTGAATGTGTTTTTCACGATTCCTCTCGCTAGGAGCGCTAGTAATAATGCTGTTGCGAAGCCTTGTTTATGTATTAGCCTTGCTTTCGGAAGTATTATTATTTCTATGTTGTCCGCTGCATAATTATGTCACTGAGCGATAAATTCTCAATTTAATTTTTACATATATAGTAATTATTATAATACAAAATTTTGAGGATTCAGAGGTAATATTTATAATAATTTAATCATTATTGCCAGTCGTAACTATGGATGAACACTTCACTTCACCATGGATGGATGATGTCCAGTGAATATTTTTGAATTAAACATAATTCACAGGCCCATAATAAACAGATTCAGTATATAGCACAAGAGTTTATCACATAATTTGTGAATCTAGTCTTTTTTTAGTCAAATTGTTTTGTTTCCTTTTTATTATTTAATCACTGTTCGAAAGTGTGACGTACTTTAGGGGGGGGTCCGAGTTTTGTGACAGTTTGTGACAGGGGAGGGTAAAATTGTCAATAATAGCGTGACGTACTTTATGGACGGCCCTCATCTTGTTCGCTTGTTTATAATTCGTTTCGAGAGTTACTCTGAAGACTTGAATTCACTAACTGATCATCAGACATTTTTATATGTGTTTATTTAACGTTTAATTAAAATTGAACTTAATCGTCAAATTAAAACAATTGAATTAAAAACGACGATTTGCACTTATTATACAGTTAGCAAGAAAGACTTATTAGATTAAATCGAGTGTCATTATAGGCTACACTAGCGAAAACCCTCTGTCCTATCTACTAAGGTGTCTCTGACTATTCGTATTGAAATTATCACCCTGTAGCAGCAAATTACAAACTATGTACGATCAAGGCTACTATCTCTGGAGATCAGTTGCTATAGTAGAGGGAAATAAAGGTGTAGGCTACTCCCTGTATTTGAGACAATTTTCCCCACATCCGATTATGAAGAGACAATATATGTCCACAAAATTCCACTTCTTCTAAGAAATGATTAAGTCGAATCGATTCCCACAATATTCGTGAAAACTTCCCAAATTTCGAAGTATCCAGAGCAATTTCACTTCAACAAGTTCAAGGCCCAATCACCCATTGAACGGCCATCGGTTTCAAAGGTAAGGCGAAGAGAGAACTACCATTCTTTTAAAGTTTAGACGAAATTTCGGCTCTCGGTTTTCGACTCACTTTAAAGCCAATCTTTCTCCTCCACCAAGAAACAACAAGTGACAACCAAAAACCAATCAGCGACCAGATCTTAGTCACGAGGGGACTCCAGCCTCGTCTTTAACTTAACGTAGGCCTACACCAATCAGATCAGTTGCAGCGGCCAGTGCTATTTTTAGCCTGGGCGCGTTTCTTAATTAAGCTCCTGCGGTAGAGTTTATTACTAATAAATTGCACCGTGGCCGATCATAGATCGCCACACTACCAAATCGATCCTGTACGTTCAACAAAGAATTTCTTTCAGGCATTGCTTACAGTATATAAAGCAACAAACAATGTTGGGCAACCACAGTATTTAAAATCAGACCTTATTCCCCAGACTAATCATTAATCAAGAAGTACATCTGGTCGTCTTTCTCAGGTCATACCAAAACCAGAACTTTTCTTGGCAAACGAAATTTACGGTTGATGGTTTAAGAGAGCATCGAGTATCGGTTTATTCTTCGTTCTGCTCAGTTGCTCATGACACTTCGTTTTCAGCTTAAGAAATGCCTTTCTCAGATTGCATATCCGCTCGTGGCATACATAGAATTTTAGTGTGGCTCTCTGTATTGGATTAATCTTTTGGACACTGAAATGATTATGTCTCAGCTCTGATGCGTCATCGGTTGAACTCTTGTGCGTTAGATGTCGACGACTGAGAAGCTGCTAATTAAGTAACATGACTATCGACCCCTTAACGTGCCAAAATTAAAGAAAACCTGCCTCAAACCTTATAGTACTATTGTAACAGTCCAGGTAACAATAGCTCCTATGACATCGTTGTGTGGAGCGAGAAAGAAGAAAGATAGCTCATCATTGGTGAGATGATAGCTCACAAATACGACAGCCAACATTTCTTCCTCGTTAAATAAGATGGCAAGTCAATGCGTGAGTCATTGAATATATGATTCACCGAATAAGCAAGTTATCATATTGCTTAAGTATTGTCGTCGTGCCTATCTATGAAACAATTAAACGCGCAGCTCTGATTCATTAGGCCTACACTTATTATATTATTAATGATTGCATGATAATGACCAGTGAGTAGGAAATTCTATGAATTTCTTACCACACAATTGTTCAGGGTGTCAATCAATTGCGTGCAATATAAGGAAGAATGGGAGGTTAGATGTCACGGATTCAAACATTGTGCTTGACAGCTTAAATTATGGAAAAGTTTTAAGTAGATACCGAAAACGCAAGTAGCCTACTATGTGAACTAATGCGGTCAGTTTAACAACGATCCTCATATCATTTTTACTACTTGGTACCTAGCAACTTCCTTTTCCAGAAGTACTGCTATGTGGTATATTACACGGTGATTCAATAAAAAGTAAGCCAAACTTTATAAACAAATATTAAAACTTGAACTATATTTTATTAATAATATTTTCAAAATAAAAATATGCACATAGGCCTACTTACTTTTTCATTTTAATTACTTCCAGTTTATATTTCCTACTCAAAAAAGCAGACAATAATACGATTGAAAACATAAGCAAGAAACTAGCAATTTCCGAAAAAAATGCCTTTTAGTAAAGAAGATTTACACATGATAAAAGGTTTGAGGGAATCCAAGAATTACAGCAGCGCTGCAGCCGTCAAATTCTACAAGAGTGTCCAGGAAAACACTGGACCAGAAGCGGATTAGATAAATTGCTTCGAAAATTAGCGTAACAGGGTCAGTCGACCGCGTCATTGGTAGTGGCAGACGAAGGTCATCGCGCACTGAAGAAAACGTTGCCCAATGGCGCCAGCGCCTCCAGGCTTACTTGCAAGCAGAAGGAGGACATTTTGAACATCTTCTTTAATTAAATAATCAAACCATATTACTGAGAGTTTCTTCACAAAAATATTAAATAGCCTACTGTTTTCAAGTTAGAAGTACTTATATGAAATACAAAGTTTGGCTTAATTTTTATTGAATCACGGTGTACATAATTATGTACGCTTACTGGCCATGCAGAATTGGTATTCACATGCGAACGTACATGCTTTGACAGGTATCGTGGTTGGTGTTACCTGGAGAATGATTGAGGAAGTGAGCATGTGGTGCCACCAAGGAAATAGAGGTCGTGCAACCATCCTTACGTTTCACTGATCATCTGTATGGTTTCTCTCTGGTAATCTGGTTAACTGTATCACTTCAAGTACGGCTGACTTTTGTTAAAACTGTTTGACCGATATGAGATGTCGTTCTGAAGATCTGTGTGAGTATTTTAGAAATGTTGTTGTGTATCTCTAGAAGTGAGTGTGTCTGGTTTTCTGGGCTGTACAGTTATAAAAAACACTTGGTTTGGGGGGTGTGAGGAAAGATGAAGAGAGATTCTGGTTCTTCTGTTGCTGTACGTCTGTTTCGTTTTGTAATACGGAAATGCTGAAATAAATACGAGTTTATTAAAGACATTAAGTCGATACTACGTGAAATGAAGCAAGCGAAGCACAGGTTCCAACAACTTACATATGTACGTAGGTATGTAAGTAGACATATACGTATGGGTGCTTTAAATTCCGGCTGAACGTCAATTGATGCATCTCTGGAAGGAATTCCTAATGATGGCATGCAGACGCAGAAACGCTTTGGACGTATGTGTGAGATGAGAAGAGCTTCGAGATCAAGTGAGGCAATCTACCCTCGTAGTGTTCTATTGTGACAGACACTTCTAAAGTTCATCTTAGGATTGTCTGTCTCTGCCTGGCTGTCTGTCGGTGCATCCGAATAGGTCAAAACCCAAACACTGCATTTAAACACACCAGAAATTGAAGTGACGCATCCCTAAGAGTAGGCTAATTGTTTCAGCCATTAGCTTATCTGTCCTTTGAGTTCTTCTATCCTGACCTTATGTCTGCTCACAAATAATACCATGGCATATAATATTACGGGCTTATGTGAATTCATCAAGCCATAACAGGCATGCGTCCAAAATTCGCTTTATGTCTTATAAAATGGCCTTTCTGGCGTTCGCTTAACCTCGTCTACTTGACCTTGACTGAACCATTATGTCTCATATACAGTCAAGAACTTCAAAATGTCCCTCCATACAAAAAGCTCTCCCTCTTATGCTGCAGGTGGCATTGTAGATTACTAAACCACAATAACAATGAAATGGTTAGTGTTAACTTGACCCAACTTTTAACGGTTCGGCTTATCTATAGAGTTTATTGTTGCAACTAGACGATATAAAACGTGATACATCTCAATCGATTCTAGATTCTAAACACAAAAGACTAATCATTATTTTACTCTCGATCAAACGTCCAATAAGTAGAATATCGCTTAAACTTAGGAATATTAGGTTTGATATAGCCAAAATCAGTTAAACTGGCCGATTCAAGTGCTAGTTTCTTGATACAGCATTTTAGATGGCACAGGCAACTGTCGGAACTTCTGGCTGCACTTTAGTTTTGAAGAACCATTTCTTGAGATGGCTCTTGACTTCCTCGTGCTTGGCAGCGTAGATCAAAGGGTTCATGCAAACGTTGAGGAATATGATAAACACCGTCGTGTAGTAGACTACATCTATGTAATAGGCTTGGTTGAAGAACAAGAGAAGATAGAAGAGTTGGTTCGGAAGCCAACAGAGGACAAAGGCCGATGACACGGTGATCATAGTGATAGTGACATTCATCTGACTGCGATGGGCGTTCGTCTGGAGACTAGTGACCATTGCTTGGTTAGTGTAGGTCCCGTTAAACGCCTGGCTTCTCTGTCTGACGAACAAGAGAATGCGTCCGTAGAGATACACGAACAATATCAGTGGAATTATGAACTCCCAGACCATGACGAATCCATTGTAGGCTAAGATATAGTCTCCTTTGGGTGGGTTGAAGAAGCACACGCCGTCTACAACTTCGATTATCCACACATATATGATGTCGATAAAAATAACAGCGATCCAGATGAAGACTAATCCTGCGAACAACATCCATCGTTTAAAGTAGGTTCGGTGAAATACCACATGAACGACCTTCAAATACCTTTCCGCAGCGATCAGGACAAGGTTAGCAATAGACCCAGCCTGTAAGGAAAACACGATGGTGTCCCAAAAGAATACGTTACAGACGAACTTTCCCCAGCCACCTTCCATGTAGAACTTGCGTATCTTTATGACGTAGCACGGAATTAGAAACAAACAGGACAGGAAGTCGAGTATGACTTGGTTGATGATGAGTAGATAAGACTCCTTTGATCTAAGTTTCTTCGAAAGCAGAACTCTTAGTACAACGCCGTTCATAACACTTCCGAACAGACCGATTACAATAACGAGGGCACAGAACACAACAAGTTGGCTGGCGCTGTCCTTTGAACTTGACTGAGTCGTCGATCCATTGAAGACGAGTCCATTGGTCGTCAGATCATCCAAACTGTCCGCTGTCGACATGTCTTTGATACACCTCTGAAGAAATTTTACAGATAGGGACGCTGCGTCTAGATATCGCACTGAAAGCCCGTTTTATGCAGGCCTATAGTTCTTTTTTCAATTTTACTTTACGGAGGATTTCGATTTAATATACCAGATACAAATCTGCCTTTAGCGTCAATGGCACTGTTGTAATATTTATTATTTTTTAAATTTTCAACATTAGTATATCTCAGTATAATTTCTAGAAGATTAGCTTAAGCATGCGCATGATGCCTGGTATGAGAATATCGTTCAGAGCAGATTGACGAAGCCTATATATTGACCGTGCTTATGCTTATTGCGTGGCATCATCTCTTAAGCTTAGATATATTTGCAGTAGATCCCAATACGTCTAAATGCATGTCCATTTGTGTTTGATTCCGCCCATTTAACAACAGCCCACTTCTGTGATGTGTAAGTTTATTCTGTCAATCATTACTTATGTTAGCCTATATGCATTCGTATTACGTAATAATAGGCTCTGACCTATGAGATGATAGGCAGCGGTTGCTGCTTTTGATTCGAGCCGCTTCTCCCGTTGGCTGTAATAATGAGCATCGCTGGATTGTTCTTCCTGTGTGTTTGATCAATCGTTGCCGCGGCCAGTGGAGCAGCATCGAGACACCAGCGGTTGCTATAGATTTATATGAAAGCATTCGCATTCGACAGATGATAGGTTAGCGATTTAAAAGCAAGGACGTAATGTTGCAATTGTATCTATTATATCAATTGTATCTCCTTCATCGGAATTTGCAGAGCGCCAATTCGTTAGAAACCTTTTAACGGTGCTCCTAACCGAAGTACACAAAACAATGATCAAACGGAATAGTTTTCGAGCAGTTAACGGAAAGAGGCAAGGTAGGATAAAGTGTCTAATGTTTGAGGTTGAGGATAAAATGAGAGACTGCAGAAGCAGAAGTGAAGCAGGCAGTTAGAACGAATGGAACAAAGAGCTCTAGGATGTTTGACAGGCGATTAAGTGCCTATTTCATTTTCTGTAAACCAGTCTCAAACCAGACATTATAATGTTGTCTTTCTTCGGTTAGACGCTATTCATTTCAAAAGTTAAGACCTCGTTGTTTCCCTTGAAGGTCATAATTATTTGCTCGATTCTGTTAAAGATCGTTGGTCTCTAAGACCATTGTCCACTGCCTTAGGCTAACCTCCGCTCTCTCGGTTTTTTTAAGTGTCCTAGTCACAAATCTTTCAATATTCTTTTAAACTGCGTCAGCGTTTTAATCTGTGCAGTCTCAGATACATTTGTTTCTAAGGTTAGAGCCATCATTACCGTCATCGCAAGTTTGATTAATAGTTTGCCATTCTGTCTCTCTGCACAAGAAAAAATGTTATTCCTAGCCTATGGTTCCGTTTATACTTCTAAGTAGTACCGTCGTAATCAAACGTAAAATATATATTTAATAATAATAGTATACCCACGTTATTTGGAGTGAAATCATTATACACATTTTTTACAATGCAGTGAGAATGATGATAGCAGATAGGCAACCGATCCACGTGCAGCATATTGTATTGTATTGTATTGTATTGTATTTGAACACTTGTTATAGCGCCCCTACCAGATTTCCCATTCAGAGGCGCTCCCGACTACTGCTGTAGTCGGAGTTTCACGCCGAAGCGCATGAGCAATTGCGAGTGAAGGACTTGCCCAGGGTTCCCTACGCGGCGGCTTTGAGGTGGATTCGAACCCGCAACCCTCCAGCTGCAAGGCACCGAACATACCCCCAAACCACCGCGCCCCAGTATATTGTGTTGTGTTGTGTGTTGTATTGTACTCCACGTTTATATTGCGACCGAGCCACCCGCAGTAAAGATCCGAGAAATTAATCTCTGATAAACCGACCCGACCGGGAAGCGAACCCGGGGCGCCGGCGTGACGAGCGGGCTACCAACCCACTCGGCCACTCAGGATCCTCATAGTATACATGTATGTAAGTATGCATATATTTATTGAGGAAATTTATATGGTGCCAGTACCTTAGTCGGCTACAATGTAGTATGTGTACGTAGAGCCCCTAAATTAACGTATGCGTGTATATTTTTGTGTACGTATATTTTCAGCTTCTATAGCTGTAGACAACATCATTTACTACTTTTTATGTAAGCTTATGAATGTATTTTTCTGTACATTTGTATGTGTGTATGTAAATGTAATTTTATTTCCATTATCCTGTACGGTTCATTTAATTCATTTAAGAGATTTATATAGCGCCCCTTCGAGAGTATCTACTCAGGAGCGCTCCCGACCCAACCCTTGCTAAAGAGAACAGTTTTGAGGTTCGAAAAGAACGTGGCCGCACGGGCTCTATGCATTAGGCGTAGATCCACAGGGAGCCCATTCCAGATCGCAGGGCCAGCAACAGAAAATGCACGGCTCCGCATTATAGACGTCCGCGACCGGGTAACAAGAAGCTCAGCCTGCTTAGAGGAGCGGAGAGAGCTACGTGCTGGACGCTCAGGGTGGAGCAGCAGAGCTCCTGTAAGTAAGCCTGTATAAACTATGTTGGTGCAACGGACGTTGTCTAAAAAAATAAGCAGATAAAACATAATGCTTGAAAGAAGAAAATTTGGTATTATGAAAGTGCGATAAGTATATTATAATAATAATAATAATAATAATAATAATAATAATGTTTTCTTTAATTAAGCGCCTGACAAACGCACTGCGCTGTACATTTACATGTTATGCAATTGAACAATCTTAACTAGTTAACTACTAACAGAACAGACAGCTTGTAATACAACGGCGCTAATAGCAGCCTACAAAGCAAATCCGCCCTAACGGGGCTCGAACTCGGTACCTCTCGCACTCTTCGCCAGATGTAATCCAACGCGCCACGAACGGGCAGCTCACAACATAATAAAACACAGATACAGAAAGTAGATAGGCTAACTAACTAAAATGCAAAAATCGTGCACAAATATTTGCACGGAAGTCACCAATGCTACAGCATTGCGGTACATTATAACTGTCACAAAGCATCCTTATCTGTCGATGCGCAAACAATGCATACAATTCGGTTAATATTTTGTCATTACTGTAAGTTAACTTTGATAAAAAAGAATATTGTCTCATGTCTATGTCAGCCTGGAGCGGCAAACATCCAGCATACAAGAAAATGTCCCTCAAGCAGTTACTGTCATTCACTTTAAACAGCTTCCAAAATATTCTATTCCACGCATTTGACAACCTTGCATACTCACTTTTGGTAAATGCAAAACACTCACATGCATAGAGAAGTAGTGGCTTACAATGTGCTTCAAATAGATGCAATAACACCATTTCATCCATGTGCCCTTTGGCTTTAGAAAGAATACCATTTACAGACTTGTAAAATTTGCAAATTGCTTCACTCAGACTTGTTTTAAATTGTCTTCCGGCAATCAAAAAGACCCCTAAATATTTTGCTTTATCAACATATGACAGGCTTATGCCACACACTGTTAAACCAGCACACAACTGTTTATATGTACGACCTATCCTGAGCACCATTGACTTTGATACATTGAATTTCATGTCTAAATAGTGTACTTCCAATTCACACATGCTAATCATTTTCTGAAGAGAGGTCAATGATGCAGACAATAATAATAAGTCATCCGCATACATCACACATCCAATGTACAAGCCATTAATAGAACATCCCATTTGACTCTCTCTTAGATTAACAATAATATCGTCTACATATAGGCCTACAGCAAAAAGTATGGGGGATAGAACCCCCTCCTTGTCTCACCCCGCAACTGATATCAAAAACTCTCGAGAATATGCCATTCCAACGTACAGCTGCATAACACTTGCTGTACCAGTTTATCAAAACCATCAAAAATCTTTGGGGTATATTCATCTTCATGAGTTTCAAATACAATCCATAATGATTCACTTTATCAAACGCCTTTGACATATCTAGTTGGCACACATTGACTGTGGAACCGTGCTTTGTATAGCATTCAACAACAAATTTTACTGTATAAATTGCACTATTACAACCTGTTTTCTTCTTAAATCCAAACTGCAGGTCAGACGAATACAGATAACTGCTAAATAATAAAATAACTTTGCAATATTTGAGCTAAGTGTAATACCTCGATAGTTACTACTGCATGATAGATCACCATCTTTATCTTTTGCAAGAGGAATTATTATGCCTCCTCCAAACTGCTGCGGTACATAACCATAGTGCACAATGCTATTCAACAGTAAAGTAAGCCAGAGCCGTTTTAAGGAGTTTGGGGGCCTTAGGCACAAACCCTAACCTTAAACGTAATCCGATTTCCGCCTCAATCTCTCAATCTCAGATATGTGACGCCAGAGGTCAAAACCCGTCACATGTCGATTTCTGACCTTTTTATTCAGTCGTAGATCTATTCTACAATTAATCTGCTTGAAAATACTTTTTACAGAATGAAACTATCTTTTTTCTAACTGAAGTTATGTACGTTTGATTCTTTCATTGGTATAGAGTGAAAAAATCGAATAAAAAGTTTCGGAATATTCATGTCATTAAAGTCCTCAGCAACCATTAGAACCATTAGGCCTAGGTCTACTTGATTATTCTGCAATTGTGCTGTGCAATAAAGGGCTCTATTCTGCGCCGAATAAAACAAACGGCATCAACATCAAATAACTACTTTGCAAATGATGCCAAATTTACAGGCAACTGCTGAATTGAAGAATATTCTACATTGTTGACCCCTCTCACCTATTTCAGCTTCTAGCTCAGTATCTAGGAAGCGACAAGCGACGGGTTTTGACCCCTGGCGTCACATATGGAGTATACGCCTATTGTATTAATGCATTGCATGTGCATAGGGGCCTATGTGCCATTTCGTTAAATTTATTAATATAGAACAAAACTGCTAACACAGCTAACACAACAATCTGTGTACCGGTGTAAAATAAAGTTTGTTTTAACATAAGTTAAAGTTCTTACTGTTAATTTGTTATACACATACAATGTAGAAAGTGAGATTGTGATAAGTAAATGTTCGCTATAAGCTTACATCGATTGTCAGGACATTTTGCTACAAACATCGCTTTCGTGTTTTGCTCTCAGCAAAGTCTCGTACAATATCATCGAAATTCAAAGACTCCAACACATGATTCTATGCTCATGATAGACAGGCATTTTAATTGATCTTGCATTAGGCCTATAGGCCTACGGCTGCAAAACTCGTTCTTGATTAACTTCAGTTTTGAGAAAGAACGCTCACTGGTATAGGCCTAGTTTGTCACCTTCATTGACAGAAACATTCTTACTGCAATTTCAACGTTTGGAAACGTTGATTCCAGATTGTTATTCTCTATCATGGCATAGATTATGACACTGACATATAGTATTTAAGGTGTTCGAACATATTCTGAAATTAGTTCGTGTTGATCAAGATCTTGAGGATAGAACTTTTCAAGCTTTTCACTGTATTCTGTTATTTGTTCAGCATTCAAATGGCCCACGTTGATACATAGGGGTTGAAATGAAGTGACAAGTTAGAGCAGCTTTAGGTTTCGTTAAGTTAGATACGTTTGCCAAGTTCCCTACCAAGTGCCGACATGGCGACATCTGCTAACTGTTAGACATTTAATAAGGTTTTTATAATTTAACATTTAAAACAATTTAGAAAATTACTAGATTATAGGACTGAGATTTCACATTAAAAATTAATATTAGCTTACCAAGACATAAAAATTCTCTGATAGCGTTGTTAAAAGCAGACGAATGAAAGCAAACAAAATATACAGGAAACTGTGCGGACAGCGTTCGCCAGACGTTAAAATTATTGATTTATTTCCATCTAACTTCTATAACGCTCTGCGCAGACTGCGCTTATTACCAATAATTTTATTTTACTAAAATGCAAACGTTTGTTTAAAAATGTGTTATTGTTCTTAGGCTACTTTGCAGAATTGTTAGAACTTATAATATTGTTCACTGTTCAGTAATATTATCGTATTGTTAGGCCTATTAAGTGGTTGCTATGTAGTTTCTGTTTTTTCGGCCGCCGCGGGGCCCCCCTGTTGCGCGGGGCCCGAGGCATGTGCCTCGCGTGCCTGGGCCTTAAAACGGCACTGAAGTAAGCAAGGACTGTTGGACTATTGTTTTCTCCAACAAATTAGAAGTTTTGTATTTGCTACTTCACTTGAAGCGAACATCGGTTGATGTCTTAGCCATTATGATGACAGCGCCATATAAGTAATTAGTTGAGACCAGGTGAATGGCAAAGGTGGATTTCTTAAGGCCTCTATCTAAGTCTTATACCTATAGTATATCGAAGACATGACCTGGGGCTAAAGCGCAACCGATGATTAAAGCCGACCAGTCTTTCTTCACAGGTAACCGATCCGCTTTAAGAAGCAACTGTCGATTTCACATGCTACACCTGTATAATATAAACTTCTGGTGAAGGACAGATATTAGTTGCAAATTTGCAATTATCTACAACATTAGCTGAGCTCTGCGCTTATTTTTTTTAGTAGCGCTTCAGGCTGTTGGAGTTTACTATTACGATTATATATATTTCAGATGGAGTTTTGAGAAAGGCTTTGTTCTATATTAATACTAGTAATTACTACGAGCGTGTTTCAACTGAATCTATCCGTGGGTTTAAATAAAGACAGACTCTGTTTTATTAGCTGATGGGCTCTCCATTATTTGATTCATCAAGTGTCAGCTTGCTCGTATGCGTGTCTGTGTGTATATGTAACTGGATATTTATTTAGCCCCTTTATATTTCTCATTTCAAAAGAGTCACACTCTGTTCTATTCGCTGAAGGGCTCTTCATTATTGGAGTCATCAAGTATCGGTTTTCTTGTATACGTATCTGCATGTATGTAACTGGACATTTATATAGCGCCTTTAACGAACCTCATTATAGTTTCGCAGTAGTAACTTGCTGAACTTTGATTAAAACTTGACAAAATCATGAAGCAAATAGGGCCTACTCTAAAAAACAAGATATATTCTAATAATAATAATAATAATAATAATAATAATAATAATAATAATAATAATAATAATAATAATTCTTCCTTTATTGAAACAATCCGGTTGACACATCGCAACCGGTACAGTTTACAGTTATGCAATTGAAACAATTCACAAGAACGCAAATGACAGAAGACATAAATCTTAACTACTAACAGAACAGACAGCCTGCAAACACAAAGCACGTCCGCCTACGGGCTCGAACTCGGTACCTCTCGCTCTCAACGCCAGATGTTATCCAATGCGCTATCGGGCCCCCGAACTATCGCTAATCGAAATCTAATTCTAATTGCTAATCGATTAGCTGCTGCTAATTCTAATTCTAATCGATTAACAAATTTCAGAAGCTAATTCTATTGATTAGCAATTCTAGCTAATCGTACCCATCGCTGATTAAATCCGTGTCAGAAATCACATGATGCTTCAAATACTACAGCCTCGTCCTCAGCTGTCGATTATAGACCATGACGACGACATGTATCGGATTGTCGTGCGGGATGGACTGCTCAAGGGGAGGTATTCCAGAAAACAGTTCGATCTCTGTGTGCGGAAGCTACTGCAGCACACTGACGTCTCCAAAGATGAAGAAGTTGCTCTGCTAACCGCAGTTCAGATGGAGTCGTTATGTGGTGGTCAGGGTTTCGTAAAATGCAACTGCGCTGGAACCGGCACATGCCAATCAAACAGATGTAAATGCTTCTAAGCTCGTGTGAAGAAATGTAACAGCATAATTTATGTCAGGCAATTTTAATGAATACATGTTAGGGCCTATGAGAAACTGAAATATATGTGCTAAATTGAAAGCTTTTCAGGCAATGTGTATAGAAATCTGGCTTAATGTGTTATTGTAAGCTTTTCAGGGTGTGTGTATAGAAATCACTTGAAATTTTCAGGGTATATGTATATACCCTGGTTTTTTCAGGAATGTATACATTCCCTGAGTGAATCAGGGAATATACATGTAGCCTACCCTGAAAATTTAAAGGTATATACGTATTCCATGATTATACACATTCCCTGTAACATGTATGCGAGTTATGCGATCTTCGCATCGCGAAAGTTGGCTACATGAATGGACCCTCACTGCACACTGTCCCTCGTCGCGTACTTTTTTCCCCTTTTCTCCTGGCAACCGGACTTGGACCTCCATTTGCTATCTAAGGACACGATTCTTCAAGAATATGAATGGTCGCATTGGTCTTGATTTATAATAATAATAATAATAATAATAATAATAATAATATCTTTTCTTTAATAAGCGCCTGACAAACGCACTGCGCTGTATATTTACATGTTATGCAATTTAAATCTTAACTACTAACAGAACAGACAGCTTGCAATACAACGGCGCTAATAGCAGCCTACAAAGCATATCCGCCCAACGGGGGCTCGAACTCGGTACCTCTTGCCTTGATTAATGTAAGAAACTTCTTATTGATATCAATGGATCAAATATACTGAAACCCCAAAGAGTCCAGAACTCTTCGGCTATTTTCCATAGCAAGTCAGATTCATTCGTTCATTTTGAGAATTTATATAGCGCCTCTTGTAGAGACCTATCAGAGGCGTTCTCTGAACTAGCCTATTACGATGTTAAGTGTCATTACGAACGAAAATATGACATCAGTTAGCAAAACAGTTAACAGTAAGCTAGAAGAGTCAACAGTTGCAGGCCCACGCACACACGTGGAACCAACCAACGGATTCCCGTCGAAGGCTAAGGCTAAGAGATGACATTGATGTTCATAGTCTTTGATCTAAGTTGCGTCGATAGAGTATAGCAGCCAGATAATTATGAACATAACCTACTTGCTTATTCTCTGGATTGGATTCCTTTTCAGCAAAGAATCACTTTCAGGTATGGCTTGTAGTTTATAAAACAGCAAACAGTGTTGGTCAACCACAGTATTTAAAGTCAGACCTTATTGCACAGACTGATTATTAATCAAGAATGACATCTGTTCGTCTTTCGCAGGTAATACCTAAACCAGGACTGCTCCTGGCAAACGAGCTTTACATTTGTTGAATTTACAGAGTATGGCACTTTCTCTCTCTGTCGGTTTATTCTTCGTTCTGCTCAATTGCTCATGTCAGCTTAAGAATTACCCTTTCCAGACTGCATATAAGTAAGTAAGTAAGTAAGTATATTCTTTATTCAACCAATTGCATATCCGCACTTTGGTGTACATACATTTATACAGAGTATAACATTCTTATTATAAACGATCTGCGTGAGAGATTGATATATCCTCGTGACATGCGTATAATCTGGCGTAGCTCTCTGTAGTGGAATAAACTTTTGGACACTGAACTACTTTGATGCGTCATCGTTTGAAGTCTTGTGAGTTAGATATCGACGATAGAGAAGCTGTTAATTAAGTAACATCACTATCGACGCCTTACCCGTGCCAAAATAAAAGAAAAGCTGATTCAAACCTTAAAGTACTTCAGTACAGGTAACAGTAGCTTCTATAACGATGTTTCCTGCGGACCAAACGAAAGAAGGCTAAATGGCTAATCATTGGTGAGATGATAGTTCACAAATACGACAGCCAACATTTCTTCATAAAATAAGACACTGTTTGACATTGTTAAATAAGATGGCAAGTCACTGCGTTAGTCATTGAATATATGAGTCACCGAACAAGCAAGTTATCATTCATTTAGTACATCAAAGCAAATACAAATAAGTTTCTTATGAAAGTTGGCAACGAGTAGCGTGCAACACAGCCGCCATAAACACCTCTGACAAAGGTTCGTAAGTGTCGTACCATTCATTAAACGAATGACTGCATTTGAAATATTCATTGATCACAGGCTCATCGACTCCCTCCCATCTCTTGCACTGGATTCTCAGATACTTCAGAAATTGAGCTGGGCATATTCGAACTAAAACTGTAGAGTTATCCTGCGAAGAATCAACGATGGACCGATGCAAAGTTATAAGTCCCAGAACAGTTCGAAAATGTTCGTCAAATATTGTAGATGATTCATTCGTTATGAATATAGGAAATGCCCGTTCAGGAAAATATAGTTTACCACCTTTCAGAGTACCTGCAGGAAATTCAATGACTGTATCGCAAAGAGCAGACGCCTTACTATAATCCTTCAAAGCCGTGTAATAGAAATTCGCTAGATAAACCGAGCTGATAACATGCGTTGAAGTAGCTACCCAGTCGACTCCATTCTCAAAAACAGTCTGCACTATTGTTTTGATAGATGCGTTCAGATTATCAACTGTAGCATTACTTGTTACTTTACTTCCTATGTCGTCCTCTTCGCTATCTGCCAGACGGCTATAGCAGCGAACAAATCGCCCGTGTGTATTAATATTGCATATAACCGGAGTGTTGTGAGGAGACTGTCGGCAGCACTCGATGAAATGTAAGTCACGCATATCATAACGGTTTTCCCTGTGCGTTTCACTTATCTTAAATTTGCAACTAGTGGTCTTGCTAAAACGCTCTGCGACCTCGGAGATTGAGTCAGCGATTGACAGAAATATTTTCGAGCATTTATTTCCATTCACCAACACACACGACATTAAATGATTCAACGTTAATCGTTTCAAGTAGCATTTTGTTATTGGACAACACGTTTTCATAAACTGAATATGATTTAGAATACCTCTGTAAAGATCACTCGCTTGGCACCAAAGTAAGGAATTCCTTTCTGTTAATTGTTTCAATAGGTGGGTTTTTGCTGTAGGGTAGAGCGGATTCAAATGGTTATCGCGTACCTGCATTAAATTGACGTGCAGAAGAACTCTCTCGGGTATAGCAACCTGCATTTGACGCATCATAAGCTTTCGGTATGCTTTCGGCCATATGGTTGTTATCCGAGGTATGTTCGATTTTATGTAGATCAACAACAGCTGAATTTCTTTGAAGAAGTCAACTCTGTCTGTTGAGGCAGATATCATATTGCACTTTGGTATAAAATAGTTCGGACAACATCCATCAATCAACCATCCGATCATTATGCAGAGCAATTCGCTAACTGACTTCTCTACATTCTCATCTTCCCAAAACTCTTTGGGTTTTCGTTCGCATTCCCAAAACATCAAAGTCTTAAAGAAGTAGGTGCAAAGAACTGTTTCGTCTGATCCTCCGCATGCCTTAACGATTTCGCTCTTTATCAGTCGAAGTATGTGATAAACATACTTCTGCACATCCGTCCAACTATGAACCAAGATAATTTCCGCTTGAGAAAACGAAAACCTCCACTGTGTGTCGTCATTGGGAGTGCTGTGATGTGGTTTCGCAACGAAATAACATCCACTGGCAACAATTTTATCTATAATTTCCACTGGAGGCCAACCGTTTTTTCTTTCGCGGGTTTTCCATTCATCAGCCTCTGTCGGCCAGCAAGGACAATAGATGGCAAAAACTTTGTCAATTTTCAGTTCAAGGAGACGTCTATATATTTCTAGATGCTGAGAACTTCGGAGATTTCCACAAATTAAGTTGAATAAATCAAAATTTTTTGAAATAGGCATCTTCTTTGTCCATGCTGGTCCATGTCTATAGTGTTTCCAACGAAAGTCTGCCTGTTTACGATACAACGTCTTGCAATCGGGCAAGTACAATCTGGCGAATCCTGGATATGTGTCTTTAGTATCAACTATGAACGTCTTACCTTGGTATTTATGGGGTGCTGATACGTTAACTGGTAGGGCACAGATGTCTGTGGGAATATCCATGACGTCCACATCGGTTGCGTTTGATATCACATACTGAATAGGTAATTCAAAGGAACTTCCGCAAAAGAGTTTAGCGTGGCCTTTTTCGATCAATAAGAGATTTCGAAGAAATTTGTAAAACTCTTTCGAGTTTTCCATCTTAGTGTCGCTGTTCGATATATCTCAAGGTTTCTTTCGTTTCTAAAAAGTGAACACCGATTGCATGAGCGAAATTCTTGTGAACATTATACAGCAATCACAATTTGAATATTTATTTGTACATTCCGAGATTGTTCGTATTTGCAACGCCTTCCGTCTTGGAAGGTCGTGATTGCATACCGTGATTGCATAATGACATTTCAGTGTCATTGCTCGTTGTTTGGAATAGTTTCGTTGATTTTAGTAAATGAACACCAATAGTGTTAGCGAAATTCTTGTTCGGATCATAGAACAACCAATTTACAATTGAAATACATTTGTCTACATTTCGAGCGGTTGGAGTGACACTGACAACGTCAACGCTGATAACATCAATATTTCTAATAATCCGTTCCAAAAACGAGGTTCCACGTGCTCGCAACGTAGGCTATTCATAAGTATAAGAAAAGTATGACTGAATAGCAACTGTTTACGCCCTTTGTGAGAATTCTTCACCCAGTATGCGCAATCTGTGCAGTAGGGTGGTCCAAAAATATAAAGTTTGGAGATTCAATTCTCCACAAGTCTGCCCTTGTTCCAAATGGTGTTAGTGATTTATTTGCCAAGTTTGAACAAAATTAAACAATGTTTACTGGTACCAACGTTCTGCAACTTTTTAATTAAACATCGGAAAATTTAAATATCGCCTTTTAGCAGTACATTGAGTACAATAATCAAATTTAAACAGATATTGTCGTTTAAAATGTGAATCAGTCTGTTAAAACTATTAAACTAATGTAAAATCAATGACAGTCTTAAAAATTGAAATATAACATAAAAAATTGTAGAAGTTCTTAATTCTTCTTAGAATTTTAGACTGAGATCTGCTTTCGTTGGAACTGGAAATCTCTTCGGTGGTTGGAACACTATCTGCAATAGATATTGCTTTTGAGTTTCATCCTTTATCAAGGCTTCATTGTATGATTGGATAGGTGCAACCCCTTTTTCTGCACAATCATAGACGACCTTGAGTAGTCTGACCTTCTTGTTGTGCGCCTGAAATTTCGGTCCAACGGCCAAAGAGCCGGTTCCTTTTACGCTATGGCTTATTCCTGGCCATTTGTTGTGGGCAGGTTGGAGGTAGATGGGATGATGGAAGCCTCTTGCGTGCTCTTAGCACAGTTTCCTTTCTGGCCGCTTGCTGGGCATTTCTGAAGTTTTCCGTGTCTCCTTAGTTGTCAAATACCTGTTTATGCCAGACGTGCTAGAAGTTGATGTGTCTTCTTTTTGCTTCTGGAGAAATGTTTTGCCTTCCGCATTTTTCATGGCATGAGGAGCATCTTATGTGGAGATATCGTACAGTTCGTCCAGATTAGCCTTAAATATATATCTTCTTTGTATCTGCAAGAGTCTTTTGGCGTCAAGCAGTGCTTTTTGTAAGCACACAATACTCGTCGCACATTTTGCAGAACTTTCTTACTACAGAGTCTACTTGCTGGGCTGGAATCCGAGACTTTGCCCAAAGCCCATGGTTAGGGTATCATCCATTGTCACTTCAGCATTTTGTGCAATTGTTAGTCTCCCTTCTAGATGGTGAAACATAAAGTTTTTCAAAATGGCTCTATTGATTGGCAATCCAGATCCAAGGATACCCATTTCAAAGTAGTTTTAAATAATATATTTATTTTATTTTATATTTAGATCTGTTTGATAGTCATGGCACAAGCACTGACCAGGAGTTCGCCACAAGAATGGCTACTAGAATCTAAATTTTATTTAAAACTACTTTTTTAAAATAGCTATTAGCTAGAATAATTGAAATACATGTATTGCATTATTTAGAACAATCACTCAGTCAGACATGTCATTGATATCAAATTTTGCCAATATTTATTGCAATGGCACATGAAAAAATATTTAGTATTGGTCTTAGTTCATACAATGCTTACTCAAGATCAGTATCATAGTATATTACTAATAATTAAATGATATATACCTCAGATGACTGAATAACACAGCTACACCTTCACAAACGTTAAGTATTTATTTCTAATAAAAATTTAATACTTGGAATTTACCAATAATTGTTTCATTTATAATATTTACTGTTAGGCAGACAGACACAGACATATACACTCACATTCATGCGCCCAAATACTCAGCCTACTTTAGACCATTAGCCGAGTGTGTTGACAGATGCTGAAAAATTAATCAATCAATCAAATAATCAATAATCAATCAATCAATCAACAATCAATCAACCAATCAATCAATCAAGTAAACAATCAATCAGTCAGTCAATCAATCAATCAAATGACTATTTACTGTTAACTAAAATATGGCAGCTTCTAGCAAGATTTTTTTATTTAAATTATAGTTCTTTAAATTTAACATTAAATTGTTTATTTAAATCTAAGCTTAAAAATATTAATTGTTTAAACTAACTGCAAATACTAGAAATATTTTGTCATTGTGTATCTTTGTCTTTTGGAAAATAATTATTATTGTGATTGCCAACATAGACTCCATCTGGTGACTGAATATTTTATTGCTAATTAATCATTAACATAAGAGACATTTAACATCAAAATTATATTCATGAAATAGTCCACATTCACTGCAAGTCTACCCAATAGGTAAATAATTATTGTACTCTGTGCAGACAAAGAGTGAGAATCCTTTATAATTCAAGAATCAAAAATCGAACATTGATATTGAGGTGCTATTTGGCTGGTACCCCTAAACATGTTCCAATTCAGTTCAAATTTTGCATGTGGATACCTACAACAATATTGAATATGGGTAGCCTTGTGGAGCAGCATTATTATAATAAAATCTTTTTTACATGTAATCTTTGACCACCCTACTGTGCAACCTGTGTATACTGTATTATCTGTATAGGCCTACAAGCGACATACAAAGCGCCAAGATATTTTACTTTTTACCCACGAGTGACACGACCGCCTTTAGGTTGAGAGAGGATGACTGTTATAAACATTCGACAACGCCTTATTAAGCAATAAATTATTGTTCAGTCAGTCATTTGAAAGCGTACGTTTCGTGCTTGCGTAGGCCACAAAGCGACAAAACGTGTGCGTGCGTGTGTGTGTTTGTGTGTGTGTGTGTGTGTGCTAAACTCTAAAAATAGCATAACATGACGAAAGAATAGCAATGAGTTACAGTGAAATTCAGACGAAAAACATCCTTAGAAACATCTGCATGTTACCTCTAAAGGTCATTAATCTCTTCTTAACGACCATTTCAGAGTTCTTTATATCCACCCATCCCTGTTTCAGGCCATGATGATATCGACAAGAAAGGATTGCCTATTAGTCATCTAAAGTCGCAGCAGTGTTACTTAAGTTATGGTTTTTCAGTTACAGTTACAGTTATAGTTACCTAATTTATGATTTTTCAGTTAAAGTTATAGTTATAGTTAACTGAAATCAGATTTTTCAGTTTCAGTTATTTTTTATTTTTCAGTTACAGTTTCAGTTATTTCTCTTTATTTTCAGTTATAGCATCAGTTATTTATTTCACAAGTCATGACTAATGACAAACTGACCACTAGTATTCTGAACAGTTGCCAGAAATATTTACGCAGCAAATCAATGCGATTTAACGTATTGTCGGTTTACTTTAAGGAAAACACGACATTCCAGTCGAAAAGTAGAAATCTTAATCTGGAATGTCGTGTTTTCCTTAAAGTAAACAGACAATACGTTAAATCGCACTTGCTCTGTTCCGACAATTAGCGTGCCACACTCGTGGTTTTCAACGTCCTTGCCAGCAACGGTATGAACACAACATCGACTTTTGTCGTCTGCGGCTTTGTAAACAAAATGTTCCCACACGCCACTTTCTACTTTTCGACCATTACTTGGCTTAAACATTATTCTCGTAGTCGTGGATTGTTTTACGAATTTACGGTTTAGCGCCAACGACAACACAACGAAAGGAAAAGGAACCGGAAGTGAAACGAACATAGAAAACTGAAAAGGAACCAGAAGTGAAACTAGCATAGAAAGCTGAAAAGAAACCCGAATTGAAATGAGTATAGAAAACTGACCGTAGACCAGAGAAAGATTACCATTCAAAAAGTAAGTAAGAAAAACACTCATGTTTTATTTTTCAGTTAACTTTTGTTATTTTTCAGTTATACAGTTTTTCGTTTTTCAGTTACTATTACAGTTTCAGCTATTCAGTATTTTTCAGTTTCAGTTACAGTTACAGTTAACTGCAAGACATTTTTCAGTTATTTTGCTATTTCAGTTACAGTTACATTTAATAGAAATAACACTGAGTTGCAGGCATTTTAGATTATGTTTCGAGTGCTAATATTGATCGACAGTTTGCTGTCACGCAGAAAGCTAAATGTAGGCGTAGAAGACTTCTGCTTAGGTAGGGGTGTTAAGCGATTGCTGCAAGGATAAGTGCTGAGGTCACAATTGCTCGTAATTCTGATTAATGACATTGTGATGATGAGATTTTAATGAAAATGTCTAAGTTTAAGGACGAAGCAAAACTGCATACGAAAAGAAGAAGTAGAAGTGGGGTATAGCCTACGGACATTTGAACGACGGTCAATTATTGAACGGACGACACTAGACAGGAGACACTTTAGCGGAATATAGAAGAACGGGCCGACAATAGAACAGGTGACACTTAACCGGAACGTTATATTACCGGGATGATTAATGACCAATTCACATGGGGCGGTGTTGTATCTTACATTCATGCATTGTTTTTCTTTCAAGTAGGCCTACTCAGAATTGTGATGTATCAGCGTTGCTTTACAGTGCATTTCAATTGCTTTCAAATTTTACTCACTTTTCCGATAAATTGTTCACCGGTCATCTGTTGCCAGTTCAATTGTCCGGCCGTTCAATAGTCTCACCGTCCTACAGTCGCCGTTCTTCAGTCGCCCGTTCTTTTTGTCACCCAACCTAGAAGTGGATATAGGCCTACGTACGGTAGCCTAAGAAGTTGGAAGAGAATGTAGAAATGGCATGTGGGCTGCGGGGGCTTGTCACTGCATAAAGGTGCTCTGTGTTTTATACACAGAGTTTCATACATAATAATATTATGTAAAATGCTGAAAGCGAGTTAGGCAGAACAAAACTTGGGAATAGTTTAGTGTAAGAGTGCAAAAGCTTTGCGTTGAACAAGCAGAAGGCGAACGCAAACCTTGATATGACCAAAGGGCAGTGTTGTTCAGTAATTGAAATACATGTAATTGAATTATGTAATTGAATTACAAGTTCTGAAATTGTAATTGTAATTGAATTACATTTTTAGTCCAGTAATTGTAATTGTATTTCAATTACAATATTGCATGTAATTTGTAATTGAATGAAGTGTAAATTACGAATTACTTTGATAAATTCAGCAACGATGCCAGCCTACCGGGTTGGCCCAGGCCACCCCTTTAATAAACTAAACTTCTCTGCATCATGACTGCATGGCAGCATAATTATTGTCATTATTCTATCCTTACACCCCTCTTACAATCTTTCAGCACACTTTTTATAGACCTGCAAGTGCAAGGGCTGACTATCACTATAAAAAGACCATCCAAGCAGTCGTGCACTCATTCTTAGCTAGCTTACTGCGGCTGCCTGCAGATCTTCAGCTCCAGTTGAGCGTCTCTTTAGCACTGCTGGACAAATTGGCTCACCCTGCAGGAGCAATCAACTCAGACTATCATTTTTAAAAACTTCCACTCTTTTAATCAAGTAAACTCTATTAACTTGTTTTAATGTATTATACTTGTAAACCATATTTCGGATACTTGACAAATTTTTTTTAACTTACAATACAATTGAATAAAGATTACAATTTACAGGCCAGTGGTTCGGCCCATTGGATGTTGTAGTTTAAAAATGGAGTAAATTAAAAGTGATAGAAAAAAATTCTAAATCATTCGCCAATTTTAAGGGAATAATTTAAAAGTAATTGGTAATTGAATTACAATCAAAATGTAATTGTAATTCAATTACTTCTTCAATCAAGTAATTGCAATTGTAATTCAATTACATTTACAAGCATGTAATTGCAATTATAATTGAATTACATAATTGATACAACACTGCCAAAGGGCAACACCTTTTAGAGACATGAAACTTACAGTATAGCGGTTTGCAATCGAGCGAGTACAATTTCGCAAATCCAGGAGATGTGTCTTTCGTATTAACTATTAATTCATTCATTCAGAGCATTTATATAGCGCCTCTTCAAGAAGCTACTCAGAAGCGCTCCCGGCCCAGCCACGACTAAAGAAAAAGACTTGAGGGACTTGTAGAACCATGCTGGTTGGCTCACAAGTAAAGAGCGGAGCTTAAGCGGGAGGTCATTCCAGGTGGAAGGTCCCACAACCGAAAAAGCACGGCGCTGCTTAATAGCCAAGCGTGCCCGTGGAACTAGGAGCTCCCCCTCGTCGTAGAACGAAGTGCCCGACGCGCTGCAACGTCAGACACTGGGCGGCAAAGATCACGCAAGTAAGATGGAGCACAGCCAAGAATGCAGCGAGAAACCACAGCAGCACTGCAGCAGTGCGGTATGAGATCCGCTGAGAGATAGGCAGCCAGTGCTGTACACATCACGTATGTATGCAGAGACAGGAGAGAACTTAGGAAGTCGTCCAATGAGACGAGCAGCCGAGCGTAGAACTCGATCTAGTCGCCCCAGAACCCCAAGAGGAAGGCCAGCAAGTAGGGAGCAACAGTTGTCAATTCGACTGGTAACAAAGGCGTGAACAAGCACCACGACCGCATCATGAGAGAGAGAGAGAGAGAGAGAGAGAGAGAGAGAGAGAGAGAGAGAGAGAGAGAGAGAGAGAGAGAGAGAGAGAGAGAGAGAGAGAGAGAGAGAGAGAGAGAGAGAGAGCGAGAGAGCGAGAGAGAGCGAGAGCGAGCCAGAGACCACTCGAAGCTGATAATAACAACTTCGTGCAACCAGGTTCACATGTTGAGACAAAGTAAGCTAGAGTCAAGAGTAAGCCCCAGATCACGAACTGTGACGGAAAAGGTTATGTGAGGAAAGAAAGAAAAAACATTAATGTCTAATGTAAAACTCACTGGTGATACTATCGCGGGAAGATTGCAGCAAGCAAGGAACCTTAGCTTAACATATCTTGCATAAAACGTACTACATAGAACAAATACACAGTTGTACTGGATCGCCTAGCAAAGGTCTGGTAGATCGGTAAATCGACCGCGCTCGTTGAGTTAGATTTCAAGAGGAACCTGGAGGCTGGAGACAGACCATAATTTTATCTATCTATCTATTTTACATTACTTGTAGAAGTTCAGGCTAGGATCGATACAACATTGCATCGACAAGCAGCTTAAGGAGGCTTATCGACGGTTAATAAGTGTTGTGTATACTCTAGCAGTTCATGGACAGCCATATAATATGCAGCTATAGTGCTATACAAATACGATACACAAAATACGATATATACACAAAAGATCCCGAGGTCGATCGCGCATCGGTCGCCAACTCAATCCAGCGCGATCGATTTTCAAATCGTCTTCTATTTTCAAATGAAAAGCTCTGCCTGTTAATGCTCTGTCGTCTGGTTGTGTGCGCACCTCTGAATTTCGGAAAGATGGCAATGTCAGATGATTGGAAGAGTAGGCCTACGTTGTACAACGGTGCACATGGAGGGCAGAGGATTTCTCGAGTCAGTCAGTTTTTACTCGACGCAATGTAAGTAGGCTAAGTGAGTGAGTGAGTATATTCTTTATTAAACCGTTTGCAGAAGAGCCGCTCTCGGGTGTACAAGCTTCATGGGACAAATACGAAATCAATAGGAGTATAGCATTCTTCTTTAAAATGTTCCTCATATTATGTCATGAGGCCGCAGCCGCGGCAGCCGAGGGGTACAGGTAGATGCATAATTTCCTTATGTCAAACATGCCCCGGGTTAATTGTTTAGAACAGCTGTGAAGAGACCGGTATCACCCAGCTCTTGCCACACAGTTGTAATAATTGTGTTGAGCATAACTAAATTTTTAAATATGAGCTCACAAAGTACACCGTACACGTTATGCATACCCTTTCAATTATTGTTAATTTATAGGTTGGCCTAACAGCAAAAATCCTAATAAACTAGAAGAAGAATCTAAACAGTTCTTACAGCTAACCTGAAGACTGAAGAGGTGGGAAAATGCATGAAGTCTTAGCAACTGAATTTATCTTAGTTTCTGCAAGAGAGGGCGTGTAGTTCGCTAGAGGGCGCAAATGGCGCAGTAACTGCCAAATCCTTCAGCTTTGACGCTTATTTGAACCCTAAACCTCTCTTTCCGACTTGCTAAGACTTAGGCCTAATTTCTTAGGTAATCCGGTATGTCTGGTGGTTACCTAGCAAGTTAATGTAATGCATTTTACCGCTAAAACTGTCCAGACCAATGATCGTGAAATGTTAATGAGAATTTATGAAAGGAGGTCGCAGACGCATAGGGCCTACGAGTGTTTATGAAAGCAAGAAAATAATACGACTAGGTCCCACATATCGGTTCCTCTGCAGTGCTCGTTCAGCCTGCAAAGCTGCAATCCATCCGTAGGGGCCGTCCATAAAGTACGTCACGCTCCGGGGGTTTAAGAAAGTGTGACAGTTTGTGACAGGGGAGGGGGGGTCAGGCCATGTGTGACGTCACACATTTATTTTTTTAATTTTTTTATAATTTATTTTTTATTTTTTTAGTAGAATTTCATAGCTTTAAAAATAATTTTCAAAAATTTTCTGAAACATTTTAATTAGTTTTATGTCAAAATAGCATGAAATGCATATCTCCTGAATGTGTTTTCACGATTCCTCTCGCTAGGAGCGCTAGTAATAATGCTGTTGCGAAGCCTTGTTTATGTATTAGCCTTGCTTTCGGAAGTATTATTATTTCTATGTTGTCCGCTGCATAATTATGTCACTGATCGATAAATTCTTAATTTAATTTTTACATATAATTATAGTAATTATTATAATACAAAATTTTGAGGATTCAGAGGTAATATTTATAATAATTTAATCATTATTGCCAGTCGTAATTATGGATGCAGTCGTAACTATGGATGAACACTTCACTTCACCATGGATGGATGATGTCCAGTGAATATTTTTGAATTAAGCATAATTCACAGGCCCATAATAAACATATTCAGTATAGCACAAGAGTTTATCACATAATTTGTGAATCTAGTCTTTTTAGTCAAATTGTTTTGTTTCCTTTTTATTATTTAATCACTGTTCGAAAGTGTGACGTACTTTAGGGGGGGGTCCGAGTTTTGTGACAGTTTGTGACAGAGGGGGGGGGGGTAAAAATGGTCAAAAATAGCGTGACGTACTTTATGGACGGCCCCGTATTGTTTCCTGTGGTTCTCAACCTTTTTCAGATAAAGACAGCCTTACCAAATATTTCATTCCAAAAGTCATTAAGTCAACGGAACCTGGCCTTAATTTAAGTTTTCTTCCAGTTTGTTCCTTGCATTTAATGACGCTCTAGCACTGTTCCTTGATTTAATCATTTCAACCACAGAGTTGCGACTATTCCTATGCTACTTCATGTTTTAAAAAACAATAATAGACCTACAGCAGCCTTTCATTTGCCAGATGACGTTGGTAAAATGAGCAGTAGGACGTGATGGGCGCCTTGCATGGCTGCCAAACATTTAGATTCGACTCTTGTAATGACTTAATTGTGATAATCTGTTAATACTATGAATTGTAATCGTACTGTGTGTGTCAGTTTGAAATAATACACGAAGATAACTATTAGCAGTAATATTCAGTAATTTTGTTGGTTTAAAGGTTTTTGACCTATTCTGTCATTTAGCTGCGGTGCCCTTAGAGCAGGTTCACGAAATAAACGTAGAAACTTGCAGTAACGAAACCAGTTTCAGTTTCAGACTGATTCTCCGTACAGATTTTATTTTAGTTATAGTTACAGTTATAGTTAATGGTTTTTTAATTTTTAGTTATAGTTATAGTTATAGTTAGTATTATTTTTTAGTTATAGTCATAGTTATAGTTAATAGATTTTTATTTTAGTTAATACTACTTAGGTACAATAATTAAGGCTATAAGTAATATTGTGCTTATTAACACGCTGTTTCACAATTTGCTCAGAGCTTTAAAAGCCTTTGAAGCATGGGTGCATTCAGCTTCATGAATACACGAGTTTACAAAGTAACTGACAAATTGCACAATAAAAATATCGCATTTTCGTTCTCATTTAGGGGCCTATATCGAATCATCCATATTGCACTTCCTATTTTTATTTTTTGTATTAACGAAAATAAAGATGAATTTTCGTTATTGTTATTTTCGTTATAGTTATAGTTAATAATATTTGTTAGTTATAGTTATAGTTATCGTTAACGAGATCATTTTATTTTCGTTAACGAACATTTTCGTTATCGTTGTCGTTAACGAGAATCACACTGGTTTCAGATGGCCTATAGAGTTTAGGCTAGCATGCTACAATCACTGGATGCTGGTTATATTAAAGTAGGGCCTTTATATAATTGTCACGACTGTGTGACGTCATTAACGTGGCAGGCACCATTCAGACAGGTAGTATACGTACATGTAGGCTAATAGCCTAATTCCGGAGACCGCAACTGGTCATCTGACATCGACTGATTGTTAGACTGCTATTGTCTAGGCCTATTGCATTGTGACTCGTACCTTCTAAACAAGACGAGTGTTGCTTCTCTCCTACTGCTGATGTCTTCGTAAAAAATCGAAACTCTGAGACCGCAATTAAAACAATAAGCAAAAATATCAAATGGTCGAAGTCGATAGCCTAGCGACTGAATTCAACAAGAGGGCTTAGCGGCGGCGGCGCCGGGGACTAGCCTATGTTAACTATTAACGACATAAAGACGATAGGACCCCCTCTACGCATGCTAGCTATAAGGATGCCAATTATGTAGCCTAGTAAGAAAAGCTACGTAAAGTAGTTGGCTAACTGACGATGAAGAAGCGTTCAAGCGGAGAGCGTGTGAGTGGATCTAAGAAGAATGTTCCAGTGCCCATGGCCACATCTAATTTATAAGACTGGCATAATTGCTTAAAAAAATTATCAGGAACAGTGCTCGGTGACGAGTATGGGGATGGGAATTACTGAATGGGGTAAGGAAGGCCAATTGAAATTGAGTGAGGAAGACAGAGATTTCATAGTCATGAGTGCAAACTTTCGTATACATACGACCACGGTTTATACTACTTTGCATTTGAACTTCTGCATCGGTTCTATCTTTACTGGTTTAAAGAAGCCCAGGCTGTTTGAAAATGAACGTTTCTGCAGAAATTTATAGCGCTATTATTCCTGTAGGGCAATGTATATTTTGTCGCTGTTTTCAACTTGAGTACATATTCAGTCAAAGATTCTACACGCAGTGACGTGAAGGCTTTTTAAAGACGCCTCACGACCAACTATATACATTAAATTGGAAATCATTGAATTATGTTATGCCATTGTACTTCATTACTTTAAAATAATTTTTCGTTTAGAAATTAAGTTTTATTATGACAGCAATGAACAAAGTCACCAAGGTTGTTTTTTCGGCATAGGCATTGATGTGTAAATCCTTCAGTCAACTGCTAGATGGCAGATAGATAGAAACTTACAACGTTGCGTGTGATGTTGACTGTTGCATGTGGAACAATATGTAGTCTGGGTTAGTCTGTGCTTTGCGATTCTGCGATAAAATGGAGTATAGTGTTGTTGTCTTATCGTATTATTTGTTTTGAAATTTTTATCGCAAAACTTAAATTATGCATCGGATTACTTAGAACTAATACACAAAATATCGACTGAAATGGATCGTCCGTTGGCAGATGGCGGTCAAGAAAGTGTCTTTTTCGAAGGATGGCTTATGGTTTGGGGTAAGAAAACCTTTTCCTTCAATTGAGTAATTTGGGAGTCTTTGCGTTTCAGCAACCCATTTTGAAATGGAAAGTAAAATTATAAAAACGCGAGAAATGTTACTATAATTACGTTTCAGGAATATTAGTATTACAGATTGATTGGCAATTTCTACGTATTTGTTGTTGGGCAGCGATTGATTCTTCGCTACGCTCCGCTTGTTAACATTTTCACGGGTGATCGCCGCTAGTAATCACTCTCATTGGTGTGATTGTAATATTTTTGAAGATTTTTGTGTTTACGTTGATCGAAAAGATCGTTTGATCATAGCCATCCGTGTGAAATCGTATTACAGTTGCGTCAAAGATATTTATTGCATAGCTGCATATCTGCAATTATCTCCCCTTTGACTTGAAATACGTTTACTCTTTCTTATTAGTCGAATTCACAGTATGCCACTGCTATCTCAAGTTATGATGTTTTTGGCATGCACGGTGGTATATCATAAGTTTTAATCACTTAAATAGCATGTTAATATGATAGACAGCATTAAGTGATTTGATAGTAAATCAGGAAAATTTGGAATGCTTTAGTTAGCAACAGGATCTTGTGGATGATGTGGTATACAGATAGGCTTAGAAATGTGCATGGACAGTAAAGCAGTTGAGACATAAAGATATCAACTATGAACGCATTTTTCGCAGAATTTAATGAGAATTAAATGTTGTACAATGCAAGATAGGTGGGATAATCTGTGGCATTATTGTTGCATGTATGTGTCCTTGAGAGGAGGTGTGGTTTAGGAGTTGAAGGGTTTATGAGTGAAGCATAAACGACAAAAATTTGGTCATTTATCATGCCTTCTTCTAAATGTTATGAGTCAGCAGGAGATGGCTTGGGTTGCCACTTATGATGCTGTTGTCATCTCTTTCCATACAGCAGCTGTGCACAGACTGGAGTAGGGACCCCGACCCACCAGTGCCTAGGATGGCTAGCAGCAGCACCAATACTCTACTTTGCATTAGGGATACTATTAAACGTAGGCCTGATACCTTTTTCACATCTGGAGGTATTTGCATCTATGATAGGTTTGCCTAATTATGACAGCCATGCTTGATGCAGGGCTTCAAGCCATATGGAACCAGTCACTATTGTCATGTACTCAGGCAGCTGCATGCAGTTGATATTGTTGGTATATAGTTGATACAGTTGATGTGGTTTTTCTCCAATGAAGTCTACGAAGTTAATGAATATTATTATATATGAATACACTCTATTTCAATTTAAAATAAACCCATGTATTATAAACTGAGATTTATTAACTTTGCCTGTATTAAGTGTGGTACAATGTACAGTTTCTTTTTATGTATTATGTCTGTGGTAATATTTTGTATATGTAGGAAACACTTTCGGTAGGATTTGTAAAAGTACTGTAGTACGATGGCACCATAATAAATACCAAAAAAGACAATAAACAAGTGTTGACAATCTTTAGGAAACTTGTGCAACATTTTAAATTTCAGCTAACCCATATGCTTAGCAGTCCAATGCAATGTTTGGGAAGGAGTTTTTGTATTTTTTGTTCTAGTCTAAGTTGCTTAGTTTCTCTGTTCTGCTTTGTGTGAAATAGAGTATAATATATAATAGTGATGTGGTAATTATGAATGGAAACAGTTGATGTATCCAGAAATTTTTTAAATGTTCCAGTATTAAATCACAATCATTATAGCCCATAACCAGACTGCAATGTGGCCTTTCAAAGTCATTGGAGAAAATCTTTTGATAGCAGGCTACAGTGCTATTGCCTTTATATCAAACAGCCTATGTCTTAAGATGTTAGTCACACTAGAACCTAGACAAATCATACACTACAGTATTTCAATGTGATCCTCTTAACCACAGTCAGTTGGCATGTGGTCATGGAGACTGGCTCTGAACAGCTGAGCATCCTTGTCTGCATTGCACATTGTGTACACTGTAAACGTAACTTTTGGGTTCCTGCTTAATTTATTTACATTTTACAGATGAAAAAGCTGGTTACTTTGGTGTAGCTTCTTAGATGGAAGTGAAAAATCTTGTGATTTTGCATTACATTAATTTATATATGATGATGGTTTTGGCTTAGTTGGCTTATCAGTGGGTGAACCTGCATGCAAGCACCGAAGTTAACTGTGAAGGATGTGGTGGCTCACTTAGCATCTGGTGCCACATGCAGTCACGAACTGTGATTCATTCATTCATTCATTCATTCTGGAAATTTATATAGCGCCCCTTCAAGAAATCTACTCAGAGGCGCTCCCAGCCCAGCCACGGCAAAAGTAAAAAGACTTAAGTGATTTATAAAACCTAGTTTGACTGATCAAAGGTAGCAAGCGCAGCTCCGATAGGTCATTCCAGATGGAGGGGCCTGCAACCGAGAAAGCTCGGCTGCCTAGCAGTCAAGCGAGCCCGCGGAACTAGGAGTTGCCCCGTCGTCGTAGCGCCGCTACAACGCCGGACACTGGGCGGCAGAGGTTGCGCAGGTAAGATGGAGCACAGCCAAGGATGCTGCGTGAAACCAAAGAAGCAATACGGTATGATACCCGTGGGACAGGCAGCCAGTGTAACACATCGCGCATGTAGGCAGAGACAGAGCCGAATTTGGGAATTCGCCCAATAAGCCGAGCAGCTGAGCGCAGAACTCGATCTAGTCGCCCCAGAACCCCAAGAGGGAGGCCAACGAGGATCGAGCAACAGTGGTCAATTCGACTAGTAACGAAGGCATGCACAAGAACCACTAGTGCGTCATGAGAAAGAGAGCGAGAAACTACTCGGAGCTGGCGAAGCTGATAGTAACAGCTTCGGCAGATCAAGTTCACATGTTGAGAAAGACTAAGTTCTTGGTCAAGGGCGAGGCCCAGGTCACGAACCGTTAGGGAAAAAGTTATATCAGGAAAGACCCGAGTAAGCTGGAGCAAATCAATACCATCTAGTTGCCGACGGCCACCTAGCCAAATAAACTGAGTCTTGGCCGAGTGATGGCCGAGTCTTGGCCGAGTGATGGCCGAAACATCCTGTTTCTGATTCAATGACTTGACTTTCTTAACCAGGCTTTCATTAATTGCACTGGCTGGACTTAGAAGTTATGTCTAGAACTGGTAGACATTGCTGTAGCGTAAAGACTGACAGACACCTAAGTTGCAGTAATTAAGACTTATCACTGTAGCCTGCATCCAGACAGTACTGTACCTTAGACTTTTGTAGTAATTAGACATGCATATTTGTCTGTTGTTAGATGAGATTGAATGTGCTTTTACACCATGCAGTTTAAAGCTCCATTGCCTGTCTGGGCATACTAGTGTCATCAGTTGGCAGATTTATTTATTTATTGCAGCACATTTATTTTTTGTTTATTGCACTTTTACATGTGCAGAGTCAATCAATCTGAATGTAAGGCCTGAAAAGAGTGTATGAAGAGTGTATTTATTGATGATGCCACCGCACGACTTTCTTAAGAAGTATTTGTTGGATAGGTATTCAGAACTTTGAACAGTCTAGCTGAGAAATTTCTGGTTAGCCAAAAGCTGCAGATATTGGAGATTGTGTATTCAGCGTCGTGTAAGGCACCACGGCATCTGGTTTTCGCAGACTTCTAGGCAACTCGTGAAGGAAAGACACATTCACATGAGTCCATGTAATGTTCGGATAAGTGGTGATCGACAGATCATTATCCCAGACTGATTGGATCATGATCGATCCATTCATGACTGAATGATCTATTGGTGAGCTTGTTTTGTCACATGTGGTTTGATGCACTGGCTGCCTCTCCTGGTGCCTACATCAGCCAATTTCTTGTCCATAGCCGAGTAAACTGATGGATCTCGGCTAAATTTGTGTTACCCAGAAATGAAATGGGGCTGAGCTTTATTGAGAAAATTTTGAAACTCTGTGAAAGATGTAGTTTGAAAGATATGTGCAGCATTTGTTATCAGAATGAACTGCATCAAATGAATGTTTGTGACATTTACTCTGTTTTACTTGCGTTGCTTATAAAAATATGTCACATGAAAATAATAGAAATATTAGTGGCATATGGGGCATTTTTAGGGTAGCTTAAAGGGTGCATTGATGGAGTCTGGAGTATGTACATGGCTGGTGAAAATGGTCTCTTTAAGACTTCAGAATAAGGAGGTTAGTGTTATTATAACTGAAGGTAACACCTGAAAGTTAGTGTAATTGTTCATTTTTTAAAACAAGGATATTTTATGTATGTGTCTGTTGATGTCTATGCAAGAATAGATGGTTGCTTTATTCCAAAGAGTTGGTGTTTAATTTGTGTGAAATCACCTTGTCACCTTGTGCCGTCGTGACCAGCTTCCTCCAATCCTCCCTGCTTCGTATCATTTTTGTGTGAAATAGTTAAATCTAAATCTTAACTATAGCACTCCTGAGAGATTTCCTTAGTGTGTGAATGAACTGAACTGTAAAAGTAATTTTTATAAGCTACAGAGACCAGTCTTGCCAGAATGGTTTAGTTTATTAGTTTAGTATTAATAATGCAGAATTATGAAAAGAAGACTGAACAGTGTCAGGGAAAGCTCTTAGCAGCTATCTATAGTATCGCAGCTCAAGGATGGCAATGTTGCGGATGTTGATGATAATGACAATGAGTTTTCTATTGTGGTGATCTGAATCAGGCTGTAGCACACTTAATGCTTTCTTTTCAGGCTGTGCATGAGCTCTGGTTGATGGCAACTGGCAAGGACTGCTGCATTGTTTACTATGGGATTATGCAAACATGAGTTTTATGGGCCTAGTTTCAGCAGCTTGTGTCCAGATTAAATCAATATGTTACCAACCAGTTTCCTGTGTTGAACTACCACAAGGTAGTTTCAGTTTAGCTGTGGCTGATGTGGGCCCGTGCATGCAGAATGTACCATTACCTTAACTGACCTTACTTACTTACCATACCTTACTTTCCCTACCTTGTCAAATCTTCATTCATACTTACACTCAGTTGTTTCATTATTCAAAACAAACAAGTCTTTCAGTGAAAGTTTGTTCTATTTCTGCTGTCATTGCTACTATGGCGTGAGAGCTGATTGATATCTATTTGTCTTGTGGTCATCGACAGCCACTTTGATTATTTGCTAGGTTCTATGATGCAGTGTATAATTGCTTAGATACTTAGATGTCTAGTATGATAATACAGACTGTAGTAACTGTATTTGGCTATGGCCACAATATTCGTTCTAACCTTAATATTAGAGTTATGAGACACAATGTATCAATGAATAATTATAGTTGCACTAGTATGCAGGTTTGCCAGACATTGTCATTATTGTTTAAGAGTGTATAAGAATCCTGTTATGGCTGGTAATTGCATGAATGGCCATGAGAATGGTTGGCTGGCGTGAGTTGGCAGGTCTTGTTGCTGTGAAAAATATTGATCTCTTTGATTCACTTTACACATTTATTTGCTTTTGCTCTTTGCTGCCAGCTCAGCAGCAGCACCAGCAGCAGAAATGGATTCCAAGAATGGAATGAAGAGGCTTAGTGCCTTGATGAACAGCCAGGCTCAGACCATGATGAAGACCCAGTTCACAATGACACCAGCCTCACCAGGCATGAATGAATGACTAGGTTGTTGGTGGGTTGGAGGATTGGGATGAGTGGATGGATGGATGGATGGATGGATATGGATAAATGAATAGAAGGATCCTTCGATGGATTAGTGGAATTATGGTGGGTGAGTGGATGGATGGATAAGATGGGTGGGTGGTTGTGTTTGGATGAGTGGATTAATGTGTGGAGGAATAGACCTGGATTTAAAAGACTGATGTATGAATTAATGAATAAACAAATGATGAAATGAATGAAGCAGTATGCATAAAATGTTGTGGATATACATAGATATCTGCATGTGTAGTTTCGATTAATATGCATTTATAAAATTATATTAATAATATATAGATTGTCCTACTGCTCATTTTACAGTCGCTCCCTAGGGAGTTGAAGGCTGAGTCAACCTTATGGGGCTAGTGGGTATTGAACCCAAACCTGCATCCTTCTGATCTTCGTGCCAGCATGTTACCATTCAACCATCTCCCCGCCCATTACTTGTTTATATTTTATGCGTATTTACATATTTACCTTTAATACAAAGGCACGTGATAATGTTGATAATGTTGCCACAGAGGGTACAGATGTTGCAGTGTGCCAAATGGATAGAAACGGACTGGGTTGGCCCTGCAGAGATAAGCAGAAATAAAGGAGGAGCTGGTGACTGGTGAAGAGGAGGTGTGGAGGAGGAGGAGGATTGTGTAATGTGACACTGGATGAGAGACACTGTGTAGGAGGTGGTGGAGAAATCAGATAGGAATGCAGAAGAACCTGGAGTTGGATGATCTTGTAAGAAGAGATGGCAGTGGTAGTTGAACCTTGAAACAGATGGTTAGCCATGGGGAGCTAAATATATTTCTAGTAATATTGACTTTAATGGGTTGACCTAACCTAGGCCCGACTGATTAGATAATGGTTTGCTGAGCACTGTGTAACAACATAATGAAAATGGATCGAATCCTTCCATACTTTTTAAAATCACTTCCGTATGAAGTTCTGCAGTTCAAACAGGACATTACCAATTTACCACACCACTCATATCCTCCAAAATTAACTTTCATTTACTTTGTTACAGTATTTAACCCGTGGTGCACAGTATATATATATATTCCATTCTTTATGTCTTTTTGTGTTGTGTCCAGGGAGCATTGTTTACAGATTCTCAGGATTCATTTCCTCAGTTTCTTAATTATTTTTATTACTAGAAGTCACTCACAGGTTTGGGGCTTGCTTATGGCCACTGCTTTTCCAAGTGCTACAGTCACTAAAGTTGAAGTTGTGAGTTGTGACTTATTGCCTTCTTGTTCCAGTCCTATGACTTCAACAAAAGGCATGAGCTGATCAAATTAAATAGTATCTGTGAGCACTTTGAGTTGTAGTCATATAAGGAAGTTGCTGGTACCATATGATTAATAGTAGCTAAGTGTGCTGTAATTGTGTAGCAGTATGTGAACAATTGCTAATTGAAAGGTCTTGATGACTGAGGAGAGTTAATTCAATGACTGATTGATTGGTCTGATAACTGATTGCTTTCGTTCAGTGACTGATTGATTTGCCCTGATGATTGAAATGATAGTTTTGGTCCCTTCATCATATCTTGGGGTATTTGCAACAACGGTAAGTTCTGTTTGGAAGAGCCCTGCCTGATGCAGGACTTCAAGCCAGCTGAAGTTAGTCACTACTGTTGTATACTTGGGCAGATGTTTGCAGTTGATATTGGTGATATACATTGGATGCAGTTTTTCTGCGCTGACGATAACGTTAATGAACAGTATCAAATTATTTATATGAGACAGTGCATTTGAATGTAAATAGACCCATTTATCATTAACTAAGCGATCATCGCTCATCTGTTCAACTGCAGTGTGATTTACAGCAGTATCAACATATTTTAGTATCCCTGGTATTAATGGATGAGTTTATTATTATTGTACTGTAGTACAATGACACCATCAGAGATAGCTGAAAAGGCATTACGGTAATAAATTGTTGCAATTTATCTTTGAAAGTGTTACATTTCTTATTGCAACCGTATTTTGCCTTGTATTAATGTATCTAGGAGTGATTCTAATGTTTTGTTGTTGCTAACAAAAGGATTCAAGATCAGTATGCCCATTGCCCAGCAGAAATAAGAGCTTCGAATGGCAACAGTATTTATCGAATGATGGAGTGACGCGTGACATATACACACTCAGAATGGATCTGTCATGCATTGCTAAAACTTTGATATCTGTAGCCATAACAGCTTTGTCGTAATCAAGGAATACCTGGTGGAAACCCGGTCCCTTCTTGGCTTAGCTTGTTTAGGATGGTACTGAAGTTAGGAGTTTATGAATACAGTTACAGTTATTGATAGAAGAAGAGCAGTCCCTTAAGCTAGCCCTGATGCAGCCATTGTCATGCCTTGTTAGTGTCTTTATCTTAGCCTCAGCCTATGAGGGCGGGTGGCCAGTTCTTTCCCTTGTTGTCTCATCTTCCCACTGACAGTGCACAGTCAGTGTACTCATTATAGCTGAGTTGGCTAAGGGTGCAGGTGGAACAGAAATCTCGAACCAAACCCTGACCTCTCAATTGACTGTCTAGCATGATGACCACTACGCTATCGAGCACCCCAGTTATTCATAAACTGACAGCAAACAGCAGAGGAATATGAAAAACCTGCAACAAGAATAGTTTCAATATGACTGAAACCTTTAGATGATCTGTAGAAGTATGCAAAAGGACTCAATTAACACTGTTTACAGTGTCGCCAGACAGTGCCTGGTGAAGCTGGTGTCCAAATGCAGCTGCTTAGTGCAAGAGTACCAGCTTGTCATGGGTTTGGGCAAGAGGCAGCCATTTCCTATGCAGCAGGGGCAGGGTAGGTTTGATTTATGACAGTTGATGTGGGATTGGAGATGCCTGAGCACTATATGGGAAATGCTCACAAAGTTCATTCAGTGCGGCTTTGTTTACATCTTGTGCCCTCATTTTACTGATTTAACTCCTAGACATCTGAGACTGGAATAATGTACAGTAGAAGTGCAACCAGGGAGCATATATGTGCAAAACTACAGTAGTGGCACCTAGTTGTGTAAAATCTGCCAAGGTACTATACTGTATTATTTATTAGAGCAATTATGGTAATCACAGCTTTGCCTGATATTAACATCACATATTTATATATTCAGATTATGTCATATACCTATTATCACTCTAAAGCCACTTATGGCCACTTCTATGGAAAGTGCCAGTACACATCCTTAACTCATAAAACTCACCAAGTGATTGTGCTTTTCATTAAATATTTAATGTAATTTTTTAGACTGCTGGGCAGGTGGAATCTGGTACTAGCCTGGAGAACAAGTGTCCATTTTTATGTTATGCTGAATTAATTGGGATGGAGGCACTTAGCTACAAGCAGAATGGGAAAACACACTCAAATACCAGAGGCATACCATTACTTATTGAAAAGAATGCAATGTAAATTTATTACACCCATCTGTAAATCTCTAGGCATTACCTGGGCTGTGTGGGCTTTCACGCCATAGTCAAGATATCTTTTGGTATCCATGGCAACATCTCGGATTATGACTGTGTCATGTGTATTATGATAATGGAGGCACAGAACTCATTGGGTTGGATTCTTCTGTGGATTCAATCAGAGTGTTTACAGCGGCTCTTCAAGATACCTACTGAGAAGCAGCGCTCCCAACTGAGCAGCAAAACCGAACCATTGAGGGTGATAGGGTGAGGAAAAGGTGTAATCTAGTGTGACTTCTATAGTGCCATTATTATAATGTCCATGACAGCTGATGGTACCATTTCTTCTGTTTTTAGGAATGGTAAACATGCGACAGCAATCAAATAACTAGATAACATATCCTGAGGTATTGCTGGTCAAGAAGATGAATTTTGAGTTTTAAATTAGACTCCAGGGTTCTAACCTATTACACTGAGGCTATTAGCTGTAATGGTATCAATCAGCTGTCATTAATTCCATACCCTGTAAATATGTTAGGAAACCAATCAGTGATAACCATTCCTGAATGGTAGCAATTGTACACTGTTGTTGGTATCCCTGTTAAGTGTGTCAGTACAATTTGTGTACATGGTCTGGTGGCCCAGTGATTATCATCCAGTAACTACAGTCAATTACCTATTTCAGTCATTAGTATTTAGGTCTCATTGCAATAGCTGTAATTTCCATTTTATTAACCCTATACCCACATTTGGCTGCAGTCTAGAGTTGTTGAACTGTGACCCTGAAGTTCAGAGCAGCAAAATATTTTAAAAACTGCATGATTTCTGGCAAGGGTTGTTAAAAAAACTTTTAAAAATTGTTCAGAACCATTAAGGGTTTCATATGATTCATGAAATTCATGGGTGGCATGATAACAGATTGCTAATGTGTTTGACTTTCACTTCACTATCCATGATTTCAATCCCAGCAAATATGAAATGAGTGTACATATTGAGCTATATGATGGCAGGCTGTCTGAGTGGTTGATTACTGTTGTCATGTTTGTGCCTGAGCAGAATGATCCATGAACCTTTGGACCAGGCTCTGGAGAACTTAATAATTTCGTTTATAAATGAGAAGTTTCTGGAAAGAATATGTGCTACATTTAGGGCACGTTCGTATAGTCAGGTGAAATTACAGCACCTTAGCAGAGTTTGCCAAAGAACTGGGTAAATATTCCTGAAAGAGTTATATTACACTGAATGGAGCTGAAACCATGAAATTAACTGTGATCTTTTAAACTCGATATATTTTCATATCTCACATTAAGGCAAGATCAACAGATCTATGAAGAAAGGTGGATGATGAAGCACAACGTGTAAAGTTATGTATTAGGACAAAGTGCTTTAAGTATTAAGCTATTATCTACTTAAGGAGCTAGCTGACTAGCAATCATAGCATGGTGTAGGTTATACACACATGCCCAGTGACCAGTGTCTCGATTTATTTAATTGCTTCCATATATACCAATTGTGAAAGCCTAGTCAAGCTAGGGACTGTTGTTCAGGCAAAATTCTGACTTTGTGATGATGTGGGGATTATGCAATTATTACTAAATAATATTATGCACTTCTCTATTAATAAATAATAAAGTTGATTGTTTAGTGGAAAGTTAGGTGTCACTTTTCAGTCTCTATGTAGATATCAAATGATTATTTGATTGTAAAAAGTTGATTAGGATCATATTACTTGGTTTGAAGGCATGCAGACATCTCTCTTTCACTGACAGTATGATGAAAACAAATGACATGTGTTAATTAAGAAATACTAATGACTAGTGGACTGACTGATTGGATTTGAATGGGGGCAGGTTGATTTTTTTACATCATCATCTGCTGTGTGCCTTGCTGTAAAGTTGCTTCGGAAATCATCTGAATAGTTGGATTAGATTAATATATTAAACTAGACATTTACCCCTCTTAGGTTGAAATCACCTTCATTACATACCTCCACCTCCCTCCCCTGCCTCTCCCCTCCACCTCCCACTAGATGATATCCTAGTTTTGTGTAAGCATGTCATCTGCCTGTCAGCCTCTACTGGTACGCTCCATTTCCCCCTCCCCGGCCGTTGTCCCTTGTGTCAGCGAAGTGGCTGGTACTCATCTGCCTACAGTGACTCAGACTTATGTAACGGGAATGTTGACTTCACCACAGACAGACATATCTCTGCTATTATTTTATTGATTAGTTTGTATTATCATAGGTTAGATAAGATTGGATTAGACGTGGCTAGACTAAATTGGATTGGATGAATTATTATTTCATAAAATTGAAAATGGTTGGCTGGGATTAACCAAGGTTAGATAAGGTTGGACTACCAGGTTCTCATGGTTAGATAAGATTGGAATTAATTAGTAGAGTCTTCTAGTTATGCTGAATCACTAAACTGTGCATCATATTAAAATGGGATGAGAAACATTTTGGTGAATTCAATTTTATTAATAAACTATGCTGTTCTTATGGTGAACTATTCAATATGTTGAGGTGTTTTGTTGGTGCCTGAGAGCCCATTTACAGCTGTTCTGTACAAGGCAGAGCAATAGTCACAGTGGACCATTTGTTATCTCTGCCGAGGTCAGAGTCATATCAGGGTGAAGTGAGTTACAATAGTTGCATAAAAGAAGAGACCAAAGCAGTCCCTCAAAGCTAGCAAAATCGGGACAATGGTTATTGCATATGAGATCTGACTAATTTTCCCTCAAGGCTTCTTGGTTGCACAGTGCTGAGCTTTTTGGCTGCAAAAATGGTCAGACAGTATAAAGCCATCTAAAAACATTGCACAGTAAGTTCAGGAAACCCGTACACGGAATTTACATTTAGGGAGAATGTTGGAACTGACTACGAATATCCCTGGGCAAAACTATTACAAAGACTCAATATTATCCACATGTCATGTCTATGTTGCATTATTTAGAGCAGCTGCATATTGAGCGGAGAAATCAGTTTAGAAACTATCTCACAGTTTATCTAATAGAATATTTAAATCATTTGACCTGTCTCTGCCTAGATGCTTGCCCTCAGAGTAATAAATATTTTACTCAGACATCTTCTCTTTCTCCTCTGGTTGTACTGTGCAGTTTTGGGCTGCTGGACTGTTTGACAAGTCAGTGTGCCTGTAGAGTTTACAGAAGTATAAGAGCAGTACCTTAAACTGGCATTGGGGCAGCCATGGGTATGAAGTGTTAGGGTTTTGTCATGTCTTTTTTCTGTAGCCATGATTGGGCTGAGAGTGTCCCTGAGTTGGTTTCGTGAAGGGGTGCTATATAAGTCCCAAGAATGAATGAATGAACTTCAGTTTTCTTACCCTTGGCATGTGAGGGTGGGTAACCAGTCTTCTCCCTCACTGTCTCATCTTCCCAGTGTACAGTCAGTGTACTCATTATAGTTGAGTTTGCTGTGGGGCACTGGTGGAGCAGAAATATCGACATATTTCTGTCCTGGTAGGGATTTAAACCCTCGACCTCTCGGTTGACAGTCTAGCGCATTAACCACTAGACTCGTGCACCCCATAGAGAGAGTTTAAAATGTTTGTACATATCAAGAGCACTGGAATGTGCTGCTCAATTATATCCTGTACCTACCATTTCATATCATTGACCAATCAAACTGGGTTTTATAAATCACTCAAGTCTTTTTTCTTTTGCTGTGGCTGGGCTGGGAGCGCTTCTGCGTAAATTTCTTGAAGGGGTGCTATATAAATCTCCAGAATGAATGAATGAATGAATTATGTCAAAACTCATTTCATGTTGAAACTTATTTTGGTGTTGTTCATGTTGAAACTGTGAAGTAATCTGTCTCAACGTATTTTATCAACCATGCCTACTGGTCACCATGGCCAGCTGGAAATCTGCATTGGAGAATAATTGTAGCCTGTGGATTCAATTGGAAGCAACCATTGATTGATACCTTGTGCATTATATGATGGCCGCATTATAGAAATTGCCTCAGATTGCATTAGATTAGCGTTGGTTAGATGACTATGTATGGACCGGACATTCTTCAGTTCTTGACTCGTGTTTATGTATGAAGTATTCTCGAAAGGATGCAAAAGACGCTATATTAATGTTGAGTTATTAGCATGGCTGTGGAGCGAGTACATGGAGTGTACATTGTCAGTGGCAAAAAGTCTTGAGAGTAAAAACTGGAGTCACTGGAACTTCGTATCCATGGTAGTCCAGACAATATACAGTTAGACCTGGGCAAAATTGCTTCAGAAGCTTTTTAAACGGTTTCCTGCTCAGTTTCCATTGCTGAATAACATATCCAAAATCCGCCAAAATCCCTCCACGGGGTCACCCCCAAAAAATGCATTTTATCCAAGATGGCGGCCAATAATGGCGCCAACACAGAAAACAGTATATATAAGGTCATAGGTAAGCTACAATGACAAATGAAGTATCAAACTTAACATTATCAAGGTCAAGGAATCGATTTATCGTAGTGGCAATAGTGTCGGAATGTTACTATCCAAGATGGCGGCCAATATGGCCGCCAAAACCCAAAATATGTATAAATCAGGTCAGAGGTAAGCTACAATAACAAATGAAGTGTCGAATATAATATATTCAAGGTCAAGAAATCGATTTATCGTAGTGGCAATAGTGTCGGAATGTTACTATCCAAGATGGCGGCCAATATGGCCGCCAAAACAGAAAAAATGTCCATATATCAGGTCATAGGTTAGCTACAATAACAAATGAAGTGTCAAATTTAATATAATCAAGGTAAAGGAATCGATTTATCGTAGTGGCAATAGTGTCGGAATGTTACTATCCAAGATGGCGGCCAATATGGCCGCCAAAACAGAAAAATGTCCATATATCAGGTCATAGGTTAGCTACAATAACAAATGAAGTGTCAAATTTAATATAATCAAGGTAAAGGAATCGATTTATCGTAGTGGCAATAGTGTCGGAATGTTACTATGCAAGATGGCGGCCAATATGGCCACCAAAACAGAAATATATGTATATATCAGGTCAGAGGTAAGCTACAATAACAAATGAAGTGTCGAATATAATATTTTCAAGGTCAAGAAATCGATTTATCGTAGTGGCAATAGTGTCGGAATGTTACTATCCAAGACGGCGGCCAATATGGCCGCCAACACACGAAAAATGTATGTTTCTTGAAAACTATTTTCTAGCGCTCACAACAGCAGAAGCACATCCTATATAATCCTATAAAGCTTTGATTTTGAAGATCTTTTCATGATTTCTTGGATTGTAGCAATCCCGCACTATTACCACTTCATTTGTTATTGTGGATTACCTATTCATTCATTTATTTAAGGAATTTGATATTGCGCCCTTCAAGAGGCACTCCCAGCCCAGCTGCGGCACTAATAATTTAGCAACTTATTAAATGCAATCGCACTACCCCTAGGCAGTAGATGAATCTCTAATGGGAGACCATTCCAAATGGAAGGTCCAACCATTGAGAAGGCATGGGGCTGCCTAATTGAGGAGCGAGCCTGACGGACTAGAGTTCTCCCCCAGCAGAAGATCGGACGACTTGACGGCCACCTGTATCCCAGAGCGGACGACAAAGATCGCGCAGGTAGGCCGACGCACAGCCAAGTATGCACCGCAAGACCAAAACAGCAACCCTGTTAGAGATGTGTTGTGGGGCAGAGAACACGTACAATATATCCCACATATAATGCAGAAACAGGAGCATATTTGGGACAGCCCTGTAAGACCAGCAGCTGAACGGAGGAACCGGTCAAGGCGCCCAATTAGTCCAAGTGGCTCCGTCGCAGACCTACCAGGATCAAACTGCAGTGATCCAATCTGCTAGTATCAAAAGCATGGATAAGGATCACAGCAGAGTCATTGGATAGGGAGCGAGAAATAGCCCGCAATTGACGTAGCTGATAACAGCAGCTACGGGTGACCTGATATATTATGTGCTGAGAAAAACTAAGTTCTTAATCCAGAGTTACCCTTAAGTCCCGGACCGAATCCAAGAAGGGGACATGCGAAAATGTTTCCGCCACTGCAGGCACTGGTCAATGCTCGCCAGCCGGCTACCACCACCCAACCAAATGAATTTGAGTCTTAGAGGCGTTTAGAAGCAGGCGATTGGATGCTAACCAAGTGGAAAGGGCATCCATAGCTTGGCACATCTGCTGAACGGCAATCCACCAAGCAATCGAGGCTGTAACGGATGTAGGTCTGCACATCACCATCATATAGCTGGTGCAGAAGCCCACATGACGCCAGCAAGACCCCAATACCCTGCAGACGTTTAGATAACATAAAGCATTGGGCCCAGCACCGAACCTGTGGAACACCAAAAGGGGCAAGAACCCAGCTGGACCTAGTAGAGCCAAAGACTATACAATTAGTGCGTTCTGATAGGAAGAAGAGAAGCCACTCTAGCGGTATGTCTGTCAGCCCAAAAGAAGCAGAAAGGCGTTGCAGGAGTATATGATGGTGAAGAGAGTCAAAAGCTGCATGAGCTGACTGACATCGAAGATGGCCAAGAGAGAGAGAGAGATATATGTCCGACATCCATGGCGCCATAGGTCAGACAGGAGGCGGTCAAGTAGGGTCTCCATAGAGTGATTCTTCCTAAAGCCAGTCTACTTGGAGGCAGCAAACCATTTATATACGGTAGGCCTATAGATAAACAACAGCAACAATGCATTCTGGAACCTTAGAAAGAAATGTCACTTTTGCAATCAGGTGGTAATTTGTTGAATCACTTGAATCCAGCCCATCCCGCATCAAGACTGGGTACAGGATTGAGCTCGCACGTTTTAGGCGCGAAGGTTAAAATGAACACTCGTAGCTCAGCACTCGTGACCTGGCGAAGAGTCAAAAGGCGACCGTTTGTAGGCGGATAGTCCGACGGGGAAGCAGAGGAGGTTGCCTAACGGATGGAAGAATTCTTGGCAGCTAGTTTCTTCAGAAACTCGTCGGCAGTAAAAGGCGGCGGAGTCTGTGACCGTGGACTACCCGACCGTCGGCCACGAAGGTCACTGAAGATTGTCCAGAGCTTTTTGTGTGTTGGCGGCCATATTAGACGCCATCTTAAATAGTAGCATTCCGACACTATTGCCACTACGATAAATCGATTTCTTTACCTTGATAATATTAAATTTGACACTTCATTTGTTATTGTAGCTAACCTATGACCTGATATATGGACATTTTTCTGTCTTGGCGGCCATATTGGCTGCCATCTTGGATAGTAACATTCCGACACTATTGCCACTACGATAAATCGATTTCTTGACCTTGAATATATTATATTCGACACTTCATTTGTTATTGTAGCTTACCTCTGACCTGATTTATACATATTTGGGGTTTTGGCGGCCATATCGGCCGCCATCTTGGATAGTAACATTCCGACACTATTGCCACTACGATAAATCGATTCCTTGACCTTGATAATGTTAAGTTTGATACTTCATTTGTCATTGTAGCTTACCTATGACCTTATATATACTGTTTTCTGTGTTGGCGCCATTATTGGCCGCCATCTTGGATAAAATGCATTTTTGGGGGTGACCCCGTGGAGGGATTTTGGCGGATTTTGGATATGTTATTCAGCAATGGAAACTGAGCCGGAAACCGTTTAAAAAGCTTCTGAAGCAATTTTGCCCAGGTTCAAGGTATATTTGAGCTAGATTGCCTGGACTATGGCTGCATCTTGAAGCCAAGAATGTCTCTTCATCCATTTGATGGACAAAGACATTTAATTTATCTTCCGTTTAACTGGTTTGCTGTTCTGTCTTTCACCTTTAAGTTATTTGGTTGGTAAGAAATAAGTTGGTAATAAATCATTTTGAATTAAATTTCTCATGCATTGAAGGCATAACAAGTTCATAAGAATTTCATATTAAAAGGGTTCTTATAAAGTGACTGACCAGACTGTATATTGCCCGGATTTGGTGGATGGCTTCATTTTGAAAATTCTGACAGTATTTGGGGCAAAAATACTATCGGACCAGTCAGATTTAACCATTGAAGAGCAGTGTATTGAAATTGGCATGTATGCAGATTATAAAATGTATGATCAAATCAGAGACTGCACAGATCCAGGTTGAAAGTGGCTACAGAATGCATGTATACTCCTTTCTGATCCCAGGATATGATATGATGACTCATTTACTTATGGGGAAAAAGTTAAGAGGCAGGGCAAGAAGGTGGTGATTGAATCAGGCTGATCTTCATGGCTGGGGCATTAAAAACACAAAAGCTGTAGTGGGACATATTGTGTAAGTGGGGAAGAGGAAGGGGAATGGGAGGTAGATGATTGCAGTGGGCCATGTGATGATGAGTTGCTGAGGAGATAACAAAGCATGCTTCCTTGTTTCCGGATGAGTTAGATGGCAGGAAAATGTCTGCCAGTGAGAGTAACAGATAGATAGAGCAACAGGCAGATAGATTCTACCTGTGTTTTTAAGTGTATCATTATTTAATGGATTCATTCTCTAAGTGCTGGCTGGCTTTTGCAGGGAGCTGTGCTGACTGTACCTCTTTGTAACCGTCTAGTCTCTCGGAGAGTCTGGATTCAGTCACTGCACAAAAGACATTTTTAAATATCTCTTTTCTCCGTATACCTGGACTGAACCTCTGATGCTATGTTGCTACTATCATCTACTATGCTTTATAAATGTTTGAATACAATACAATGCAATATCCAATGGAGTAATTAAGTAATACAGAGTTACAGACATTTAACAAACAACTGATTGATTATATTACTAGGCCTAAATTAGGACAAACAATCAAAGCCTAGCTTCTCTATTTGACCTAGCAATGACTAGATAGGCCTAATTTGGTTTCACTTTAACTGACTGTCATAGAAGAATTTTGTAACTAGCTGCATTATGACAGCCAGAGCTTTTCAATAAAGGAATATACAATACAATAAACGAATATAATTATACAATAAAAAAATTATATCACACTTTATAAGTTAGATAGACAATTAGACATGCTTAGTTAGTTGAGCTGGTATTTAACTGCATGCTCCTCCTATGATCTCATTGGATGCCAATGTCTGCTATAACCTTACCTGAAAGGAAGTGATACCTGGTGTGACATTCAGGGATATTTAGGCCTCGGCAATGGATGTAGTGGATAAGTATAAACCAGTGTTTGATATATGCGTAATACCGGATACATGAATACATTTCATATATCGCTGCTCTTGATGCTGATTAAATAGCATGTCTGTGGGTCTCTGTGATAATATGTGCCTCCTGAAGTACACCACTCTGGAATTTAAAATTTCTTATTGTTAAAATGCCCTAGAAAATCCAAAGTATCAAACCAGTTTGGCTCACTGTAGAGTGTGGCGTCCAGAGCCTTTCTGCAAATAAATATACATAACTGTTAAAAACATGGTTCTGTCCATATGGTCTTTCTCTAGTCACTTATTTGACAAGAGTCGTGATGCATTGGTGTTCTAATACATCCTAGGGTGTCACCTTCTGGTGACCCTAGTATAGGCAGAACTGCTGAAGATGACTGAGAACCAAGGCCATTTCTTTAAGTTTGCTATGTGTCCTGAGTAAACGCAGCTCTGTCCTTCTAATGGCTTCTATGTGGTGGATAACATTAGATTTAAGCTATTAGAGTATATTATGTGTACTTGATGGTTTGATGTAGTCAGGTCCAGAGCACCTTGTTAGTCTTGCTTAGTATAAAAAATGCTTCTGGTGATCCTAGGCAGAACTGCTGAAGATGACTGAGAACCAAGGCCATTTCTTTAAGACAGAGACTTCACGTTTGCTATGTGTCCTGAGTAAACATAGCTCTGTCCTTCTAATGGCTTCTATGTGGTGGATAACATTTGATTTCAGCCATTAGAGTATGTTATGTATACTTGATGGTTTGATGTAGTCAGGTCCAGAGCACTCGTATTATTAGTCTTGCTATAAAAAAGGCTTCCTTATGATTAGAGGAAAATGCATAAATCTGATGTCTGATTCACAATAGCCGCCTTTTGTGCATGTTCTGCAGAAATGATGCACTAGTGTGTTGTAATATTTGGTACTCGTTAGCAGTGATAGATACTATGAAATATGGGCGACATTAGGTATCTGTGGACCCATTTATTATGTAGCTGTATCGACTACAATTCCCGGATATGTAGTCAAGGCTATCTTGCGGCAACAATACTCCCACAGACAATTAACTTTTAACGGGTGCAAGACTTGGCACAGCAGGAATTGCCACTTGGAAGGTTCTTCAGAATTTGAGACCGCAGTATTATGATGGGCTAAAAACAAGTATTACGCTTAGGTGCAAAACTAGCCAACTGTTTAGCATCAGTATAAACTGCACTGGTTATATGCTTAGATTTATGAAAAACGTCCTAACATTGTAATTCTTTCACCATGGATAATAAATTTGTGTATATGGGCTTTAGGCAGTGTCAAGTGTAGGACTGTAAAATGCCTAGCAGACAGATTTAATGCACGAGCCATGTGGAATGGAGGTGGCATGAAAACATACCATTCCACCTAGTACTGGGCAGATACAGTGTGGACTCATTTACATGAAGTCATTGGACATGTCTTACGTTACAGTGTGTAAACCAGGTCGCAAGTAAAAAGGGATAATGTTGAAAGTCAGTATTTAGCGCAACACTGAAGTTCTTGTATCACGTGTTAAGCAGTATGGACTGTTAAGTAAATGGGGGACATAACACTACTTCTTGTTAAACGAGTCTACACTGTATCTGGATTGAGGATAGTCTGTGTTAGCAGTGCACCAGAGACTTAGCTTCACTGTAACACATTTTCTGTATAGCAGAGTTAGGACATGGAACCAAAAATTAGTTCTCTCACAGAAAATTGCCTCATTATAACCTGGTTCTTTATAAGGAGGTTCTTGTTATGGCTTCTAAAGGCAGCATCATAATGAGTTTCTGGTGTAGTTCTATTTAGGAGTTGATTATATAAGTGCTTTGAGGACCTATTCAGATCAGTGCCTATTTGCAGGGTTCACTGCACAAGTGCACTGCTCGTCCTTCAGCTCCACAATAACAATAAGCTAACCAAGTTAGAGAAGTATTTACGCTTGCTTGTGTTGCTATTTTTGTGTTCAGGGCCTGATTGCCCAACTAGTCATCTGGATAGCGGCAACAATTTTGGGCCTTGAACTACCTGCCTGAAAATTACTGTATACCAATTCCAGACGGTAATTTTGCAAGAAGATGTAGAAATAAGTTGTTTCGTTAGAAAACAGTTGTTGGAGCACAAACGGAGCCATTGTCACTTATAGACAGGCATCTCTGACTGTAGGCATCAGTCACTTTGTTTCATTGCCAGACATTTGCTTCTGATTTCTGGCCTCATTTGTTAGAAGAGGAGGAAGAGCAGTCTTTTAAGCTAGCCCTGAGGCAGCCAAGGGTGTGAAGTGTTAGAGATCAAAGTAAGAGTAAGTAGCTGAACAATTGCAACTAAGTAGTGTTGTTACAATTCAATGATTTGAAGCTTCTTGCATAGTTTCTTGAATACTCAGACCGTGTCATCAAAGTAAAAGCAGTGGAGGCATTCAGTCATCTTCTCTGGTATTTCAGCGGGCACCCTGTGCAACTTGCTTTGTTTGATGAGAAAACAGTGAAACATCAAGGCCACTATGGTGAAAACCTTACTTACCCACCTAATCAGCTATCCACGAAACGGCTGGACAGGAGATTCTTTGACCACCACACTACACTGGAGGCGTATGTCACAAGGAGTTCTTTAAAACTGCTTGGTCGTCTTACTATCCAGGGTCAAGAGCAAGCCAAAACTTTCCTATCGAAGCTTTCTGCTCTCTGACCATTGAACCGTACATTCCAGTCGATGAAGCCTAATGTCAAACTTTTGATGTAGTCAATGACTGTGCAGAACGTGGAGTGGCTCTGATCTTGTCTCACAATGATGTACTAACTCAGGATGAGTCACAGAAACAATACTTGCTGCAACTTGACTCCAGTCATCGCACAATGATTTCTTTTTCCGACAAGAGCAAAATGAAATAATCGCGGTTTTCGCGTTTTCCGGCACTTCAATGACGGTTGTTTATGCAGACTGGAAAAGTACTTTCATAATAAAAAATTATATTGCATTACAAATTATTTGCATAGCCTATAATGCACTCTGACTAAGCAGTAACACTGCGGTATATATTTTTTATTAGGCTGTTCAACGTTCAAAATAATGACTGCCTTGAAATTCAAAATGATACACGTCTTTTGACGTTTCATACTATATAGTGTAAAAGTGTGCAAAAGGCGCGACCTCTAAATATAGTTCAATCTGTCCAAAATTTTGCATACAGGGTTATATTTTCATGTGTAACAAGGGCAGCCTTGTGGAGCCAAACAATTCCACTTTTTTTTGTTTTGGGCCACCCTAATAGACATCCTATACATGTAAATGACATCGAGAAATATCATAAGGTTATCGTTTAAATATCTGAAATGTCGATGCACATCTGCAATCACTGCATTGATGCAACACCAACTATAAAGAAGTTAAGATCTCTTAAGTCTTTTACAAAAATGACATAAAAAATAATTAAATAGAAAATAATTTTGCCCCAGGTCAGAAAGTCCCATAGGGGGCGTTTTGCCCGCTCGGTGCTAGGCCTACTGTGTTAGATGCATGGCCCATATCATCAAAAAGTCCCATTTATTATGCACAGTAATTCGATATTATGGTATACCTTAAACCTATTGTATTATTGGCTATGCATATCATTTTGGCACCATTAATAATGATACAGAATTTTGGCAGAGAACTCTTACAAGGAAACACGAAAAAATTAATATTACTGAAAATAAAAATAAACAAGCCATCAAAGGACAAATGACTGAAAATTATCTCAATATTGTAAAACTGAAAGACCCCAGAACAGTCAAACAGTTCATTACATAGCATAGGCGGACCGAGAGGGGAGGGCCGTTTTGCCCACTCTACCCTACAGGAGTATTGTCGCTCTGTACCGGACATCATTATTAAATTAGAATTAAGAAGTAGGACTAAAATATAATATTTTTAATTATATCTTTTTCATTCCGGGAGCCGGCCCACCGGAAATCTCCCGGTGTCCCGACGGCCCAGTCCAAGCCTGAACACGGGGTTGTCCGTATTCGAATATCTGGGAAGATAGGATTGCACAGCGACTGGCACGCCCTTTGGTTGCATCATTCAGCATGTAGAGGTACTATGGTGCAACTTATGTTTTGAACTACTCGCGACATGCATGGCGCGGGGAAAATTTCCGGTTACTTACATGTGTCAACCGCCTTTTGGTTGGTAGGTAACCTGGGCGAATTGCGATCTCTCTATGAGACGAAGGCTGTATGGATATAATATGGAGGAACGCCATGTTAAACAATTGTTCAATCACTTTTGATAAACAATTGCTCAATCACTTTAGAGCAGTCGATTTGTGTTTTGTAGGCCATATAACGGTAACACGGGCTGTTTTGTGTAAACTTAAAAAACATTACACCATTCAGTTTTGGTGACCTTGTGCATTCTATACGGGTTCTATGTCTTATTTAAGTGATTTTAGGCTAAGATTTCATAGATATATTCAATCTTACAACTACTGGATCACCAGTGATTTGTACAAACTGAGCATTCTGTTTCCGAAAGGTGCTGCCCACCTGATCATACTTGGAATAGAGTTCACCTATTGGTTGTTCAGCACTATGCTTTAATACTAAATCACTCCCTACTTTTTTCAGCCTCACTTGCTTCAATATTTTTGCCCTCAATTGAACCTACGACACTGATTAAACTAGAGTTTTACAAGGTGTCATGGTTAGCCCGAACTAGTCAGATGCGTTACTCCGCAGTTTCTTCGCAAATATCATACCACTCGACTAAACAGTTCAAAAAAATATCTCCAACACTCCACAGGCTGATCGTCTCATCGAAATTTATATTGTAAATTCGATCCACCAGGAGAAATATACCGTAAACGACTCAACTGACAACTAACAACCCTCTTGTGGACATGTGCTCCGCCCTCGGGCCCATGGCTTCTCTCTTCCGGACAAAGATAATCGTAACTTCATTCCTAGAGTGCTATATAAAGACATATTCTGAATAAATCACTTAAAATTAAATTAAACGATATCTAGAAAGGACAAGGTGACATACAAATGAACACATATATAAATATGACTAACTAATGTAACAAGCTGCGTTCTGTCAGCCTGGTGTTCGGAATAAACGAAAATTGAAATTGATTGAACATCGACCTATGACTCCATTCTGCCCTGTCCGATGTCTGAAAGCTCCAGTGCGCAGGCATGGCAGACGACACTCTAACGGTTGCAGAAGTTGAATCGGCCAATCACCGTGCGACACTTCATCGTCCATATTCGCGAATCACGGTAACTATTCTACATTTAGTTGATGTGTTATCCCTATCATACTGGTCTACAGGGACTGGCCAATTAAATATCATAATTACATTAATTGTCAATAATGTCAATAATTACAAGCACCTAGCAATACTCTAGCTTAGCTTAATGTCATCTATTTACCGGCTTAGATAAGAAAGTCTTGGGTGGGCAACAGGACAGTATCGTACCATTCGTATAACCGTATAACGCATCGCTGCATTTGAAATTCTTATTGACCACAGCCTTATCGTCTCTCATCTCATGCACTGGATTTTTAGATTGGCTACTTCAGAAATTGAGCAGAGCATATTGGAACTGAAACTGTAGAGTTATTCTACAACGAATCAACGATGGACCGATGGAAAGTAATAGGCTCTAAGTCCAGAACGGTTGAGAATGTTCGTCAAATAGGCCTACTGCAGATAATGTATTGGTTTTGAATAAAGGAAAGGCCCGTTCAGAAAAACCATATAGCCTCTCCCGCCCCTCGGCTCTCCTTGAAGGAAACTTAAGACCGTTTCACAAACCGCATGCGTCGTTTTGTGATCTTGTAAAGCTGTGTAATAGAAATTCCCAAGCTAGGCTGAGCAGATAACGCGCGATGCAGTAGGCCTAATCTGCAATTAAATACTTACGCAAAATTTCTGACTTAAGTTTTTGACATATTCATTTAGAGAGGCGTTTATTGTAATAGGTCGGACTATCTTTGCCAAATCATCCTCGGCTTCCTCTTTACGACTATGGCAGCGAATAAATCGTCTGAGAATTTTCTACATGCAAATTATGAGGATATCGCTGGGAGATGTCGCTGTAGTGGATTTCTGTTAATGTATAAACATTATGATTTGTAGACTTTCGACCTGACATCAATTTCGATTCGTTGATTTCCGATTTCCTGCAGACACTTCAAAAAACTAACTTAGGGCTTCTTGTTCTAAAAAGCCATTCGTAATGCGGCAACATTCATTCGTAAGTCTGAGAGTCTAATGAGCAATAATGCCTTTATAACGATCATTCACTTCGCGCCAAAGTAAGGAATTCTTTCTTGATAATTAATCCAACATCTTGGACTTTTCTTGGTTTTTATTTTATGATTAACGGATTCAAACAGTTTTAGCCATAGAACGAGTATGCGCATATTACGAATATTAAGATTTTTAGAAATTTACGAATATTGACGAATATTAAACTGGCCAACGAATATTAAATTTTTTGTTTTTTTAATTCTTCAAAATCCGGAAATTAGTAGGTCCTAGTAAAAAATTCAGTGCACAAACTAGGTATTAGAGCTAGAACAAGAACAGTTACTTGTTACAGTTACTCATCTTATATCAGTATTCACTTAGTCTATTGTTTGAAGTCTCATACGGAATTCAAATTGTTGGCGCCCAAACGAACGATGCCAGTACCGTTTGTAAGATTGTATGACCCAGATCTCTCTAATTCCCTCCGCCCAAGATTCCTAAACTGAGTGGGAGGATCTAGCCCTCAGCCTAACCTGGCGTATAATTAATCAAATTAAACGCATCAATGGAACTTCGGAACATCAGTCATCCAAACATAGCTTAAATGATATAGAATTACCGAGCGTGTGGGTTTCACCGCTGAGAGAGAAACAGATCGAGACAGACGGATAGAGAGGGAGAGCAATCGTAGAGAGACAGTGAGAGACAGACCGACAGAAAGGGAGAGAGATCGTACGATTTCTTTCCCTCTCTGTCCGAGAGGGAGAATCGTAGAGAGACAGACAGAGACAGACCGACAGAGAGGGAGAGAGATAGTAGAGAGACAGTGATAGACAGACCGACAGAGAGGGAGAGAGATCGTACGATTTCTTTCCCTCTCTGTCCGAGAGGGAGAGAAATCGTAGAGAGACAGACAGAGACAGACCGACAGAGAGGAGAGATCAGAGAGAGAGAGACAGACAGACAGACAGACAGACAGATAGAGAGACAGAGAGACAGAGAGAGTCATGGTCGGATTTTTACAGAGTTCTTCGTCGGATTTTTACAGAGTTCTTCAAGAGTAGGCAGGCTCTAAGTACATCGCCGCAAAACCACTGCACATATTCTTAAATTACTATTCTTAAATTATTAGTTCGTAAAAAAGCGGAAACAGTAACGTCATCAACGAATATTTACGAATATTTACGAATATTAAAAATGTCCTAATATTCACGAATATTTACAAATATTAAAACCTGAAGTCACGAATTCTCGTTCTATGGTTTTAGCGTATATGAAATAATAATATAAACGTCCTGAAGTGTGTCGTGTGTAGGCCTATGCGTGGTGTTTCGCGTCGTGTTACGCTGTTTCGCTTGAGTCCCAGCGGCCCTGGGCAGGAAAGGGGAGGGAGGGGAGGACATGGATGGGAGGGAGTGAGTAGTCACCGCTGGAGATCGCAAAGGGAGAGGGGAGAGGAGGCGAGACTGGCACAGCCAGCGAAAGTAGTCACCTCTAGAGGCCGCAAGGGGAGGAGAGATGAGGGGAGGGGATCCCTCTCTTGCACTAGCCAGAAGCGTCCTTTTTCAGTTATAGGCTATAATAGTTGTTTACACAGTGCCCCAATAGTTTTGTCAACATGTCATGAGTATACAATTCTTTCTTAAAATGTCTATCTTCCTTCCTTGTTAATGTCCTATTATCCCATACCTGTTCTATTTCCTACAATGCAATTTTTAATAATTCATATAGGCCTACTAATTTATATCAGAATCTCCCTCTTGTTCATTATAACGTCTTTCATCAGCCTGTGAAATTCTTCTTATTCTGGGCTGAGCAGTGAGCATCTTTATAATATTATAAAAAATATCATAATGCTTTAAAGAAATGTGTATGACTGATCGATTGCACGTAGGAGTGTAGGGAATTCAAAAATATTTCTCTGGAGATAAACAATAAACTTCATGACAAAATGTAGCGCCGATTAACTTCAAGTCAGTAAAGGCAAATAGATGGTTGGCTTTCTAGAGAAGTAGACCTACGTGTTTAGTGCCAATAATTTAAAAACCAAGACCCGCAATATAGCACATAGCATATTGCGACGCAGTAGCCCAATAATTACTAAGAATAAGCTACCTACTTAATTATTACGAATGTGGCCTACATATTGTACGTACGCCGAAGCATTTGAATGCTAACTGTACTTACCGTGTATTAGAATATGAATCTAACGTCATTGGCAGAGATAACATACATTAAAACAAATGATATTGAGACATAATTATACCAGTTGTAATAGTACCACAGTTTCCTCGAGTTTCTTCTGAAGTTTGCCGTCAAAATAGGAGATTTCAAGCGGAGCCTGTCTTTCACGGTTGCATACAAATCTCTGAGAAGAAATGCTCAAATGCTGGCCTTCTTACGGCTCTCTGCAGTGTGTTAGGCGGCTACTAGCTTCGCCAGTCAGACACATGTCATGATAGTATAAGAATAAAATTATATCTTCCGTGACGCGAGCTGCAGTCATTATTGTATAGAATATTTCTTCCGTGACGCGAGCTGCAGTCCTGTAGAATCTGAAATGATTTGTACTAGAGCTCGTATGTATGCATGCTCGTATGTATATGAATGAATGAATGACTACGACAATTTCTACAGCGACCGCCGTATGACTATATATACGAATTGCCTAAGCAAATAGAAGACATCTGCTGTTCTGCTTCCTGTCAATATTCTGAACTGGCGAGAGCTCATGAAAAGCCTTGAGTAAATGAGCGTTAATGTTCTTCAATAACCGTGACTGCTTGCGGTTTTTAACTATGCCAGTGGAATAAATGATGAGAATTGAGAAAATTTTGGTAGATTGGCCACTAGCAGAGCTGCGTATTTCAGGATGGACTAGAAATGGTCAGAGAATAGTCTATTTAGTTCAGAGAAGATACAATCAATTAATTAGGCTACCAGTGATTAGATATGTAGCCTAAATGCGATCTGCGTGTCCACAATAGAATTATTCCACACTGTTTCATTAGCGTGCAGCAGAGCCATAAAACGCCTGGCTATTTTATGGACACGCAGTTATGTTAATACCGGGTCAGTGTCACAATTCTTACGTTGCTCATCTGCCTTGGAGAGCTGAGTGTCTGTAATGGCATCTGTCTGTTTCATCTCTATTTGCCTCGATAAAGGCAGCAACGTTTGTAATTTGGTCTGCAGCTGTAGATAAGTCAACACTCAAAGATTGGAGTTGAGTTGATACAATATGCATCTTGCCCAGAATATCGCAAGGTAGGTGTAAAATAGCAGAATTTAAAGTTTAGATATGACAAAAACACAGAGCTTAAACTGCTCTTTCAGCACTTTACCCCACCCAGCCGCATTTAATAACACTTACCAACATCCACTCTAGCATTTCTACCAATGCATCTAAATGACACACCCATCGAGTGCCACTGAGACTCTGGATTTGTCTGACCGGTTCCCCAGGATATAATTCACTATGTGCTTCAGTTTGTTGTCCACTACTCGTGTTCTGTGAAGATACTGATCAATGCCAGTGAAATTTGTGCAGAAAGCTCATTTGTGAATCTGGAACTACATTACCCCGCTTTTATGGTTATTAAACATTATTTTGTCGAATATCGTTCGTCTTCCACCCAATTGATCAACGTGTGAGGAACTACAACGGCCACGAGGGGAAATTCGACGACCAACAGCTAAAATGATCTCATAGCAGAAAGGATTGCCTTAAGTAGTTTCTACGTCATGAAAATCATTCAGAGACTAAGCTAGTAAGTAAGTTGTAACTACCAAACTACCGTAATTAAAACAATATCGGATTTAATCATGTCATCATGTTTAGGCAAGTAAGTTAGTCGTACTTAATAATACCACATCATATAATAGATCATACTAGAATTTGAAGGAGGGTCAGCAGGAAAAGAGCTGGAACAGGTGTCAACCTGGGCCGAGCGTAACAACCTGCGGCTGAACACAACCAAATCCAGGGAAATGATAATCACGCGACGAGGAACTGAGGCAAATCCACCAACGACTGAGGGAGTGGAACGAGTAGGAACAATGCGGATCCTCGGCGTAACATTACAGCAGGACTTAAGTGTGGGATCCCACGTTGACGAGGTTCTGGGAGCTTGTGCAGGTTCACTGTATGCCCTGCGAGTCCTACGAGCAAATGGTCTCCCACCTGCAGCTATGCACGCAGTGGCCGAGGCAACAACAGTTGCAAGACTCCTATACGCTGCCCCAGCCTGGTGGGGCTATACATCAGCAGCCGATCGGCAGAGACTTGAGAGATTGCTCGCCAGAACTCAGCGCATGGGTTACCTGTCAGCAGGCGCTACATCGATTGCAACAAGAGTTGGTTTGGCGGAGGATCGGCTGCTCCAGGCGGTAGTCTGGAACGATTCACATGTCCTTCGAGGTCTTTTCCCGCCAAAGAATAGTAGACGACCCGGCCTTAGAGCACGAATGCACAACTTTGATCTTCCGTGCAAAGACGATAAGAACTTTGTCTCAAGGGTCCTTTACAAACATATTAATCGAGTCCCCAAAGCCATCAATTAACTAACATTGTTTGCTCTCTCCATTTATCCAACAGTATTGTACTTAGTCTTCATGTTCCAGGTTGCGGTGTGTCAGCCTGTTTTGCAAATTAAACGAATATACTAGGAGGGACCACAAACTGGTCGGGGGCACTGGTCCCTCTGGCTCCTCTGTACATCCGCCACTGCTTGCCTGTCTCCAATACAACCGTTTGCAATCGACCGTGTACAACCTCGCAAGTTCTGGAGGCTTGTCTTAGCATTAACTTCAAAATCTCTTACATACAATTCTTTGTGACGTTGATGCATTTACTCTTAGACCACAGACGTTGCGGAGGCATACAGGATTTCCTCTTCCTTTGCATTTGCTAAAACAATCTTAGTAGCAACTTCAAGTAAACTTTCAAAGAGGGTCTCGCGTGGCTTCTCTGATCAGAAACAGAGAGCGAAGATATTGGTTAAACTCTTCGGAGTTGTCCACCTCAGTGTTGTTGCTCCGCATATTCTATGGTTTACATGATGGTTTTCATCAGTTATTGCATTGCATATTTTTACATCCAGGTTGCAATCAATTACAGTATGTCACTGTTGATGTCAAATATTTGGGCAGTGTCTCTGGCAGGGTCGGACTGCCTTGCACGATCGGCTCAGAAAATTGTGTCATGGGCGGGCCGCATCATCGAGCGCCGATACAAACACACATAGGCTACATGTCATACACTCATGTACAATTGTATAAATACATGCCTACATGCATACATACGTACACCCATACACAAATACATACACATTTACACACATACATACACACATGCATACATACATACACGCATACATACAAACATACATATAAGCACATGCATACACTCATACAATATAAGCACGTAAGTACATGCATACATACAAACATACATACACGCAACGACACGCAACGACGACGATGTGATTAGCTCTGGCTCACGCCCGACTGGCGAACAAAGGAGTCGTGCCCGACGAAGTCTCAGCGTAGAACTTTCTTTGTGACAATAACTACATGCAAAAACAGTAACTCAGATAGACGTGTGGACGAAATAATTATTTTGTTGGCTAAATATTTGTGTGCATAGATGCATGAACGTACGTACGTACGTACATGTAGGCGTGTATCTATGCATATATGCATAGATGTATGCATGTACCATAGACCCTTTAAATTACCAGGACAGTAGGCTTTCAACCTCGGGACTCCATTCTCAATTTACTCTATTTATCACAAAGAAATGAACGAAGAATCCGAATTGGATGAAATTTTCTTGTTCTATTTGTCTCGACGATAGCAACATCTAGGGAAAATATCGTTACAAATTCTAGGTAACTCGAGGTCATTTCAAGGTCAGAAAAAATGGCTAGGTCTCGGTCAACAATTTTTGATATCGCCTTATTGTTTCTGGTGTTTCTCGACTTCATAAGGCTATCTGTGAAAAGAAACAGGGCTACTAAATATAAGACCATCTAAGTTATTTTAAGGTGACAAAGGTCAATTTTAGAGAAAAGTTGCCATATCTCGGTAAAAAATTGTTGAAATCGGCTAATCTTTTCCGGTGTCTCTCGACTTCATATGGGCTGTTGTAAGAAACAAGGCTACTAAATGTAAGACGATCCAAGGTTATTTTAAGGTCAAAAGGTCTATTTCAGATAAAAAATCTGGGGAAATGTTCATAACTCAGCCAAACATTGCTCTATTTTAGGCGATTCTTTTACCTGTTTGCTCGGGTGAGTACGACATAATACTAAAAAGCAAACATAGTTCAAGGAAAAGTTACATCGCCAGTATTTTCTGGGTTGCTCTTTCCTACTGAGGACTGATCACTTCAGTGGCTCCAGCGTACTCCCTGCAGAACCCATCGGGCAACTGGTAGGCCTACGATGACTGGAGCGGTTAGCCGAGTTTGAGTTCCAGGTATTGCATCGGCCCGGCAAGAGACACGGAAACACTAAAAGCCAACTGTGAAGACGACATCCATGCAGCTTTAGCGAACAATTGGCGGAGTTTTGACTCTCACCTGCATAAAGAAAACCAATGCCGAAGATTCTAATCTAATCTAATCTAATCTCATCTGAACATTTGTAAAGCGCTTCTCACAGCAGAGCTATTCAGAAGCGCTCTCAGCGTGACAGGCCCGAGAAAAGAGAAAGGTCTTTAAGCAGCGAAGAGATGCCAGTGAGATCCCCTCCAGAATCCTGCTACGAATTGCAGGGGGAAGGTCATTCCATATTGATGGACCCACTACAGCGAAAGCCCGATGCTGGGTTAATGAGGTTAGCGACCGAGGTACGAAAAGATCAAGCCGGTCAGCAGAACGAAGAGGGCGAGAAGAACGTGCAGATAGTGGCTTACACATTAAGTCACAAAGGTACCTAGGAGCCAAGCCCTGCTGGGACTTAGTAACTAGGAGCAGGATCTTGTACTTGATTCTAGCCGAGAGAGGGAGCCAGTGAAGATCATTAGTCATGTATGTGGAGATGTGAGAGTACCGAGGAAGACGTGCAATAAGTCTGGCTGCAGCGTTTAAGACAGATTGCACAGAGGACAGGCGAACCTTAGGAAGCCCAATTAGTACAGAGTTACAATAATCAATGCGTGAGGAGACAAAGGCATGAACCATGGTTGTAAACACTTTGGAGGACACCGATCTTCTAATGGCTCTAAGTCGCCTCAGTTGGTAGTAACAAGAGCGGGTCAGGAGAGATAGGTGGCCAGTAAATGTCAAAGCGCTATCAAGTGTGACACCCAGGTCACGAACACTGGAGGAAAAGGTAAAGTCTGGGAATAATGAGGCCAACAATTGGAGATCAAGTTTTTCTAACTGTTGTTTGGTACCGAACCAGATCAGTTGAGTCTTTCAGTTTGTTCCATTTAAATGATTTCACTGCTACCAAAATCTGATTCTGCGTTATCAGTTTTAGATTCGCTAAATTTTCGTTTTCTTATGATAAATTTGTCCATTTCTAATGTTATGGTAATTGGTAACAGTTTTAATCGGAGCGGTCGGAAACGTGTATATTGCAGACTGCAGTGGGTTTGTGTAACAGCTAGTAGGCCTATTATACTACGTATAAGGTAAACACACCATGGCCGCTACAGATTTCGATAAAATAAAATATATAAAGAGAGCGCAACGAATTCTCACAGCCTACGTCCGCTAAACTGCTAAAGGCGAACCACTGACGTATGCTGTGAGAGTTAGCGACACACCAATTCTTCGCGACACACCAACGACACTCCATGTTTACGCGACACACTGCCGGTCGATTCGCGACACACTAGTGTGTCGCGACACACCTGTTAAGAACCTCTGCTCTGTAGGCGTTAATTGGGGCTGTTCAATATTTGCACGGTTGATAAATTCGCATAACCACAGGCCTACACTGCAAATGTCAGATAATGCCGTCATAGGTTGGTGGTTTATCTGCAGAATGGAAGGCATACGCCTACGTCAGTCACGATGCAATGCTCTAATTGCTAGCTGAACCAAGCAACTTGAGTTCTCATTGAAAATAGAAGCATGACTGCAGAGTAAATCTATATGTCACAGGTCTTTTCAACGCCCTTTAGAGCTTATTGAAAGGGCTGAGAAGACCCTAACCATTATAAACACATTCACGCATGTACTCATGCATACATAAAAACATACATACATACACAAAAACATACGTTCCTAAAATACATACAGGCTTACATACATGCTTACCTAAGTTCATGCATACACACTTACATTTTTGCATGCATACATACATATAAATAAGTATGTTCATGCAGGCAAACGCACAAATTACAAGTTTACAAGTCAACGATATCCTCGTACGACACATGTCTTTGAAATACTCTTTTTAAGCATATGCTTAATCGTAATCTCTAAATTTCTACAGGACCCAAAAAAGCGAAGTCACGGGAACCAGCTTATTCAGAGGTGCTTAGTCATAAAAGAAAGTTCTACCCTATCTACTGCGTGTACGACTCGCAGTAATTTAGAGTAGCCAATGACGTACGGCGTCGTTGGCGTGTAAATAAACAAATGGCTGTATTTCGGTCTGAGAACTTATCTGAATATTCGCATTTTTTGGACAAACTATCGGTTTTTCTTTCATTCATTCATTCATTCATTTTATTCATTACATAAGATTTATATAGCACTCGTTCAAGGTTACTAATCAGAGTTGCTCCCGACCCCAGCACGGCGAGAAAGGACACTTTTAAAGTTAGAGTAGAACGTATCGGATTGGACCCTGAAGCAAAGTTAAGGAGCGAAGCGAATTGAGCTCGCTGTGACCTTCAACACGCTCAAGGTCCTGCTCAGCTCCTTTTCCACAACACGTGGACCTCTGACCATCGCCAATATCTACCGACAGAAATCCGAGCCTCCACCATTGACCACTGCCATTCATTCAGGGGTTCACTCCGCACCTAGAACATCTGGCCACCTTCTCTCCCAGATGGTTGTGACGGATGATCTTAACATCCATACAGAATATTCCAACTGTTCCTGGGCCGTCCAGATGACACAGCTCTTATCGAGCTTCGGTCTGTGTCAGGACGTTAAAGCCCCACGCACACGCACGGCTGCTGTATAATTATTGCTCTAGTCATTACCCGTGACAACTGCTCGCCGGTCACAGTTGCAACAGAACATTTCGTTCATCTCGACCACAGCTCCATCCAAATTTCCTATATCCAATTCTTACAGGCGTCGCCACCAGTCACTGAGGTCAACATCATCAGAAGATGGAAGTCATTGGACAAAGCCCGAGACTCCAAAGGTAGTTCAAAGAGTGGGTCATAAAGAAGTATCGGACGGAGGAGCATAGGCTTGCAATCACTATATATATAATATATATATATATTATATATATATATATATAAACTTGATTAAATGACTATAAATTGCAAAAGCCTTATGAAAGCCTTAAGAAAGTAGTGCAACAGAACCCACGCCTAATTGCAAACTAATTACGATAGACACCCATATTATAGAAGTAAATTTAAACAGAGAAGGAAAGTAAAGACTGCTAAGTTATTAAAGGCCCCTATCGAAACAATTTAGAATTATTGTAAAAGTAACTTGAAAATATATATATATATATATTTTATATATATATATATATATAACTTGATTAAATGACTATAAATTGCAAAAGCCTTATGAAAGCCTTAAGAAAGTAGTGCAACAGAACCCACGCCTAATTGCAAACTAATTACGATAGACACCCATATTATAGAAGTAAATTTAAACAGAGAAGGAAAGTAAAGACTGCTAAGTTATTAAAGGCCCCTATCGAAACAATTTAGAATTATTGTAAAAGTAACTTGAAAATAAAGACACTTTGACACGAAGGGAAAATTAAACACAGGTCTGTTTTCTTGTTAATGATATAGGGCCTACAAATTAAACACGAAACCATATTGTTTCTGAATTTGATGATTTTTCACCTGCAAAATATAATTGACGATAAATTTTCATTCAAAGCTTTTTAAATATCCATCAATATTGAATTAACATCGCCGACTGAAATAATAACATAATATCCATCGCAAATAAACGTCACAAAGAATTCAGTGTAAGAGATTAGCGGTTAATGCTGAAGGCAAATATCCAGGATTCACGAGACTGTATTCGCTCGATTGCAAATGGTTGTATCGGAGACAGACAAGCATTGCTAAAAACGCAAACAGACACCGTCATGCATATACTAGGACGATCAGTTTACTCAAGGCGTAGGCCCCCCCTAGCATTTCCTTCACCACCCTTATTTATGGGATCTCGCTCGTTTAGTGTGTTAAAAAGCAAACAGAACAGCAGGTGTTTCTTATTTGCCTAGATAATTATAATCCGCTTATAAGTGCGAAAAACATGCATGGGCCATGCGGGTTTTAGCCCACAAGTTGGAAAATACATCCTGCATTTTCGTCATGGTATACCACTTTAGTTTGTATAGGCTTATACCATGCGTTTCGGAAGATCTTTGCTATCATGTGCCCGACTGGCAAAGCTAACCGTAGCCGCCCTACACGCCGCTGCAAGCCACAAGAAAGTATTTAAGCATTTTCTCAAACATCGCATTATATTCGAACGTCAGAAGACAGACTGCGCTCGAAATATCCTACCTTGACGGCGAAACTTCAAATGAAACTCCTAGAAAGCTGTGGTACCATTGAAAACTGCTATATATCTCAATATCAATATATTTGATATCTTGGGATTTAAATAGATAATATCTGTGTAAATGACAATGGAATCATCTTCTTATACACGGTAAGTAAAGTTACATAAGTATTAAAAGGCTTTGACGTACATATAATATGTAGGCCGTAGATCACTCGTAATAATTAGGTAGGTAGATTATTTTGATAACTGGACTGATGTGTCCCAAAAATATATGTCACGTGGGGTCCTACGACACATAGATCTGCCGCTCTAGAAAGCCAGTCATCTAACTGCCTTAACGAAGTGAAATCGTTAATCGGTGCATTTTTTTGTCATAACTTTTTGGTTATCTCTAGAGGAATAATTAGCATGTCTGAATGGCCTGTTGTCTTAGGTCCAATCGATCAGTCATTTGCCTTTCTTCTAAAGGACTATAAAACTCACAGCTCAGTTCAGTATAAGAAGAATTTCAGACGCTGAATTTCAGACGCATTTCTACTCGGCTACTGAATCGGAACACATATTGCTCATATTGCACAATGGTCTAGGAGTTGCAACTTACGTTTAAATACTAGCAAGTTCTGTGAAATTGTCATAACCCGTCCCCATTACCGAACTGATGTCACAATCCCACCAATTGCTGGGATTGACCGGGTTACTGATCTTAAGATTCTTGGTGTCACACTGTCTGAAAGAATCGGGTTCTCCCTCCATATTAATAAGTTGCAGAGCTAAGCAGTCTTTTTTTGCATTGCGTGTCCTGGTGGCTCTTGGGGCTTACAGGTAATCGTCTACCACTGTTGCGCAAATGGTATACTCCTATCCGGTTTGGTGGGGATTCGCTTATTTGGGCGAGTAAGAACGGCTAAACTCTTTGATAAAAAAACATGCACTTATTAAGATGTGCGTCAAAGCTGACCGCGCTCTATTTGCCATTATATTGGCTGACCTTGGGCATGTCCTCCATTGTTTTCTCCCTCCAGTTAACGAATGACAGTATACTCTTTACGGCCACGTCCTCACAACCGTGAAATTCCACCTTCCGATCTCTTCACAAGAAAGGGATTCATTACCAGGATGCTTTACACTGTCTTATTAACATAAAATAATTATAACTTTACTATTCATTATTATTACTATGCATTATTGTTACTTCTATGTGCTATTTAAAATTCTATTTCGATGTCCCATTGTGTCTTCGCTTATGGAGTAATACAGGCTAGACTTACTTACTTACTTACTTACTTACTTACTTACTTACTTACTTACTTAGACGTTTTAATGAAACCGAGAGAGATTATGATATAAAACAATCGGCAAAAACATTGCAAAATAAATTACTATAATAAAATTATTATGATTCATTAACAATAGTCTGTAAGTAAAGAATAGGTATGTGATAATATGACTCTGACAAGGAAGTAAGATAGACATTATAAGAAGGAATTATAAACTCAAAACATGTTGACACGACTATTGGGACACTGCTTAAACAGCTATTATGACTGACAAAGTAGGCCCTCGATTCTGGCTAGAGCAAGAGAGAGGTTGACGAACTCTGCACGAAGGAAAGAAAGAGGGACAAGATACCAGGTAGGGTCATTGTCAAGAAGCACGGAATCCCGAAGGATATATATGTGTACCTTGAGGCCAGACATTTGCAAATTAGAATAAATATGTGAGCAACAATCTGACTTAGGTAATACATTGTCAGATAAGACACTTTAACATAAAATATAAGAAACGCAAAAGAAGAACCGTCCGTTATTTGTCATTTCTTTATCCCCTTTAGTGCTTTTGGGACTTGTTTCGATTATACTCCACCATTTGCAGAACAAATTGTTTTTCAATTTCGGACCAGGGCCTCATTGAAGGACTGCATGTTGAAATCGTTCGTCACTTTTAGGGCGGATATGATATTTTTGCCCCACTGTAAGACTGTCCCATTATTGGACAAAGTAGAAAGAACGTTGTTAAGGCTTTTGTAGATTATGTATTGGAGGAAGTTTCTTTGGAGGTTCATCAATCCTTGATTGTTTCGCATGCTGTAGACCATGCGCTGCTTTTCTTCGAAGGTGACTGAATCATCAAAAAGGAAGGCCTACCAGGTTCTGACAGATACCAAATGGAACACTGGGGCAAAGGTGAAAGTAAACGTAAGTTGTTGACAAGACATTCGAAGGATATTGTCGAGATGCCCTCTCTGAGCTCTGGCGTTGTTGAATGGGAAACTGACTTAATCGCATAGATCGCACGTGCCAAAAGACACTTAACTTTATTCCTTTCGGTGGAATTCCTCCTAGAAAAATGAAGTTAGTTCTAGTAGCTCTTTGTAGTCGTCTCTGTGGTTTTCGGTACTCAGTTGCTGCAATGCGAAGGTGATCACATTGTCTCGAATTTCTGTGGCACGCTGTGCTGCATCTTTATCATCCATTGCTGTGCGATACTTGGCCTGATCGATTTGCGGCCAGAAGTCACGGAAATGACTGAATAGTTCAATTTTGGAGACTTGCAGAATCAAAATGAAAACACCTTTTCTAGAACAATTTTAGACACATGATGTCGACAGGCAAGGTTCAAGATCCTTTCCTAATTCCGCTTCCAAAAAACACATGGCCACGATTCTGGCTTCCAATCTCCAACTTCTTATTGTAATTGATTGTATTTGAACACTTGTTATAGCCCCCTACCTGTGGCCCATTGATCCCGACTAACACACTGAATCGGAGTTTCACGCCGAAGCGCATTTTGAAATTGCCCAGAAGCAATGCAAGAAACATACTGGATTGATGTAAAAGATCCGAGAAATTAATCTCGATGATAAACCGACCGACCCTAATCGAACCCGGGCCGCCGACGTGGCGATTGACCAACGCACTCGGCCACTTACAGAAACAAACATGCATCTGACATGACTGCAGCTGTCCCGGATTTGAGTTTGGGGATGGCCAATAAATGGTCACATCCTTGCCAGATACCAAGCTGGATGGTAAGAGGAACATTTGGATCGAAAGATTCACGAATTCTCTGCTGCTAGGGCTGCACTAAGTTTCCATAGCATGCATTGAAATTGTGGATGCAAATTTCGGTTGCCTTGAAGTTCAGTTATCAAGATATAATTTCGGATTGGAGTTAATACATGAATTGGTATGAATTTGACCAGGCCGAAAAATATCTTTGAGTTGAAATAATGTGTACCTAGGCAGACAGCAGAAGTGAGCAACAATTGATTGGGAGATAAGTGATTAAAAGACACACGAATGCAAGGAAAGATAGTTGAATGATGCAAGACTGTCGTTTATTGGACAGGTAGAAAGAACGTTGGGAAGATATGGATAGAAGGAACACTCAAAATGTAGGGTGTACGACATTTCGTCTACAGACTTTTCGTCTACGACAATTCGTCTACAGACATTTCGACGACATACATTTCGTCTACACAGTTATTTGATATTGTCAATTTAAAATGGAAGCTGGATTGATGGAAAAACTGTATCCGTGAATGGAAGTGGGATTGATGAAAACATTCCTCTGTTGAAATAGAAGCTGGATTGATCGAAATAATTTTTCCAGTAAATAGAAGCTGGATACCAAGCTGGATGGATGGATGAAACTAAGTTTCCATTCAATAGAAGTTGGATTGATGAAAATAATCTTTTCAGTAATTAGAAGCTGGATTCCTGAGAATATATAGCACGTTTTAGCGAAACTATAAGAAAGCGGCCTCTGTTGATTAGCCATAATGGATACAGATACACTTCTAGGCGAAATGTCTGTAGACGAAGTGTCGTAGACGAAAACTCTGTAGACGAGTTGTCGCGGAACCAAATGTAGGAGACGGTAGAATGGCTCTAGAAACGAATGTAGGGGGCACTAACATTTTGATTAGTATTTCTTTGCGAATTCTAGCGCAATTTAAGACTGCACAGACGAAATAGGATCTGAAGTTGTTACGAACGACAGATCGATGACGTGTTAATCAATTGTATTGTTGCATGCATGCCTTGCAACGCGCACACGCACACACACACATACACACAACTACACACACACACACACATACACACACAACACCTACATACACAGGCACACACACCTATGCAGGCACCTACACACACACCGCACACACACAGACCTACACAAACACACATTACACACACACACACACACGCACACACACACACACACACACATATACACACACAAACACACGCAAGCACGCACGCGCGCACTCCTCTCTAGCTGAACTTGTTCTCCTTTTCCGCTGCAAAGGGAACAACGTCGTCTGTGCCCAAACGATATAATATAAGATACATAAGAGATCTCTGTGTAACTGTATCGAGTCAGAGTCGGGTCGACGATCTTTGTGTTCTTCGGCAATGGGGATTTCCTGCTTCTGCGTCCTTCCGACAGCATTCTTTCTCATGTTGTGGACCGTCCTCGTGGAACAGCCCACCACATAAACTTAAATATTATTTCTCTACCAAAAGTTCACGAAATAGCTCCACTGCTCCAGCTTATCATAAGGCGTACCTGCCATCTTGCTAGATCTATCAGCTAATTGTGACTCGTGTAGAGAAATAAGGGATACAGTTTGGAGCGAGGAGAACAGAGTGACTAAGACTCCAGAGGGCCCTGCATCTCCCTGGCTTAAATAGCCTACCATACAAAGAAACAAAATGTACCAGCGTACCCATCATTATGGAGCAGAAGCAATATAAAGTATTGCTTCTACTCCCTAATGAGAAAGAGAAGACCCGATGACGAGACAACTTAAACCATTTAAGTTAGGTCACGAGTCATGACATTGTTTAATATAATTATGCAGTATTATTATAATGCTCCCTGTTCGTCAGTACTATTTCGTGATACAAATTTATTTTATACATTCTGTAGCTTTGTTATAGTAGCCTATTAAAACGAGTTTCATGGTTTCTGAAACATTTACAAAATTATAATTTTTTGCGTTATTTATAGGAAGTAGGTGTGCATAGCATTGAGAGCGAACAAGTTAGAAATGGAGAATACACAACAAAGCACTGAGAAAGACAACTCACAAGAATTTTACATATTTCTTCTAAATCTGTTACAGGCCAGTAAACGTTTCACGCATATGCTGTGCGGTAGTTTCTTTGAATTACCAATTCAATATGCAGCAGCATATGCCACAGATTTGGATATAATGCACATTCCGACATACATTTGTGCCCTACCATTGAACATATCGACACCGAACAAATTTCAAGGTACGAGGCTCACAATCGACACAAACGACAGATATCCGGGATATGCAAGACTGTTCGCGATCGATGGCAAAGTGTTGCATAAGTTACAGGTGAACACTTCCGGTCTTTACGAACCGCACGGTCCAGCATTTACACGGTCAATGATTAGTCCTAGAATTGTACCTTTCAGTAGCTTGATTTTCGGTCACGAGAGAAGTTCTAAGTTTAAGAATATACCAGGACGCATTTTTGAATTGAAGATAGACAGAGTTCTCGCCATCCATTGCCCTTGCTGGCCGAATGAGGCTGATGAATGGAAAACTCGCGAAAGACCATACGGTTGGCCTTCAAGAGATGTCATAGAGAAAATCGTCACAAGCGGATGCTATTTTGTCGGAATTCCACCCCGTAGCTGCCGAAATGACACCACTCAATGGAGGTTTTCGTTTTCTCAAGCAGAAATAATCCTGATTCATAGTTGGACGGATGTGCAGAAGTATATTTATCACATACTTCGACTGATAAAGAGCGAGGTGGTGAAGGCATGTGGAGGATCAGACGAAACAGTTCTTTGCACCTACTTCTTTAAGACTTTGATGCTTTGGGAATGTGAAAGAAAACCCAAAGAGTTTTGGGAAGACGAGCATGTGGAGAAGTCAGTCATGGAATTACTGTGCATAATGATCGGATGGTTGATTGATGGATGCTGTCCCAATTATTTTATTTCAAAGAACAAAATGCTACGCGATTTAACCAAAATGGTTGATTCTACGAACGAAATTCAACTGTTGCTGAATTATGCAACGTATGGTATTAAAGAACTAATAATTACATGGCCGAAAGCTTATCCAAAGCATTTTTGGCAAGGGCAGATTACCATACAAAATAAACTCACATTCAACGTCGTTGTAACGCAGATACGTGAAAATGTTGTGAATCCGCTCAACCCCACATTGAAATCCCAACTGATTAAACTATTAACGAAGAAAAATTCCTTTCTCTGGTGCAAAGCGATTGATCTTTACCGAGGTATTGTGACTCATCTTCAAATTGTGAAAGAGTGTTGCCTCAAAAGGAAGGACACTCTAAAACATGAAGCGCTGAATTACTTTCTACAGTCTTTGAATGAGAGCGGAAATGAATGTTCGGTAGGGTACTTTTCAATCGGAGACTCGATCTATGAGTTGTTTCAACGTCTCAACAGTTCCATAGATGACGACGAGTCGACGACGAGTTGCAGCGATCCATGCGAATTCAATTGCAATGGAGACTGCGAGCAATCCTCTCTTAAATCTCTGGTCGGATGTGATATTAATTGTACAACCTATCGTAATCCTAAAGAAGAAAAAGACGGTATGGCAAATATAAACGCAAGCACTGGAAAAGCTGATAATCTAAATTCATATATTATCAATGTAATTCAGAATATGGTAGGAATCGCATCTATTACTTCAATCATTGCAACACATTTGATCAGTTCAGCGTATCTGGCGAATTTCTGTTACAACGCCTTACAAGATTATAAAATGACGTCTGATTTTTGTGACACAGCTTTCAATCTCTTTCGATCTCATAAAAATTGTCCATTTAATCCTGAAAGAGCATTTCCTTTATTCCTAACGAATGAATTATCTACCATATTTGATGAACATTTCCGAACAGTTTTGGGTTTTATTACTCTATATCGGTTTGTTATTGCAGCTTTGCCAGCAAGCAATTCAGTTTTAATTCGTATATGTCCCATTCAATTGATCAAATATCTGAAAATCCAGTGCAGTAGAAGGGAGGGTGTGAACGAGTCTGTGATCGATACGAATTTCAAATGCTTTCACCATTTGAACCAACTGTACGACAATTACGAACCATTGTCAGAGGCTTTCATGTGGGCTGTACTTTACGCTAGTCTTTGACAAATATAATTTCTGGATAAAGGAATAATTTCTTCCGTGTCAAATAGCTCACTTAGGCTACTGCAGTAATGCTTGAAGCCAAAATATTTTTCTATAATACGGATGTTGTAAATTATGTTAGATGAGCTTTACTAAGATAATTTTTAGGCACTTGTAGCACAAATGGGCTGAAGAATAAAACTACTTGTCGTCTTATTTTTCACAGATTGTCTTATAGATATAAATAAATGAATACACACAGCCAAGGCGCTGATGTACAGCGTGGCTGGTTGGTTGATATGCAGATGTCTGATAGTATAATAATTATGAAGTCTATGGCTGATATAGGTTCTGCCGTCAACATGCGTACCAGACGTACACTTTTTATAGCGCTACTTTAATTATAATTTACTAAAGAACGATCTTGCTTCCTTGTTTACTTACTTTTACCAGCAGTACTGATGACCTTATTTTGTTTCAGTTACCTCTACTTCTAGTAGTAGTAGTAGTAGTAGTAGTAGCAGCAGCAGCAGCAGCAGCAGCAGCAGCAGCAGCAGCAGCAGCAGCAGCAGCAGCAGCAGCAGTAGCAGTAGCAGTAGCAGTAGCAGTAGCAGTAGTCGTAGTTGAAGTAGTAGTGATATCTTAATCGGGCGAAATACGCTAGTTTGACCGGTTAAGTTTTGGGAAATTTATACCGGTTGTTAGCATTGTGGTAAAAGGCGGCCATGATTTGACCTATACCATTGAGTTAAGCTCCCGTCACCTGGCTGATTTTTGTACCACTGATGGCTATCAAAGGGAAGAACATCCCTAAAGCAGTGAGTGTGAGGACAAATAAGAGAAGAAGTGCCAACATATAGAAGAACTCGCACTTGGTTCCTGCTGAAGAAGATTGTTGAGTGTTAGGGTGTCGCTATTGTGAAGTTTAGTAGAACTGCAGTTTAATTATAAGACAGAATGCTACTAATGACAGTGGATGTTAACACAACCATAACTGAATGGTATATGCAACGCATAGCCTACGATTGCAGCAAAGCGTAAACGTCAATTCTTTCAAACTGTCATCTAAACTCCAGAGTCTTACGTCCAGTTGATCAACATAAAACGCATCATCTTAATGCGCTTTGAATCTTTGACTCGTCAATCACTATCACAGGCAAATCGCTTCTCAGGATCTTTGATTTTTGTATAGGCAAAGAGTTAGAGCAGACTCGAATGGAAAATTTCCAATAACCCAATTAGCGCAAACATTGGAATTAAATAGATTTTATGGCGCTGCATTGATCATCATGAGCTCAACTTGGTGTTTGATAAGATAAGACAGAAGCTCATTTATTACACGACTATAATTTGTAAACAAATAATTATGCAGAAATGTAGGCATACACACAAACATGAATGCACACAAACACACATACATAGATAAATAGATATAAATCTACATATTCACACATAGTTACATACACATCTACATGCATGCATACAATCCTATACACAGATATTCGTACACACATACATAATTATGCACATGCATTAATATAGATAGGCTACACACATACATAGGCCTACATATGTCTATACATGCAATATACGAGTGTATGTATGGTTCTAACATGAGAAGCACTGTATTCATAATTACTTGACAGTGACCAGTGACAGCAAAGGGATGAAATTATTTTAATGCTTTAACAGAGCAAGCAATTTATGCAAAGGCCAGACCATGAAGAACTGTGCAGAGAAAAACCAATAGCATGTGATAATTGTGATATACACTGATTGACTAAAAGTAAACGATCCTTGCATCCAAAATGTATAATAGGGCTCGCTCCTGCTTGCACAGCTGCACATACGACGCCACTCGGCACATTATTTAGCCTACCAATTTCTCTCTAGGCTACAATTTCTATGCAGACATTGCCCAGTTATTCCTTTCATTTGACAGTTCACTAGTTATTCCATTGTATTTTCAATGATGTTTAGACTTGGATGACTAGCAAGAAACTTCTCTATCATTCTTCCGTGACCCAGTTTTTTCCTTGGCCCCAGTTAAGAGTTTTACTTGCACAGACCCGTTAAAGTGGGTGAACCTCTAGTTGATTGGTGTGAATGTGTATACTTTTGGGCCTTTTTTTTTATTCCACCCTGTTTTTCTGGCCTCGTTAGTACCATATGTAAATCTGCTCAGATTGACATACGGTATAGTATCAGGCGCGGATTTAGAGGGGGGCGGAGCCGGCGTACGCCCCCCTATATATGTTCTCAAACTAAACTGACCTAAAACTAATATAACTGCAATTTGGGAATAGGATGTTTGAAGTAGCTGGACCGGCAGAATGGAGCTCTCTTACCGGAGCTCTCTTATACTTACCTGAGTTGCTAGCAGACGTTGCCCACGTGACCAATGACTTTTGCCGTGACGTCATTCACAAAGTTGCAAGGTTCAACTTTAGACGTGATCCAAGGATATGAAATGGTGACGAGTGTTAGAGCAGCACTAAACAATGCCCGACAGGATGACAGCGAATGGGAGCATGTTTTCCAGAAAGCTACTAAAATGGCAGAGACAGCTGGCGCTGGACCAATTACTGCACCAAGAATATGCTCAAAACAGATTCACCGAAGCAACACACCCGCTGCAACGCCAGATGAACATTTCAAACGAAACATTTATCTTCCATTTCTGGACAGTCTACTTCAGCAGTTTAGCCTACGATTTGGAGATCTTGCGAAACAAGCAATTCGTGGTCTAAGTCTCATTCCATCTAATGTTTCAAACATCGACGCACTCACTGCTGATGGTATACTTCATTACTATCATGATGACCTGCCTTCGCCGGATTCGTTTCATCAAGAGCAGCAGATGTGGAGAAACGCTGACAGCACACCAAGCACCCTGTCGGACACCCTCGCTGACAGCCGCTCCTGTCGTATTATGTATCCAAATATTACCACAATAATTCACATTTTGCTGTTCACTTCTGTCACGGCTTGCAGTGTTGAACGAGCAAATTCGAACTAGTCTGCGATTTGTGAAGTCGTGTTTCCGAAGTACAATGAACGAGGACAGATTTAATGCACTCATTTTATTGTTTGTCCACAAGGACATCAAGTTAGACATTGATGACATTATCAATGCGTATACGCCAGAAAGCATCCAAGGAGAATGACACTGCTTAATCCACTGGCATGTGACACTTAATTATTTTCTTTTTGGATCAAGGGTTGCATGATCAAAACCGATAACTGATTTACAATCGTTTCACTGTTAACCTTCAGTGGAGACCAGTTGTTTTATATGAGAAACTATATATTTGTTTAAAGTTCCATAACATTTTCTATAAAAAGGATCATTATAGTTTTGCATCTAATTTCATATATATATATATATATATATATATATATATTTACGGGATTGGATTGGTAGTATTTACGCCCCCCCAACCAGAAATCCTGGATCCGTTCACGCTGGCTGCCTATTGCGCACAGGATCTAAATTAACATCCAATTGCTCACTAAGTAGCCTACTATATTTGAATCAGCCGACATATCTCTATTCAGAGCTTGCTGCTTAAGCTAGCAAAATATGTTGCACAGATAATTTGGCTTGTTGTGTCTCACACCTAAACAGTATTAATTTAATCCTTGGTAGCTGATCCAAATCTTTTGATTTGGATAAATCCTGATTTGCAATTCTGTTCGCAACGTCGACTCTTTAATGTCATTCAGTTCTAAAGATCGGACTTAATTGTTTCAATTTGCATATCCTCCGCAGCCTGATGTCTCGTTTCTCTGACCGATCTGACCTTCAACTGATTACCATTCGTAACTACGCATTAAAACTATTGAAAGTGAACAGAAAACTTGGGAATGATTTAGTATAAGTGTGCAAAAGCATAGTGCTGCACAACCAATAGGCGAACTCAACTACAGGTAGGAACAAGCGAGCAACATCTTTCAGAAACATAGAATACTCAGTTAGTACAAAACACTGATGCAATTGTGGTTGGAAGATTGCATACAGGCATGAAAACCAGGGCTATAGTTCCTTAAATAAGACAGAGCAACTACAGAATGTACTAAGCTACCAAAATTGAGTCAAGTTATGTTATGTTTTAAAGTTTTACATAAATGCTGCCGTCATCTGAGATACACAAGAACGAATCGACTGCTGTAAAGTGACGAACACTGTGTAACGTCTCAGAGCAGGGCCAGCAATCACCAAGGCTAGTTTTCAACCAAAACGCGGTCGTGATACACGAGGGTAACAAGCACATAGCCCCACGGTATTTTACCGTCTGTAGGTCTATACACGTTGCAAACGTTGCAACATAATTGTCTACAGGCTGAAGAATGCTGCCAACGGGGATGACAGTCGCTGTACAATAGCCTACAATTACGATATTTCCGAACTTAATGCGTTGCGAATTTGTAAAACCCGCAATTGACACGGAGTATTCGAAATATTGACGTTATCAGTGTTGACGATGTCAGTGTCACAAAGTTGATTCCAGCTGTGATTGCACAAGCGTAGGCCAACTTAAATTGTCAATGGGCTGCTGAAATATCCTCGCAAGAATTTCGCTGACACCAATAGTGTTTATTTGATGGAAATCAACGAAACTATACGACATTACGAGCAACGATACCTGAGATGGAAAACTCGAAAGAGGTTTACGAATTTCTTCAAAACCTCTTATTGATCAGAAAGGTCCACACTCAACTCTTATGCGGAAGTGCTTTTGAATTACCTATTCAGTATATGATAACAAACGCAACTGATGTGGACATCATGTATTTCCAGACAGACATCTCTGCTCTACCAGTAAATGTATCAGCACCACACACATTTCAAGGTAAGACTTTAGTAGTTATTACGGAAGACACACATCCAGGATTCGCCAGATTGTACTCGCCCCATTGCAAACAGCTGTATCATAAACAGGCAGATGCTAGTAAGACTTACTACAGAAACGGCCCTGCGTGGACGAGGGCGATGCTTTATTCAAGCGACACCAACATTGTCAATTTAGCATGTGAACATCTCTGCAGTTCTCAGGATCGAGATATTGGTCTGTATAGACGTCTTCTGGAAATGAAAATTGACAGAGTTTTTGCCATCTATTGTCCTTCCTGGCCGTCGGAGGCTGATGAATGGAAAACCCGCGAAAGACCAAACGGTTGGCCTCCAAAAGAAGTCATAGATAGAGTCGTAGCCAGCGGTTGTCATTTCGTTGCGAAACCACATCATAGCACTCCCGATGACGACAAACAATGGAGATTTTCATTTTCACAAACCGAAGTAATTCTGATTCATTACTGGACGGATGTGCAGAAGTATATTTACCACATACTTCGACTGATAAAGAGCGAGGTGGTGAAGGCATGTGGAGGATCAGACGAAACAGTTCTTTGCACCTACTTCTTTAAGACCTTGATGCTTTGGGAATGCGAAAGGAAACCTAAAGAGTTTTGGGAAGACGAGAATGTAGAGAAGTCAGTCAGCGAATTACTGTGCATAATGATTGGATGGTTGATTGATGGATGTTGTCGAAACTATTTCATTACAAAGTGCAATATGATAAGAGCCTCAACAGATAGAGTTGACTTCTCCAAAGAAATTCAGCTGCTGCTCGATTACGCATTGTCGGACATAACCATAATAACAACCAAATGGCCGAGAGCATACCCAAAGCATGCGGTAAGCCTAATGCAGGCTGATATTTCGGAGAAACTTCTACTGCTCGTTAATTTGTTTCAGTTACGCGACAACTATTTGAATCCACTGTATCCCAAAATAAAATCCGATCTATTGAAACAATTAACGGAAAAGAATTCCTTACTTTGGCGCAATGCGAGTGGACTTTACAGTGGTATTATGAGTCACCTTCAGTTTATGAAAACGCGTTGCCCAAAAAGAAAATATGACTTGAAACAAGTAGCGCTGGATCACTTTAGGTCGTCTCAGATGGAGAAGAGATACGAATGTTCGAAGTTTCTTCTGTCAATCGGTGAATCGATCTACCAGTGCGTCGGGCGTTTCAACAGAGCCACTGATTGCAAATTTGATTCAAATATAATGCACAAGGATTTTCGTGAAATACATTTAAGAGACAACTTCCAAAAGTCTTCTCTCAACACTCTATTCGAATGCAATATTAATACACACGGACGATTTGTTCGCTGCTATAGTCGTCTCGTAGACAGTGAAGACTTTGAAAGTAAAATAACAAGTAATGCTACAACTGATAATCTAAACACATCTGTTAAACGAATATTGCAGAATATTTTTACAAATGTAGTTGACTGTGCAGCTGCTTCAACGCGTGTTATCAGCTCGGTTTATCTTGCAAATTTCTATTACACAGCTTTACAGGACTATAAAAAGGCGTCTGCTCTTTGCAACACAGTCTTACCCAAACCTGAAGGCAAGCTTAATCCGAAAGTTGACAAGATGGATCTATCTCTTTATGAGCGGGCATTTCCTATATTTATAACGAATAAATTATCTACAATATTCGACGAACATTTTCGAACCGTTCTGGGACTTATTACTTTGCATCGGTACATCGTTGATTCGTTGCAGGATAATTCTACAATTTTAATTCGAATTTGCCCTGCTCAATTTAAGAAGTATCTGAGAATCCAGTGCAAGAGATGGGAGGGACTGGATGACCCTGAGATCATCGAAAACTTTAAATGCAGACGCAATGATGCTGAAGTCTACGACACTTTCGAACCTTTGTCAGAGGTGTTCATGTCGGCTGTACTACACGCTAGTCGTTGTGAATTTTAAAAGAAACATGTTTGTATTTGATTTTTTTGTACTTCTTGAAAGACAACTCGCTTTTTTAGTGCATCGTATACTAAATGACTCATATACTAATTACTAACTTACGTACAGACGAAGAAATGCTGGATGTCGTAATCAGGACTATTGTCTTACCAGTGACAAATTTTCATATGCCTAGGTCTATTGATGAAATCGTTATAGCAGCTACAGTTATCAAATGTATAGTACAGTATGGCTAAAGACAGTGTTTGGGAGTGGTCAACTGCAATGGCAAGGTTTTAAGAACTAGGAATGATTAAAGGAGACCGTTCTACATGACAATATTAGAAATAAATTTTACTCTCTCGTTAAATTTGACTCCCTGAAACCACATTAAAGTCTTCCGAGAAACGGTTGGCCGCTGTTACTCAGTCCAGCTGGCCGCAACTGTCATGGCGTCCGACGCACCAGTGGCATCACCCGGCTCCACTACCGAAATTCGATGTAATTTCGATAAATTTCTCTCGAAAAGTTCTGACGCGGCTCGAGAACCGGTAATCCCGTAGTTTAGGTTGGTAAATTATTTTATATCGTCAAATTAAAATGGAAGCTGGATTAAGGAAAAAAATTGTTTCAGTAACTCGAAGTGGGATTGATGAAACGATTTCTGTCTTTCAATAGAAGTTGGATTGATCGAAATAATTTTTACCGTAAATAGAAGCTGGATTGATGAAACTATGTTTTTGAAGCAATAGAAGCTGGAATTATTAAAATAATTGTTTCCGTAAGTAGAAGCTGGACCCATGAGAATAGTTCTTTGCTTAAATAAAAGTTTCATTGATGAAAAATATTTTTGGCAGGGTTAAATAGAAGTTGGCTAATTTTTGTCATGAAATGGAAGCTGGATTGATTAAAACAAATTTTCGATGAAATGGAAGCGGGATTGACGATAGTTATCATGGACATAGGTAGATTGCTTACTTACCAACATGAAGTTCGGTATTGAAGATATTCAAATAATTTACCAACCTAAACTACGGGATTGCCCGAGAACCATTAGATTCACCGCTGTAAATGTAAATTTTTATCGAATTTCTAGCCAAAATATAGCGCAATCTGGTTCCAAATTGAAACTCCCTCTTACGCGGTGCTTATCTCATCAAAATCCGAACGACATCTGCCGATTTGTTGTGAAAACACGCCACGGCTAGAAAATCAGCGCCATCTAGCGAAAGAGTTCATTTAGCGCAATTCGGAATAGGCTACAGTATTAGGTCCGTATTCTCAGCTCAAACCGAACACTACCTAGCGAGCAGTAAGTAGGTCTAGTTCCTTCACTGTAAGGCGACAAATCACTAAGGCAATCTATTTCACGGCAGTAAATAGTAAATGCACCACATGAGCGACTCAGCCAAGTGGTCAACAGCTAGTGGCAAAACCGTGTTTCGCCAAAATGGTTCGTAAAATTTCTAAAGCACTGCATAAATCTAAGCCCCGGGCACGAGCTTATTCACGAGCGTCGTTTCAGAGGGGTTTCAATGTCAGACTTACCCTAAACGCTTGCGCTCTAATGTAATGATAGTCGCTGTTTTGTTTACTCTATGCGACGACAGGGCCATAGAACGTCAATTTATACATGTAAAAATCTTAATATTCGTACTAATATTATGCGCATACTCGTTCTATGGCTAGGGTTAGTCAATTATCGCGTCTGGTTGCGACGTGGACTACGGTTATTCGGAGAGTTAGGCGTTAAGACGTCGTCGGCCAAGTCTATTATGTTCGCCAGTCGGGCGTCAACCAAAGCTAATTACATCGTCGTTGCGTGTATGTATGTATTTGTGTGTGCAGTTATGTTAGTGTGTATGTATATATCTATGTGTGTATTCGCGCATGTATTATATGCATTTATACATGTAGGGAGTCCTTGCCCATACAGTCATCGGCTCATAAAAGGTTCGGCGCTCACTTAGGCTAGCTGCGACACACATCTGTAAAAGACTAAGTTCATTGCGTTGCATATGCAGTGTGTAGGCCAAAACGCAAATTGCACAAAATAGGCCTACATCTATTGGATGACGTCTACGCAGGCTAAGGGTATGACAGTCGTAATGCAACCATGATTTTCTACAATAAAGGGCTGCGAATATGTACATTGTACAGGTCCCTATTCCAAATACTTTGTCCCAAACACGGGGTTGTAGGCTACAATTATACAGTACACTGATGACTAAGTACAAACGATCCTTACATTGAAAATGTATTGGGCTCACTCCTGCTTGTACTGCTGCGTATACCACGGCACACGATACAGAACCCACCAATAGCTTCTATAGACTACAATTTTATGCAGATGATAGGCCTACCCAGTTATTTCTTTCATTTAACAGTTCCCTAGCTTATTCCTCTGACGAACTACTTGTTTCTACAGTGTATTTTCAAAGATGTTCCCTCTTTGGTGGCTGGTAATACAATTTTCTTATTTTCTTCTATGACCAAATTGTTCTCCTTGGCAGAAGCTAAGAGCTCCATAAATTTGTTGTTAAAGTGGTCGAACTGCTATAGTTGATCGGTGTGAATGTGTGCCTATGTTTGACATTGTTTTTGATTCCACCATGACTTTTTCTGACCCTGCTGTGAAACATATGCAAATCTGTTTAGTATGACATACGACTTAGTACTAGAAAATCATCCCGATTTCACATACATTACACAGGCTGCCTACTTGGAAAGTATTCAAAGAAAAATTTTTTTGCTCACAAAATACTGTATTTATATCAGCAGACATAATTATATCTAGTCAAAGCTTGCTGCTTGCTGCTTATATTAACAAATATTGCAAATATATTCTGACTTGCTATGTCTCACATCCAAACAGTATTTCATCTTCGGGTCTCAACAGTAGCTAGTCCAAAGCTTTTGAATTAAGTTTTTAATTCTGTTCGCCCCGTCAACCATTTAGTGTCGCTCAACTTTAAACCTAAGACGTGGTTGATTCAATTGTCTTAGACACAGCAGTCTATTGGTTTCTCTGACCTATCTGACTTGGACTAGACTGCTGCAACAGATTAGTGATTGTCATCCTTAACTATGAGGTAAAATGGTGAAAATAAGAATAACACTTTGGTAATGATTTCGCATGTGTGCAAAGAGCATAGTGCTGTACAACCAATAGGGGGAGTCAACGACAGGTATGATAAAATCGGCAATACCTTTAAGAAAATACAGAATGCTCAGTTTGTACAAATCACTGGTGCCATAGGCCTAATGGTTGGAAGGTTGCATACAAGTATAAAACATAAGTCTATGATTCATTAAATAAGACACAGAAACCGTATATAATACCCAGAGTTTACAAAATTAGTCATGTGAAGCTATTTTTAATATTTCACACTCATGCAACGGTCATCTGAGATACTCAAGCACGAATCGACTGTCATAAATTGACCGAACAATGGCGTAACGACTCAGAAAAGGGGCGGCATTCACGGTTCACCAAGGCTTGCTCTCAACCAAAAGGCGGTTGTGATGTATACGATAGTAATAAGCACACAGTAGGCTACTGGCTGCTTTGCCACATGATTTTTTCGGACTTAATACAGTATTTGCCGTGGCTTCGCGGAGTATTAGAAATATTGACGTAATCGGCGTTGAAGTTGTCAGTGTAACAAAGTTGATTCCAGATGCGATGTACAAATATTGTTCGTGGGTTGTTGAATAATCCTCACAAGTATTTCGCTGACACTATTATTGTCCATTTTATTGAAATGAACGAAATTATGCAACATAACGACACTGATATGGAAAACTCGAAAGAGGTTTACGACTTTCTAATAAATCTCTTATTGATCAGAAAGGACAACGCAAAACTCTTCTGCGGAAGTTCCGTTGAATCACCTATTCAGTATGTGATAGCAAACTCAACCGATTTGGACATCATGAATATTCCGACAGATATCTGTGCTCTACCAGCTAACGCAAGAGCACCCAGCAATTTTCAAGGTAAGACGTTAATAATTAATACTGAAGACACACATCCGGGATTCGCCAGATTGTACTCACCCACTTGCAAACGGCTTTACCGTAAACAGACAAAAATTCCTGGTAATCACACCAGTAACGGCCCTGCTTGGACGACGCTGATGATTCATTCTAAACATATTGACATCATCAAATTAATATCTGAACAACTTGGCAGTTCTCAGTATCGAGAAATTGACCTATATAGACGTCTTCTGGAAATGAAAATTGACAGAGTTTTCGCCATCTATTGTCCTTGCTGGCCGGCAGAGGCTGAAGAATGGAAAACGCGCGAAAGACCAAACGGTTGGCCTCCAGTGGAAATTATAGATAGAGTCGTAGCCAGCGGATGTTACTTCGTCGCGAAACCACATCACAGCAATCCCTATGACAATACTCAATGGAGATTTTCGTTTTCTCAAGCGGAAATAATCCTGATTCATAGTTGGACGGATGTTCAGAAGTATATTTATCACATACTTCGACTGATAAAGAGCGAAGTTGTGAAGGCATGCGGAGGATCAGACGAAACAGTTCTTTGCACCTACTTCTTCAAGACTTTAATGCTTTGGGAATGTGAACGAAAACCCAAAGAGTTTTGGGAGGACGAGAATGTGGAAAATTCTGTCATGGAATTACTGTGCATAATGATCGAATGGTTGATTGATGGATGTTGTCCAAACTATTTCATTCCAAAGAGCAATATGATAAGTGCCTCGACAGAAAGAGTTGACTTTTCCAAAGAAATTCAGTTTTTGATCTACACAAAATCGAACATACTTCAAATAACAACCATATGGCCTAAAGCATATCCTAAACATCTGATAGGTCTCATGGAGGTTGCTATACCGGAGAAACTTCTTCTGCACGTTAATTTGATTCAGTTACGCGATAACTATTTGAATCCTCTGTATCCCAAAACAAAAACCCATCTGCTTAAACAATTGACGAAGAAGAATTCCTTACTTTGGCGTCAAGGAAGTGATCTTTACTGTGGTATTATGAGTCACATTCAGTTTATAAAAGCGTGCTGTCCTGTTAGAAAATGCTACTTGAAACGAGTAGCCCTGGACCACTTTATGTCGTCTCTAGTAGAGAATGGAGACGAATGTTCGAAGTATACAATTTCAATCGGTGAATCGTTCTACGAATGCATGGAGCGTCTCAGCAGAGCCACTGATTGCAACGTTGAGTCAAGTCGAATGCCCGAGGATACTTCTAAAGATTCGTGTGAGATGCATTTCACAGACCACGGTGACTGCCGAAAGTCTCCACTCAACACTCCAGTTCAATGCAATATTAAAACGCACGAACGATTTATTCGCTGCTATAGCCGCCAAGTAGAAAGTGAAGACATAGAAAAGAAAATATCAAGAAACGCAACGATTGATAATCTAAACACATCTGTTAAAAGAATATTGCAGAATATTTTTACATATGGAGTTGACTATATAGCTAATTCAACGCATGTCATCAGCTCTGTTTATCTTGCAAATTTCTATTACACAGCTTTACAGGACTATGACAAGACTTCTGCTCTTTGCGATACAGTCATAACTTTTCCTGAAGCTGATCCTAAGGGTGGGAGGTTCGATATGTCTTTTTATGAACGAGCATTTCCTATATTCATTACGAATGAATTATCTACAATATTTGACGACAATTTTCGAACCGTTCTGGGACTTATTACTCTTCATCGGTTCATCGTTGATTCGTTGCAGGATATTTCTACAATTTTAATTCGAATCTGCCCTGCTCAGTTCCTGAAATATCTGAAAATCCAGTGTGAGATATTGGTAGGTGCGGGTGAGCCTGAACTCAGTGAAACATTTAAGCGCAAGCATGTGTTTAACACGATCTACGACACTTTCGAACCTTTGTCAGAGATGTTTATGTTAGCTGTGTTACACGCCAGTCGTTGCAAATTTTCATAAGAAACATGCTTGTAATTAGGCCTACCTTTATGTACTAAACGGAACATAGCTTGCTGATTCATTGCATCGTATATTCAATGACTCACATACCGTCGTACTAACTTTTCACTAGTCGACAAATTTGCTGACCCTCGTATTTGTGAACTATTTTGAACTATATTGTAACTCCAATGACGAGCTCTCTTAGGCCTATAGATCTATAGATGAAAACGTTATAGGAGCTACTGTTACCGAAGCTGTGGTAGGTACGGCTAAGTTTAACACAGCTTTTCTTCTCGTGCTTGTTCCAATGGCACTAACACAGCGTTCAGAACTATCAGTGATTAAAGAGATCGTTCTTCAAGCCAATACTACAAATTACATTTAAGAGCTCGTTAAAGTCATCAAGCATATATGTAGAGATATGCGAAAAGCTTCTGAATCAATCAATCAATATTCATTTATTCGTTATATTTAATTTGTCGCAGACGTAACTTACAACACACAGTCAACTACTGATTAGACAGTGACCATAGGCGCAACCACCCTATGGGACCCGTGGGACGCGTCCCCCCCCAACTTCGAACAGGTTGGGACGGTCCCCCAACTTTTGAAAATTTTCAGGTAAACAAGAGCCCAAAAAAGTCCATTTGGTATCAAATGCTCAAAATTGCGTCGGCTTCTGGGGTTCCGCCCCAGACCCCGATCGGGGAAGCCTACGACGCTCCCTCGTACCCCTAGTCGTTAGGAGCTTTTTGCCTTCGGCAATTGCGGCTGTGCGCCTTCCGCCTTCGCAGTTCCCCCACTCGGACGTTCTAGTAGGTCCCTCCCCCAACAAATCGCTGGCCCCTATAAAATAAAGGGTCACGCAAAGCCACCAAACTCAAGTCTATCAGAATTCAGTGCAGATTGTACGTTGCTGCATAATTTCACTCTAAAGCTTTACTTTTCTCGCTTTTTAAAATTCGACTAAGGCTCGCTGTAGAAGCCTAGGAGGACAATTCAATGTTTAATGCTGCGACTGCGAGTGATGTTCTTCTAAAATCTAAAATCTCAATTTATTTAGGCCTATATAATAAAGTCAAACTTTTTCACAGCTCTAGATGGTTTAGGAACTTTTATATCGAAATCATCGGTGAAAAATTTGAGGTAAATTAGAGCCCAAAATGTACTCCATTTGGTGTCAAATGCTCAAAACTGCGTCGGCTAGCCGCCCCAGACCCCGATGGGGAGCTTACGACGCTCCCCCATGCCCCCTAGTCGTTAGGGGCTTCTTGCCTTCGGCAATCGCAGCTTCGCGCCTTCGGCGCTTGCAATTCCCGTCACTCAGACATTCTAGTAGATCCCCCCCAACTTCTGGACCGTGGTTGCGCCCCTGACAGTGACAGCGATCTTTGTATATATAGTCTATCTGCTATCTCGCCCATACGCAAGCAGTATCGTTCTCTTCAAAGTCATTGAATAGAATAGAATAGAATCTTCGTTTATTCATAACACATTGTCAGAACGCAATGCGATTACAAGAAAACCAAAACAAAATTGTGTCGGCATTGGCTATTCCGTTTTAAGATTGGTCCAGGATATTATTGGCTATTATTTGACTTGTTTAACAAGGTTTGCTCCATGCCCATACAGTCATCGGCTCAGAGAAGGATCGGCGCTCACTTAGGCTATAGCTGCGACACACATAAGTAACAGACTAATTTCATTGCGCTGTAGGCCTATATGAATTAAGCGTGTAGACCAAAACGCAAATTGCACAAAATAGGCCTACATCTATTGAATGACGTCTATGCAGGCTATGGGTATGACAGTCGTTATGCAACCATGATTTTCTACAATAAAGGGCTGCGAATATGTACATTGTATAGGCCCCTATTCCAAATACTTTGTCCCAAACACAGGGTTGTACAATTATACACTGATCGACTAAATACAAGCGAGACTTGCATCCACAGTCATCGACTCATAGGCGGATCGACGCTCACTTAGGCTAGTTGCTACACATAATTATAAGTATAAGTAAAAGACAGTTTATTTCATGCGCTTCATATACAGCAGAGGCGGCCTTTGACAGTGCTATGGGCGAGGACAAAAATGCCGCCCCTTACTCATAAATGACAGCTTTTTGACGTAAGTTACCAGCATGTATTTGTCGGAATTTCCCGCACCTTGAAAAATTCCGCTCTAGGCAACCGCCTATGTAGCCTATACCTAAAGCCGGCACTGCGTGTAGGCCAAAACACAAGTTGCACAATATTAGGTCTACGTCTGTTGGATGACATCTATACAGGGCTACAGGCTAAGGGTATGGCAGTCGCTGTGCAACCACAATTTTCCCAATAAAGGGCTGCGAATACGTACAACCTCGTGCTTGGGACTGAGTATTAGGAGTAAGGCCTGCCGCCTATACATTAAAGGCCTACACTGATTGACTAGATACAAACAATCCTCGCATCTAAAATATTTTGAGCTCGCTCCTGTCTGCGTTGCTGCATATAACACGTCACTCGCCCAATAGCTTCTAGACTACAATTTGTATGCAGACATTACCCAACTATTCTATTCATTTGAGAGGATTTTATTAGCTAATTCCACTGACGAACTACTTGCTCCACAGTGTTATTTCAATTATGTTCGGTTTTTAATGACTAGTAATGAACTCTTTCATTCTTCTATCAGCACATTTTTTCTCCTTGGTACAAGTCAAGAGCTCCATAAATATACTGCCTCATCCAGTTAAAGTATATGAACAGCTTGCTGATCGATATATTTTATTCCATCAGGTCTTTTTCTGACCTTGTAGTATGGCATATGCATTATGAAAATCTGCTCGGTATTACATACGGCATAGTACAAGCATATATCATTCCGATCTTGCACACACTACACTGACTGCCTATTGGGAAAAGAATCCAAATTAAAATCTCATTGCTGACAAGGTCATCATTGCGGTCCATGGGCTCAGTGCCCGTTGGTGTCAATCGCATGTTTTACCATCCGTCTCCATTTGTCTCTCTCCTGCGCCATTCTGCTAAGTTTGTGGATTTCCATTTCAAACCAGTCCGCGACGTCATCCAGCCACTCCCTGCACGGTCTTCCCCTAACCCCCTTTCCTTCCATCATTCCGAAGATGACGTGTTTGATGAGTCTGTCGTTTCCCATTCCGCATACATGTCCAAAGAAGTTTAGTTTCCTCTCCATTATCATTTGTTTGATTTTTTGTATTTCCCACTCTCGCGCGCACCTCCACATTTGTTATCTTTTGCTCCCATCTGATGTGAAGTATCCTCCTGTAGCATCTCATCTCGAATGCCAATAGCTTGTTTGTTTCCCGCTTGCGCAAGGTCCATGTCTCACATGCATACAGCAGTACAGCAGTATACTGAAAAATGCAGACAAAGTACTGAATATGCTGACAAAGTACTACATTTAAATCAGCCGAAATATCTCTAGTCAAAACTCACTGCCTATACCAACAAATATTGCACATATAATTTGTCTTGCTGTGCAAACAAGTTGCGGTTATGTCAACTTGTCATAAGAAACGATTATTATTATTATTGTTCACACCCAAACAGTATTAATTCAATCCTAATTCTTTGTTAAATAGTAGCTAGACTGATGACAAAAATTATCGCTTAAAAGGAAGTTCGATGAATGAAACTACGGGATAACCATTTCGTAAATCTATATGACACTAACAAGTCTTCACTTTATAACTGAATAACCGATTGACCCTAGCAAGTCTTAACTTTCGAACTGAATGACACTAACAAGTCTTAAGTTTAGGACTACACCTGAATGACATAGCGAACAAAAACAGGTTCAATTAATGTTACGGGTCAATGACATGCAGAAATAGGCTAATTGCAAGTCAGAGGGGTATTATGTCCGGTGGACAGCAACAAGTCAGGGGTTATGTGAATTACTACGCAAAAGTCGAGGAGGAAGAATTTTGTCCGAAAGGATATTGTCTGGGGGATTATGTCCGGGGGATAATGTCTTACACTCGTGATGCTGTACAGCTAGGCAACCGTGTTTTAAGTTAACTTTTTAAACTAACTTTTCTGCTAATATTTGTTAACTTTGTATCTATAGAGCCGTTCGTTTGCCAATGTTTAATAAAGAAAATACTTACTCACTTTACTTACAGCTGGGCTAAAGTGTTTTACACATAATACCACCGTCATCTGACCACGAATTGACTGCTTTAAAATGACTGAAAAATGATGTAAAGTATCAGCAAAGTATGGGCTTTCACCAAGGCCAAAGCTCTCAACAAAAAGCGGTAATCACACACGAAGATAAGTAGCACAGAGGCCTGCGCTGTTGAGTCGCCAATGGACCGAAAAAACGCGTTGGAACATAATAGTCTACTGGCCGAAGAATGGTGTCAAGGGCTTGACAGTCGTTATACAATCATGCTTTGTCCGGACTTAATGCGTTGCGAATACGTACAACTCCATGTCTGATACACTATCAGTGTCTAAGTTGATTTCAAACATGATGTACAAATATGTACATAAATATTCAGTGTGTTTTTGATTAATCCTCATAAGGATTTCGCTGACAATATTAGTGGTCATTGAATTAAAATCAACGAGACTAATCGACACTATGAGCAACAACATTGAGATGGAAAATTCGAAAGAGGTTTACGAATTTCTTCGAAATCTCTTATTGATCAGGAAAAGTCACGTTAAAATCTTATGCGGAAGTGCCTCTGAATTGCCTATTCAGTATGTGATATCAAACGCAACCGATGTGGACGTCATGTATATTCCGACAGGCATTTGTGCTCTACCAGTAAACCTATCAGTACCTCACACATTTCAAGGTAAGGAGGCGTTAGTAGTTAAGACGGAAGGCGCACATCCAGGATTCGCCAGATTGTATGCGCCTGATGGCATGCGGCTATATCGTAAACAGGAAGGCGTCCTCGAGAATCACCACCAACATGGTCCTGCATGGACGAGCATGATGATTCATTCAAACAATATGAACTTCATCAACTTAATATGCGAATATTTCGGCAGTTCTCAGGATCGAAAATTTGGCCTGTAGACTATAGACGTCTTCTGGAAATGAATATTGACAGAGTTTTTGCCATCCATTGTCCTTGCTGGCCGTCAGAGGCTGAAGAATGGAAAACCCGCGTCAGAACACACGTTTGGCCTCCGAGAGAAGTAATAGATAATGTTGTCTCCAGTGGATGTTATTTCGTTGCGAAACCACATCCCAGCAATCCCAATGACGGCACTCAGTGGAGATTTTCGTTTTCTCAAGCGGAACTAATTCTGATTCATAGCTGGACGAATGTGCAGAAGTATATTTATCACATTCTTCGACTGATAAAGAGTGAAATTGTGAAGGCATGCGGAGGATCAGACGAAACAATCATTTGCACCTACTTCTTCAAAACTTTGATGTTTTGGGAATGCGAAAGGAAACCCAACGAGTCTTGGGAAGACAAGAATGTGGAGAAGTCGGTCAGAGAATTATTGTGCATTTTGATTGAATGGTTGATTGATGGATATTGTCCAAACTATTTCATTCGACAGTGCAACATGATGAGTGCCTCAAAAGAAAGAGTTGACTTCTCCAAAGAAATTCAGCTCCTGTTCGATTACACGCTGTTGAACATAACCAAAATAACAACCAAGTGGCCGAGAGCATACCCAATGCATGCGGTAAGCCTGCAAGAGGTTGCAATATCGGAGAGACTTCTTCTGAATGTTAGTTTGATGCAGGTTCGTGATAACTATTTTATGCCATTGCGACCTAACACAAAAATCAGTCTATTGAAACAATTGACAGAAAGGAATTCCTTACTCTGGCGCCAAGCGAGTGATCTTTTTCGTGGTATACTGAGTCATCTTCAGTTTATGAAAACGTCTTGTCCGCAGTAAGAAAATGCTACTTGAAACGTGTGACGCTGGGTCATTTTATGTCGTCACTAAAGGAGAATGTCGGTGAATGTTCGAAGATATTTCTGTCAATCGGTGAATCTGTATACGAGTGCTTTGAGCGTTTCCTCAGAGCCACTGATTGCATATTTGAGTCAAGCCGAATGCGTAAGGATACCTGTAAAGATTCCTGTGAAAAACATGTAAGAGGAAACTGCCTACAGTCTGTACTCAACACTCCAGTCAATTGCAATTTTAGTAGGCCTACACACAGACGAGTTGTTCGCCGCTATAGCCGTCAATTAGAATGTGCAGACGACGGCTTAGAAAATAAAATATCAAGTAACGCAGTTGATAATCTAAATACATCTGTTAGAAGAATATTGCAGATTTTCTTTGCAAATGGAGTTGACTCTATAACTGCTTCAACACATGTTATAAGCACGGTTTATCTTGCAAATTTCTATTACACAGCTTCACAAGAGTATAATAAGGCGTCTGCTCTTTGCGATACAGTTATAAATTATCCCGAAGGTAATCCGAAAGGTGGGAAGAGCGATCTAACTTTTTCTGAACGGATATTTCCTATATTCATAACGAATGAATTATCTACAATATCGGACGAACATTTTCGAACCGTTCTGGGATTTATTACCCTACATCGGTCCATAATTGATTCGTTAGAGGATAACTCTTCAGTTTTAGTTCGAATATGCCCCGCTCAGTTTCTGAAGTATCTGAAAATCCAGTGCAAGAGATGTGAGGGACTGGATGACAACTTTAAACGTAAGCACGCATTTAACAAGGTTTACGACACTTACGAACCTCTGTCAGAGGTGTTCATGTCGGCTGTATTACATGCTAGTCGTTGCCAATTTTCAGGGCCGTAGCAGCTGTAATTGCGCCCTGTAGCAAGCGTAAATCTAGTGCCCCACCCCTCATAGATCAACTTGACTAATAACCAACAAATTGGTTATCTCGAATTTGTAATGTAAAAGCGTTGTCTTTTAAAGAATATAGAACCGACGTTTTTGTTCTTCTATTAACATTTCATTTTTAGTCACTTCAGATTTATTTCGCTGTTGAAGGGACTTTGAGGACATTGAGTTTCGGGCAAGTTACACGAGGAAAGGATTCGATTTTCGTCGGGTTCGATACCCCACCGTAAGCCATGGGTGTCCCGTCGTTTAATTAACACGGGGTTTATGAATCAGGCGTGCTCTCCTACGGGGCCTCGACCAAATGGTAACTTGAATAGCGACACTAGCCTCTTTCAGCTCTGGCTGGCGCACCCTTCGCTACGACCCTGGTCAATTTTGAGAAGAAGCAGGTTTCTAAATGTTTTATGTACTAAGTGGAGCACAACTTGCTTATTCAGTGACTCACCCAAATACTCACACAATGACTTACAAAACTTTTCATTGATCAACACATTTGCTAGCTGTCGTATTTATGGACAATCATCTTTCCATTGACGAGCTTTCGTAAGTGTAAATCTACAGATAAATCGCTACAGAAGCGTCAGTTATCAAAGCTGTTGTACGGCAAGGCTTAACACCGTTCCTTTCATGTTTTGGCCAAGAGCACTGGAGAGAGACAGAGAGAGACAGACAGACATACAGACAGACAGAGACAGAGAGACAGACAGAGACAGAGAGAGAGAGACAGAGGGAGAGAGAGGGGGTGAAGGAGGGAGAGGGAGACAGACAGAAACAGAGACAGACAGATGGGCAGACAGATAGACAGACAGATTTTCAAACTCTAGATCACCAATCGAAAGCTCATTCATCTAGAACTGTTCTGGTTTCATGTATGACATGAAAGGACAATCGCATAACCTGTTTGATTAATGATAAGTCCGTGAAACCTGAACTGATTTCATATACGCTGGTTAGCGAGATTCAGCTGTTTTATTAACTAGGAACCCAATTTCACACATATTACTTGATGAACATGAATTTGATTTAAGTATGTAAGCACAGAGGTTATACGTTTTTATTATGACATAGGCCTATCAGTTTTTGTTCTAGCGAAATAGTTATGATTCATCTGAGTTTTGGCATGTTCGACCAGTTGATACTAAAAGGAAGCTACTTACAGTAATCAAGAAAATTGGAGACCAACGCAAGCAGATATTTGCTGAAGAATTGGGATACAACGCTTAATTCTGCATTTGTCAGGAGTGCAAATAGTTACGACCCACAAATACCATAATATTACAATGTAATCGGTGAAATAAGTAGAATAATCAAAAAGCATAATCTCCACTGAGTTACTAGAAGCATCAGCCAACTCAGCATGTGAATCGCTATTTTCATAAAATGAACTCATCCAAATTTTCCAAGGTTCAGTGGAGTGTGAAGTAGTGGAAATTCAGTTTTGGATGGATCAAGGAGATGTTTATTGTCCGTGATCCAAGATTGCACTTCTTCGAAGGCTTTAGACAACAGCTGTACCTACGAATGACAATTCAAACTGTCGAATGAAATGTTATCATTGACCAGACTGGCTGGAGACGTCCATAACATCAATCGCAGGTCAATGTCAGAGTCATCAATCCACGATCGATTCAAGTGAAATAGAATCAACTATCTTAATAACTTGGAGTAGCCAGGTAGACATCCGATAGATAAGAAAAGCCGAAAGCCAGGCTACGGTGGATAAGCAAGTCGAAACAGATTTTGTCCTTTGTTTTGACCTGAATAACGTCAGAGAATTGACATTTATAAATAAGTACTAGGCAGCAAATTCCAAACATATGAACCACCAACTGAGAAACTCCAAAAGTCCTTCACTTTTTGGATGCGAAGTACAACAAAATCATTTCTAAATTGGTTTTAATCCGTTGTCAAGTTCGGAAATTTTTGGTTACGTTTTGCTCTGTGGTCGCGAATGGTTCGCTACACTAAGTCGTCGCCTTCTCAGTTCAGTTGTTCGGATTAATGACTTTCCACGCTCCTTTCGTTTCCATTAGGCTAAGTATTTAGCTTTCCAGCAGAAGAGTGATTGGGAAGAGATTGAAAAAAGCAACGAGGGATGATTTAGGCTCTGTAGTCTTTACGTCGCTGAAACTCGCTGGCTATTACCATAAGTAAAGTGGCTCTTATAGCTTATTAGTTGGTAACTCAAAACTGGCTACAGTTAATACTGACTTTTTTAAAGACTGCTGCAATACATATCTTTTACGAGAGTTGCACACAGCTTAACGTTCCAACCATTCAACAGCACAAATACATTGGATTTTGACAGCGCTGAATGAATAGCCTATAATAGTTTTGTTAGAAGCTTTTGCGATAAAAGGTGATGTTTTATTGTCTGTTTAAATGTAATAAAACACCTTCTTGTTTTAAACGCATGAATCTAACATAACACATAATCTAACATAATCAAGTGCTTGTCTAACCTGTTAGTCTTATCATCCCCTACCAGCAGCTGATGCAAAGTAAGTGTTGAATAGCACGAAAGGCATGCGTGTATACATGCGTGTTTACTTTAACGTAGGCTATATTAAAAGTGGCATAATAAATTATTGCTCAATAGACCTAATTATTGTGCGGTCAGGGTCTCACCTAAGGACTGTACCGTTAATGGAGATATGTATTTAAATAAGCAGTCACATTGACAAACAGCATTATCGTAACGGGTCTGTGTTCGGTGTAATCGGTGAATACAGCGTGTAATGATACTTGAAAACGGTACTCGAGTCAATTGCTCATTCGTGTGACAGCGTATCCGCCGTCTCGAACCTTTTCATTGCGGTGTAGGCAACAGGTGAACGCTTAACAGATTAAACGCATCAAGGAACATTCTTAACACGTGGATGTGATAACGTGACAAAGGTAATGCGCATGTTATTTAGATGGAAACTGAGGTAAGTCTAAGATAATCTTAACCGGACACCAGTTATAATGTTCTAACGAAAAGTAAGAATGGATTAGACACCGGTACAAAAGAAATTATTCATTGTCGAGAGGGATCCATTGTTAATAGTACATTAGCAGTACACAACATGGATTTTAAGTAGTTATAGGAAGACATTAATAGTACATTAGCAGTACACAACATGGTTTTTAAGTAGTTAATTAAGAAGACATTATATTCATCTGAGATAGAGCCACTGCAAATTACAGGGCATAGCTTCAATAGGCCTTTCTCTTTATCTCCATATTGCAATCTATGATGGTTCCCAATGCGATCGTATGATACTATTATTCAAGCCATTTTGCTAGACTAGCTCTATCGTTGATCTTCAATCTCAATATTATTCTACGTGCTTCACGATTGCTGAACTTCTTGTCAACTCGAGTGGATAATAATCTGTTGGATGGGCTTTGCCTGTGTGCACAAGCCTGCCACTGGTGACTCTTCTAGTTATCTGAGCAATGTTTGCTAACTTTAAAATGATCCGTTTCATACGTTTAGCATCATAATAGGCTAGCGCAGAGGCCGTCTCTGGTATGTTTGATCTTCGAGCGACGTTATATAAATGCTCAATAACGATTACAATTACATGTACTGAAGACTTTTTGTCCCATTATGCATCTGTGTCTTTCCAATGCAGATAGACACTAAATAATACTTCAGACAACTGCTTGGATCTGCATTATGATATCGGCGCTATGGAAGTGATTAGATTAAATCGCTTCGATGCAAACTGTCATGAACTGTGTATTTTCACAAGATTCTGTGACGGGTCGGCTTTTGTTTACGCCATTAGCAAGTCCAATCTATGAAAGCGCTCCAAGCCACAATTTGCATGTGATGACACCCAGCATTTCTTTCATTCGAAAGCTCCTCGTCGTATAATACTTCTCTAAGAAATTTGCTACTGCTATTTGTGATATTCAGTCCTTGACGGTCAGAATACAGCAAGCTTCTTCTGAATCCTTTTGAGACCGAAATCTTCCTCTCTGGTACAAGTCAACATCACAAATAAATTTAAGTCGTCTGTTCGCTTAGCTGGGTTAATTGACGATCGTTCTAAACACACACGTAATTTGTCCTTTACTCATGACTCCAACATGTCCCTCTCTGATCATTCATTCAAAAATTTATATAACGCCCCTTCCAGAGGACTACTCAGAGGCGCTCCTGACTCCAGCACGGCCAAAAAGTACAGTTTTGAGCTTAGTATAGAAGGCTTCAGTAAAAGTCCCAGGGAGCAGGCGTATCTCCTGGGGGGAGCCTGTTCCAGACCACTTGGCCCACCACGGAAAAGGCTCGATTCTGCATAGTTGCAGTTCTAGCAAATGGCACTAAGAGCACCCCCTTCTCTGCAGAGCGGAGGGGGCGGCGACCTTGAATACCCGAGGGGCAGCAAAGTTCCCGCAGTTAGACTGGGGCTAGACCCAGCTGACATCGCCGTACCAAGGCAGCAATCCTGTACTCAATGCGCTGCCGGGCAGGGAGTCAGTGTAAAGTCTCCAGCATATAGCTGGAGACATGACCAAATTTGGGGATTTGCCCAATAAGAGGTATGCTAATACCTTATGCAAATCAGTTCACTTTTCGCAGTCGCGATATAAGTAGAATCAGATATTGCGTGCCTCAAACAGCTATAGTCTCACTCGTAACCGCTTAAGTTTATAGACGTCTTGATTACTGCAACTTATTTCTCATCGGGATTTTTAAAAATTGATTTACACAAACTACTGATGGCTCGAAACATTTGTAGCATCTGCCATAACGAAAATCCCTGAACATCAACATATTAAGCTTACATCAATATTGCATTCTTCACAGTTGCTGCTCATCGAGCAAACAACTCAGCATCTTACACATGTACTTCTTCACAAAGCTTTGCATTCAGGTAAGCCGACCTATGTCCCCTCCTTACTAGCTGCATTTGCCAGCAAATATTGCACTTCATCTGCGGATACGGAAAAGAGTTGTGTATAGCTTAGTCGAGTTCAATGTGAAGTGCTTAGGCGATATTCGATTATATGTAGAGAATTTCGAGTGCTTAAGCCAGCGATAGAACGAACAGTGTATTAAGCTCGCTATCCTTTGGATTAAGCATGGAATCTTTTCTTCCTGATTCGAGTGGGCCTGCTTGTGGATTAAAGATTGATCTTTCTGGATTAATGCGTGTAATCTTGGATTCCATCTCTCGATCCATGTCTTTTCCACTGCTCGTGCAAGGTTGTTCATTAATGTGTTTAAGGTTGGCCCATATTTAAATTGGTTGGATAGAGAATAGTCTAATTATTGTAATATCTTGGGAAAGTTTTCGCCTATAATTATTTCTGTATGCAACTGTTGGTGTTAGTTGTATATGCTGTGCTATTATTAGTTAGGCTTAGGTCTGAGAGTCTCAGAACTGTCATTGGCATTCTTTTATATGTTGGTGATCAGTGAATATTGAATTGGTCGTTTTAATAATTATCAAAAATGTATCAACGATCTCTTCATTCAATTGGTCTATAGGCGAAGAAGAAGAGGGATTAGAGGGAGGTAAGGAAAGGATTGCTTTCCATGTTCCCGTCCAGCTTCAGCTTTCGGTACCGTATTTTAATGAATAAATTAGATAACATGTTCACGAGAACGTGATGAGGACACGAAGCTTATGTTCACTACTAAACCAGGATAAATAATCGTAGTTTCTTTTTTACTGAAACCGTTAGCGTTTGTTTTTTAGAAACAAAAATAAAGAACGTAAGGTGCAATTACACAGAGATGGACAACTTGAAAGGTTTTCGAGAATTTCTTCGCAATCTCTTATTAACCAGCAGGGACTACGCTTTGCTCCACTGCGGGAGTTCCTTTGAATTACCTCTTCAGTATGTGATAGCAAACGCAACCGATGTGGACATCATGTATATTTCAACAGACATCTGCGCTCTACCAGTTAATATGTCCACACATCGGAAATGTCAGGGTAAGAAGCTCATAATTAATACGACAGACACATATCCAGGATTCGCGAGATTGTACTCACCCGATTTCAAACGGCTGTACTGCAGAGAGGAGAGCATTTTTAAACATCACTACAAACATGGCCCTGCATGGACAAAGAAGCTTGTCAGTTTAAAAGATACCGCAATCATCGGGTTCATTTGGGAAGCTATCGGCTCTTCTCAGTCTAGAGCTATACCTAGACGACTTTCAGAATTGAAATTAGACAGAGTTCCAGCTATCTGTTGTCCTTGTTGGCCGGAAGAGGCTGATGAATGGAAAACTCGCGATAGACCAAACGGTTGGCCTCCAACAGAAGTCATAGATAAAATCGTTGCGAGTGGATGTTATTTCGTTGCGAAACCACATCACAGCAGTCCCGAAGACAACACACAGTGGAGGTTTTCTTTTTCTCAAGCGGAAATAATCCTGATTCATAGTTGGACGGATGTGCAGAAGTATATTTATCACATACTTCGACTGATAAAGAGCGAGGTGGTGAAGGCATGTGGAGGATCAGACGAAACAATCATTTGCACGTACTTGATTAAGACTTTGATGCTTTGGGAATGCGAGGGCAAACCCAAAGAGTTTTGGAATGATGAGAATGTGGAGAAGTCAGTTAGCGAAATACTGTGCATAATGATAGGATGGTTGATTGATGGATGTTGCCCAAACTATTTCATTCCAAAATGCAACATGATAAGTGCCACAACAGACAGAGTTGACTTTACCAAAGAAATTCAGCTGCTGCTCGATTACGCGTTGTCGGACATAACCAAAATAGCAACCACGTGGCCGAGAGCATACCCAAAGCATGCGGAAAGCCTGCTGGAAGTTGCTATATCGGATAAATTTCTTCTGCACGCTAATTTGATGCAGCTACGCGATAACTATTTGAATCCACTGTACCCCAAAACAAAATCCTATCTATTGCAACAATTAACCGAAAGGAATTTCCTACTTTGGCGCCAAACGAGTGATCTTTACAGTGGTATTATGAGTCACCTTAAGTTTATGAAAACGTGTTGTCCTGAAAGAAAATGCTACTTAAAACGAATTGCGTTTTCTCACTTTATGTCGTCTCTAATGGAGAATGAAGATAAATGTTCGAAGACGTTTCTGTCGATCGGTGAATCGATCTACGAGTGTTTAGAGCGTTTCAGCAGAGCCAGTGATTGCAAATTTAATTCCAGTCGAACGTCTAAGGATAACTGTTTATTTCAATTCACGGGCAACATCCGACAGTCTCCTCACAATATTCCAGTCGAGTCCAGTATTGGTGCACACGGACGATTTGTTACCTGCTATAGCCGTCTCGAAGAACGTGAGCAGGACGACATAGAAAGTAAAATAAATATTCCAGTAAGTGATAATTTAAATACATTTGTTAATAGAATATTGCATAATGTATTTGCAATAGCAGCCGATGGTGTAACTATTACAACGCGTATCATCAGCTTGGCTTATCTTGCGAATTTCTACTACACCGCTTTACAGGATTACGAAACGACGACTTTAGTTTCTGACTCGGTCGCCGTGGCTTTCCCTGAAGGAACTATGGCCGCTGAAAAGAGCGATTTATTTTTTCATTTATTTCTAACGAACGAATTATCTGCAATATTCGACGAACATTTTCAAACCGTTCTGGGATTTGTTACTCTGCATCGATCAATTGTTCCTTCGTTACAGGATAATTCGTCTGTTTTAGTTCGAATATGCCCTGCTCAGTTTCTGAAGTATCTGAAAATCAGGTGCAATCGAGTTGAGGGCGAGGATAAAACTGAAGTCGATGTAAGTTTCAAATGCGCTCATGCGCTACATGAAGAGTGTGACAGATATGAACAATTATCAGAGGTATTCATGTCGGCTGTGCTTGACGCAAGTTGGGGCCAAACTTAATTGACAAGACTTGCATACACGATTGCACTATACATGTACATGAATGTGAAGCAATCGCATCAGCGGGATAAAGTAAATAAATAGTTTACATCTAGAGCTCGTGTCCAGGTTTTAAAGAAACAACATACTTAACAGGTTTTACAAAATTCGATAATAAGCCACCGAGGTCATAGTTATAAATGATGTGGGACATAGTATCCGATTGTGGACACAGCCAAGGATTAGTTAGAGCTCTATATAAAGCGGAAAGTAGTCGTTTGGGTTCGAGTCTCCCTTAAGACGTTGACAGTGTGTGGACCCTGAGGATCTGTGAGTCCTTCACTCATAATTGATCAGCTTGACGCTTGGTCATTAGATAGTGGCGCTTAATAAAAGAGACAGAGACCAGAGACAGATTTTCAACTCTAGATGCTGGAATCGAAAGCTCGTTCATCAAGAAAGTTTTTGGTTCATGTATGACCTGAGAAGGACAATCGCATGACCTGTTTGATTAATGACAAGTCCGTGAAACCTGAACTGATTTCAAATACGCTGGTTAGCCAGATTTATCTGTTTTACTAACTAGGAACCCAATTTCAAAGATATTATTTTGCTGAATATGAATTTGATTTAAGGATGTCAGCACAGAGGTTATACGTTTTTATAATGACGTATAAGTTTTTGTTCTAGCGAAATAGTTCTGAATCTCCTGAGTTTTGGCATGTTTGACCAGTTGATACTAAAAGAAAGCTACTTACAGTAATCAAGAAAATTGGAGACCAATGCAAACAAAGATTTGCCTGAAGAATTGGGATAAAAAGCTGAATTCTGCATTTGTACGGAGTGCAAATTGTGACGACCCACAAATCCCATAATATTATAATGTAGTCGGTGAAAGAAATAGAATTATAAAAAAAGCATAATGCCTACTGTGTTACTTGAAGCATCAGGCAACTCAGCCTATGAATCGCCTATTTTCAAAAATGAACTCATCTAAATTTTTCAAGGTTCGGTGTAGTGTGCAGTAGTGGAAATTCAGTTTTGAATGGATCAAGGAGGTGTTTTTTGTCCGTTATTCAAGAATGCACTTCTTCGAAGGCTGTGGACAACTGCTGTACCGACGACGAGTGACTGCCTGGTTTCTTCGGCTGGCCGCTCCGGTCTTCTCTGGCGTTCTTGCAAAACTCATAAACAAATCAATATCACAATCAAATGTTCCATCGCAATGGAAGATTGCCGTGATACATCCAGTGGCAAAGGTCGACCTGCCTGTCGTCCAATCGGACTTCCGGCCAATCTCCATTCTACCAGTTTTGACACGAATGATCGAGCGAGAGATCGTCCATTCCTTCCTGTATCCGGAGTTCATAAGGCCACCAACGTCACAGCTTTTTTGGCAGATCAGTACGCCTTCCGCCCTACTGGTTCTACGACAGCTGCGCTGATTGCAATTCTGCACCACGCAACAGACTTGCTCAGACAAAACAACTACGTCACTCTCATTTCCCTGGACTTTTCCAAGGCCTTCGATTCCGTCCGACACTCCACCCTTGCTCAAAAACTCTCACAGCTCGACATCCCCGACCACATATACAACTGGTTGGTTAATTTTCTAACAGATCGACAGCATGCCACCAGGTTCGGGGGATGTTTGCCAACATTGCGTAAAATCAATGCGAGCGTGGTGCAGGGCTCGGGGGCGGCCCATCCTCGTACCTCGTTGGTGTTTCGGACCTTCATCCTATTCATCCAGAGAATAGAATGGTCAAATACGCCGATGACACCTATCTGCTGGTCGGCGAAAAAATGAGGAATACCATCAGAGAGGAACTGGAGCACATCACGCTCTGGGCCGAGCGTAACAATCTACGTTTAAATTCCAGCAAGTCACGCGAAATGTTGATTGTTCGACGAGGGAACGTCGAGCCCCCTGTTCTGATTCACAACGTGGAGAGGGTGACCTCTATGCGGATCCTCGGAGTTACCATCCAGGATAATCTTCGAGTGACCCCGCACGTAGCCTATCTGAGTTGCTGAGCGCCTGTTCTAGATCTTTATACGCTCTGAGAATACTGCGGTCCCATGGCCAACCACCAGAAGCGCTGCATGGGGTTTCTAGAGCAACATCAGTTCCACGTATCCTGTACGCGGCACCAGCATGGTGGGACTACGCCTCGGGTGAGGAGAGGGAAAGACTCGAGCGTATGCTGCGCCGGATGCGGAGTCTGGGGTTTCTTCCGATGAATTCGCTGACCTTTGAAGAGATGGCGACCAGGGCGGATGGCGGATTGCTGCGGGCAGTGATCAAGAACGAGTTCCACGTTCTACGTGGCCTGTGCCCGCCGGTGACCGAGAGACGCTACAATCTTCGGCCCAGACGGCACCCGTTTGAGCTGCCAGCCAAAGACAATAAAAACTTCATACCTAGAGTCCTCTGTGCTAGTGTTCAATGACTATGTCCAATTGTCCATTACTCATTTGAATATTATGGTCAACTGCGTAATGAGTAAAACTAAACACCTATTATTTTCTATAAACTCTTTGACATTGTAACTGATTGCGGTGTGCAAATCAGAGATATCTTTCTCAATAAACGAATATAATTAGTGACAAGTCAAGCTGTCGAATGAATTGTGTATTTGGCTATCATCTGCATAGAAATGCTATTCTAGTAAAAGATTGTCCAACTATATTTCAGATTGCATGATCTAATCTAGATCATCAATTTGAAATATAGTTGGACAATCTTTCACTAGAATAGCATTTCTAATCTGAACATCTGTAAAGCGCTTCTCACAGCATAGCTATTCAGAAGCGCGACGCTGATGTGTACACATGTCAAGCGCAAGGTACCATTCATGATGCATAATGTAAATAAAGGACGACCAAGCAGCTAGCCCAACGGAACTCCCGGGTTTTATTACAAGGATCTGATCAGCTTGATTATGTCCTCTGCAAACCAGAAGAATTGTTATGTATGTAGTCACTAGTACCGCACTACGTGTATGAAATCTAAACAATATTTCTGAAAGTCGGTATATTTGTCTGTTCCACTAAAAACTCCCGAATGCCACAGTCCAGCGATATAAAATTTTTATAGAACGTCCTCATGCGAATTTACAGGTCAATATAACTTTTTTCAGCTCAAAATTTCGTTTCGTTTGCGAGATATGAACATTTTAAATTTACATAAGTTTACATCTAAACCCGTAAAAAATCGCGCCCGCCATTTCTGTTGACGGGCTACGTTATACGAAGGCGCGGCTAAATATGCCTATCAAACGCATTCGCCTGGTATTTCTTTTAATGGAAACGACTCTCTCCAACAAGCCAAGGCACGTCATTCGAAGTCGGGACCAACTCTGCCTATGAAGCAGGAAAGATATATATAAGGGTATAAGGGTAGAAATACACGGAAGCAATTTCAGGGCGAAGTCATGAAATACACGAAGACCTGGAAGAAAACCAGGCGAGGCCCTGGAAAGTCCGGAAGACTCGATAGATGTCGCCACTTGGCAACGCTCAATGCCTACACTCTTACAGCAGCGTAGACCTACTCCTTTAATATTTTCAATGAGTGACCTCGAAATATAGCGAAGCCGTGATAAATCACGCCTGGAAAAAAATCCGGGCGAAGCCGGAAACAAACGTTAGCTACATATTATTCAAGAGGTTTAAAATATGTGTGCACAGTGTTTCCAACCCATCTTTAACCTTTACTGTAATGAACAATTCAGCGAAGTGTTTTCACCGTAATGACACTAAGACGCTGAAAGGTAGCTTATGCGCCTGTCTTTCACGATTACATATTTCTATCGTGTGAATTGTCTTTATAATTCGTATACAGATACCGAGTAGTAAAGATTTGTTAGTCCATAATAGACACGTGTATCAATTAGATGGGAAAATTGCACAGAAAGAAATCTAAATATGCACAGAAATTCGTTCTAAAATTAATGTCACAGTCATGTCAAATGGGAATTTCATCAGACCCTTCCGAGCATACCCACGCAGCTTCAGAAGTCGAGTTGAGATCAGAAAAGATCATGCTGTTTTAATTTCACGTATATTAAAAGTGACATAATAAATTATTGTTCAGTAGACCTAATTATTGTGCGGTCAAGGTCTCGACTAAGGACTGTACAGTTAATAGAGATAATAGCAATCACCTTGACAAACCTCCTTATCATAACGGTCGGTGAATACAGCGCGTAATGATACTTGAAAACGGTACACACTAGTCAATTGATCCTTCGCATGACACTCAACGCATCCTTGTCTCGAACCTTTTCATTGCTGTATAGGCAACAGGTGAACGCTTAACAGATTCAACGCATCAAGGAACATTCTTAACACGTGGATGTGATAACGTGATAAAGGTAATGCGCATGTTATTTAGACGCATGATGAATCTGAGGTAAGTCTAAGATAATCTTAACCGGACACCTGTTATAATGTTCTAACGAAAAGTAAGAATGGATTAGACAGAAGAAAGGATTCATTGGCGAGAAGGATTCATTGTTAATAGTACATTAGCAGTACACAACATGGATTTTAAGTAGTTAAGAAGACATTAATAGTACATTAGCAGTACACAACATGGATTTTAAGTAGTTGGGAAGACATTAATAGTACATTAGTATTACACAACATGGTTTTTAAGTAAGCTTAGTTAATTAAGATGACATTATATTCAAAACATGGTTTTTAAGTAGTTAGTAAGACATCAATAGTACATTAGTATTACAAAACATGGCTTTTAAGTAGTTAGTAAGACATTAATAGTGCTCCAGTATTGCACATCATGGATTTAAGTAGTCCCAATGCGATTAATCGTACATTAGTATTACAAAACATGGTTTTTAAGTAGTTAGTAAGCTATCGTCTATCTTCGATCTCAATTCATGGTGCTTCACGATTAGAAAGACTTGTTGTACACCTGTATTACAAAACATGGTTTTTAAGTAGTTAGTAAGGGCATTGCGTAGTGCATTAGCCTTACACTGGTGGTTTTTAAGTAGTTAGTAAGACATCAATAGTACATTAGTATTACAAATGATCCGTTTCATACGTAGTTAGCATCATAATAGTACATAGTATTACAAAACATGGTTTCTAAGTATGTTAAGAAGACTTTTTTCATCTGTGATAGTACCACTGCAAATTACAGGGCATAGCTTCAAAAGAAGATTCTTTCTATACCCATTTTGCAATCTATGATCTTTCCCAATGCGATCGTATGATACTATAATTCAAGCCATAATAGCCATTGCGCTAGACTAACGCTATCGTCTCTCTTCAATCTCGATTCTACGTGCTTCACGATTGCTGAACTTGTTGTAACCTGTCAACTCGAGTGGATCATAATCTGTTGGATGGGCTTTGCGTGTTTGCACAAGCCTGCCAATGGTGACTCTTATAGTTATCTGAGCAATGTTTGCTAACCTTAAAATGCTCCGTTCTTAAATACTTTTAGCATCGTAATAGGCTAGCGCGGAGGACGTCTCTGATATGTTTGATCTTTGAGCAACGCTCAATTAAAATTACAGTTACATGATTGCACTGAAGAAGTTCTGTCCCATTATGCATCTGTGTCTTTCCAATGCACATGGACACCAAAACAATACTTTAGACAACTGCTTGGAACTGCATTTGATATCGGCGATTCAAAATAATTGAGATTAAATTAGAAATTAATTAATTCTTCTGATACTAACTGTCGTCAGCAATTGTACATTTTCACATGCTACTGTAACGGGCCCGCTTTTGTTTATGTTTTAGCCAGTTCACTCGGCTAACTTCTCACTGGAAGAGCTCCAGGCTACAATTTGTATATGATGATACTCAGCTAATTCTTCCATTCGATAGATCCTCGTTGAATAGTTCTCCAAGAAATTTGCTGCTGCTTTTTGTGATACTCAGTCATTGACGGTCAGAATACAGCAAGTTTCTTCTGAATCCTTTTGAGATCGAAATCTTCCTATCTGGTAGACTACAAGTCAACATCACAAATTTAATTTGTCTGTTCGCTTAGCTGGGTTAATTGACGATCGTTCTAAGCACACACGTTATTTGTCCTTTACTTATTACTCCAACATGCCCCTCTCTGATCATGCTAATACCTTATGCAAATCAGTTCACTTTTCGCATTCAGGATATTCGTAGAATCAGATATTGAGTGCCTCAAACAGCCATAGTCTAACTTGTAACTGCTTAAGTTTATTGGCGTTTTGATTACTGCAACTTATTTCTCATCGGGTTTTTTAAAAGAGATTTACACAAACTACTAATGGTTCAAAAAGTTTGTAGCAACTGCCACATTGAAAATCCTTAAACATCAACATATTACATCAATGTTGCATTCTTTACAGTTGCTGCTCATCGAACAAGCAACTCGGTATCTTATGCTTCGCAAAGAGTTGCATTCTATGTCCACTTCTTACTCGCTTCATTCAATAGGTCTAGGCGAAAAGTAGATGGATTAGAGAGAGATAAGGAAAGGATTGATTTCCATTTTCACGCCCTGCTTCAGCTTTGGTATTTTAATGAATGAATTAGATAGCACGAGCACGTGATGAAGACACCAGGTTTATGTTTCACTAGTAAACCACGATAAATAATAATAGTTTCTTTTTTTACTGAAACCGTTAGCGTTCATTTTCTAGAGAAAAAAACATATGAAGCAATGACACCGAGATGGACAACTTGAAAGGTTTTCGAGAATTTCTTCGAAATCTCTTATTAACCAGCAGGGACTACGCTTTGCTCCACTGCGGAAGTTCGTTTGAATTACCACTTCAGTATGTGATAGCAAACGCAACCGATGTGGACATCATGTATATTTCAACAGACATCTGCGCTGTACCAGTTAATATATCAGCACCTCGGAAATTTCAGGGTAAGACGCTCATAATTAATACGAAAGACACATATCCAGGATTTGCGAGATTGTTCTCACCCGATTTCAAACGGCTGTACTGCAGAGAGGAGAGCATTTTTAAGCATCACTACAAACATGGCCCTGCATGGACAAAGAAGCTTGTTAGTTTAAAGCATACCGCAATCATCGGGTTCATTTGGGAAGCTATCGGCACTTCTCAGTCTAGAGCTATACCTAGACGACTTTCAGAATTGAAATTAGACAGAGTTCCAGCTATCTGTTGTCCTTGCTGGCCGGCAGAGGCTGATGAATGGAAAACCCACAATAGACCAAACGGTTGGCCTCCATTGGATATTATAGATAAAATCGTTGCGAGTGGATGTTATTTTGTTGCGAAACCACATCACAGCAATCCCAATGATGACACACAATGGAGATTTTCGTTTTCTCAGGCAGAAGTAATACTGATTCATAGTTGGACGGATGTGCAGAAGTATATTTATCACATACTTCGATTGATAAAGGGCGAAATTGTGAAGGCATGCGGAGGATCAGACGAAACCGTTCTTTGCACATACTTCTTTAAAACATTGATGCTTTGGGAATGCGAAAACAAACCAAAAGACTTTTGGGATGTGGAGAATGTGGAAAAGTCAATTAGCGAATTATTGTGCATAATGATTGGATATTTGATTGATGGATGTTGTGCAAACTATTTTATTCCAAAGTGCAATATGATAAGTGCCACAACAGAAAGAGTTGACTTCTCCAAAGAAATTCAGCTGCTGCTCGATTACGCGCTGTCGGACATTACCAAAATAACAACCAAGTGGCCGAGAGTATATCCAAAGCATGCGGAAAGCCTGTTAGAGGTTGCTATATCGGATAAATTTCTTCTGAATGCTAATTTGATGCAGTTACGGGATAACTATTTGAATCCACTGTATCCAAAAACAAGAACCCATCTATTGCAACAATTAACAGAAAAGAATTTCCTACTTTGGCGCCAAACGAGTGATCTTTACAGTGGTATACTGAGTCATCTTCAGTCTATGAAAACGCGTTGTCCAATAAGAAAATGCAACTTGACACGAGTTGCGCTTTCTCACTTTATGTCGTCTCTAAAGGAGAATGGCGATGAATGTTCGAAGGTGTCTCTGTCAATTGGTGAATCTGTATACGAGGGCTTAGAGCGTTTCACCAGGGCCACTGATTGCACATTTGAGTCAAGTCGAACGTCTAAGGATAACTGTGTTTTGAATTTCAAGGACAACATCCGACAGTCTCCTCTCAACACCCCAGTCGAATCCAATATTAGTACACACCAACGATTTGTTACCTGCTATAGCCGTCTGGTAGAAAGTGAACAGGACGACATAGAAAGTAAAATAAATATTCCAGTAAGTGATAATTTAAATACATTTGTTAATAGAATATTGCATAATGCACTTGCAATAGCATCCGATGGTGTAACTATTACAACGCGTATCATCAGCTTGGCTTATCTTGCGAATTTCTACTACACCGCTTTACAGGATTACGAAACGACGACTTTAGTTTGTGACTCGGTCACCATGGCCTTCCCTGAAGGAACTATGGCCGCTGAAAAGAGCGATCTATTGTTTCATTTATTTCTAACGAACGAATTATCTGCAATATTCGACGAACATTTTCGAACCGTTCTGGGATTTGTTACTCTACATCGATCCATTGTTCCTTCGTTACAGGATAATTCATCTGTTTTAGTTCGAATATGCCCTGCTCAGTTTCTGAAGTATCTGAAAATCAGGTGCAATCGAGTTGAGGGCGAGGATGAAACTGAGATCGATGTAAGTTTCAAATGCGTTCATGCGTTACATGAAGAGTGTGACAGATACGAAATTTTATCAGAGGTATTCATGTCGGCTGTGCATTACGCTAGTCGGAGCCAAGCGTAATTGTAAGTGAACACGACTGCATTAGGCTATAGGCCCTACATGAATGTCAAGCAATTGCATCAGCGGGATAAAGTAAATAAAATAATAGTTGACAGCTAGAGCTCGTGTTCAGATTTTAAAGAAACAATATACTTAACAGGTTTTAAAAAATTCGATAATAAGCCAACAAGGTCATAGTTATAAATTATGTGGGACATAGTATCCGATTGTTGACACAGTCACCGATTAGGTAGAGCGCTATATAAAGCGGAAAGTAGTCGTGCGGGTTCGGGTCTCCTTTTAGACTTTGACTGTGTGTGGACCCTGAGGAACTGTGAGTCCTTCATTCACAATTGATCAGCTTGACGCTTGGTCATTAGATAGTGGCTCTTAATAAATGCGTATCCGATAGCGAATAATTGGCTGGGACGAACCTCAACCAATAGGTAGAGTTGTCGCACTTGAAAATTAACCAAAGCTTTGGCTAGTCTTGTCCACATAATTACAATCGCATGGAACAAATTATACATTAACATATTATACAGCATCCATTTTTCAAGAGCATATTTAATAGATTTTAAGACCAAGACGATACTAGGCCTACTCTGTGGCTGACGTCTCCCTCTCTCTAAACCGAGTCAACTTCCTTAACTTAATTCAAATTTGAAATATAAATATTAGATGTTAAACATACATTTTAGAAACTAGATTTCCACCTACCTACAACATGCGGTTGCTCTCTCGCAGCTAAATGTCTTGATCCTCTTGCGCCTGCTGTTAGGATACATGCATGACATATTTAATTTGTATGTGCATCATGATAAGGCGCTTAGAAGTAATCGGAATAGATTCGATTACATTATATAAGTAACTGTATTGAAATAAAATAGCTTTGAATGTGACGATATGATTAAAAGGATGTCATGATGATGGCTATGATATGATGGTTTGAGGATGGAGTTTGTGGCTAATTCTGCAAGCCTTTATTGTGCAGGCGCTCGTGAAACTGCAAACTCTCGACAGATTCCCGACACAGTCAGCACGATTATAACATACTAACTTACTTACGCGTGTTTTTCTTGCGTTATAAAGAGCTGTTCAATGCTTGCAAGCTTGGGAAATTCGCATAACCACAGGTAATGCCGTCATATAGGCTGGTGGTTTACCTGCAGAACGGAGGCTTACATCAGTCGCAATGTAAAGCGGTAAGCCTACTTGCTAGCTGAGCAAAGCATGGTGTGCTCTGATTAGAAATCAGAGCATGACTGCAGAGTAAAGATTATTATTGTTACATGCCCTTGCAACGCCATTTAGAGTTGATTGGAAAATGTTGAGAATATCCTAACTCTTAGTTCATTTTTTGTGAAAAAAGAGTAGATTAAGAATGTTCCCAGTAGTAGTAAACCAGTTCTTAACGAAATCGTTTGGCAGCTGAGGCCGTTGACGTCTTCTGTATATTTGGTTATTTTCACTTCTTTCACTTTTGGTGTTTCTGCTCATCTCCTCTGCGTTGGTTGATGTTATTGTTCGTTCTTGCTGTCTCTTCTTTCGCTTTCGTCCTTTTGATGTTGTCAGGTGTTACCGATGTTTCTTTGTTGTTTTCGGAAAAATTTCGGGTGCTTTTGAGGTTGATCCCTGCCCCGCCGGCGTGCGCGCCAATTTTTGCTTACCCGGTACGTTAATTGTTTTGGTTTTTTGGGTTTTCGTACGTCTTTTTCTTTGCTTTCTTTCGAATCGTTTTTCTGCATGTTGCTGCCTTCTTTGCATTTCTTTTTATTTTTGTTCTTTTTCATCGTTTTCTGTTGTGCCTGTCCTTTCTTCATTTCTGGTTGTATTTTCTTCACGGTTGTTTTGTTTTCCTCTTGCCTTCGACGGCGCTGCTGCCCTTCCGGTTGGAGGTCTCCGGCCAGTTGGTAGGCACTTGCTGCATTCCCGGATACGCTCCCCTGGACGTCCTTCGACAGAGTGGTACCGTTTAGCTCCAGCTTCCTCCAGTCGGTCAGGCGCTGCATCGTTTTCGGCTGCATTTTGAGCGAGAGTTGATCGTCGTTGCTTTCGACGGGTCACCACTCCGTTTTCCGGCTGGTCGATCGTCTCTCCTCGATCTGATGTTTATTTTGGCGATCGGTCTACTTGATTCTCTGCGGGCCCAAAACGCTTCAGAGTTCGTCTTCCGTCCGCCGCAGTTCGCCCTTGCGCACTTGGCCACCGACCCCGTCCTCCCGGGAGGAGAAGGAAGGTTCGGCTGAAGCTCCCTCGCCACGTCAAGGCGTACGCATCGGACATTTACACCGACCAAGTGACTTGTGAGGCAGTCACCCGGCCGGCGCTCCGAGGGAGAGAGAATGTTCCCAAGTTCCAAGTCCCGAGGTTGAGCGCCTACTGTCCTGGTAATTTAAGGGGTCTATGGTACATGCACACATCTAGATACGCTCCTACGTAAGTGCGTACGTTCATGCAACTATACACACAAATATTTAGCCAACTAGTCGATGAAATATTTCGTCCGCACGTCATTCTGAATTACTGTTTTTGCTTGAAGTTATTGTCACAAAAGAAAGTTCTGCGCTGAGACTTCGTCGGGCACGTCTACTTTGTTCGCCGGTCGGGCGTGAGCCAGATCTAATCACATCGTCCTCGTTGCGCGTCGTTGCGTGTATGTATGTTTGTATGCATGTATTTATGTGGTTATATGTATGTATGTATGCGTGTGTGTATATATATGTAAATGTGTATATAATTGTGTATGCGTGTACGTATGTATGCAAGTATTCATGCAATTGTACATGAACGTATGGGTGTTTGTATGTATGTGTGTTTGTATGTATGTGTATGTATGTATGTAAGTGTGCATGTATGTATGAGCATATGTATGTATGTGGGTATGTACGTGTGTATGAATGTATGTGTGTATATATGTATGCATATATGTACGAATGTATGTATGTATAGGCCCTAAATTATACGTATGTGTATCTGCATGTATGTATTATGCATGCATATATGTATGTATGTGCGCATGTATGTATTTGTGTATAATATATAATGCATGTATGTATGTTCGTATTTATGTATGTATATTTTTGTGTTTTAAGAATCTCACGAGGACGCTTAGCATGGCAATCTAGACAAAAATATGGGACTATAAAGGACTATAGCAGTCTAAACAGAACACGACAAGACAGACTCAGTCTTGGGAATCGCTGGCAGAGCGGCAGAGGTAGTAACATACCTGACGACCTAGTTATAAATGTTACTGCCTCTTTCGAGGCAAATAGAGATGAAACAGATGCTTTTATAGGCACTCTGCTCTCCAAGGCAGATGATCAACGTAAGAATTGTGACATTGACCCGGTATTAACATAACAGCGTATCCATAAAATGGCCAGGTGTTTATGGCTCTGCTGCACGCTAATGAAACAGTGGGCAATACAATAATTCTTTTGTGGACACACAGATCGCATTTAGGCGACATATCTAATCACTGGTAATTGATTGTATCTTCTCTGAACTAAACAGACGATTCTCTGACCATTTCTAGTCCGTTCTGAAATATGCAGCTCTAGTAGTGGCCAATCTACCAGCATTTTCTCAATCCTCAGCATTTACTCCACTGGCCTAGTTCAAAACCTCTAGCAGACACGGCATTGGACGAACAATACGAGTAACGCTCATTTACTCAAGGCTTTTCATGAGCTCTCGCCAGTTCAGAGTATTGACAGGAAGCAGAACAGCAGGTGTTTTCCATTTGCTTAGGCAATTCGTATATACAATATTATTATACACACGAGCATGCATAAGCCCCTCATACGAATTTGAGCACATATCACTTTAGTTTCTATAGGACTGCAGCATGCGTCACGAAAGATATATTCAAAGCGTTAAGAATAAAAGCTGAACAGTGCTACTTTGAATCTGAGTTTATTGAACATTCCAATGACCTTTGGAAAACCTGTCGAGTTATTAGGTCAATAATCAATAAAAATACATCCGAAAATGTTATTGATGCCCTATGCATTGCTGGAACTAAAATCGTTGATCCTAGTATTATGGCTGAGAAATTTAACAACTATTTTACTGGTCTTGCACAATCCCTGCAGGGTTGACAAATTACCCCCTTCCAGTAATTCTTTTGACAGATACCTAAACTGTCCGAGACCCAACTCTTTTGCAGTCATTCCAACAACTCCTACCGAGCTGGTCTCTATAAGCCACTCCTTGAAAACCACACACAGTACTGGCCTTGATGAAATTGATCCATCTATCATGCATTCTATTGTTGAAGATGTAGCTATTCCCCTTACAAATATCTTCAATTGTTCCCTTTCTACCGGTATAGTTCCTTCCGCGCTTAAACTGGCCAAAAATTGTACCCATCTTTAAACAAGGCACTCATGATGATATTACCAACTACAGACCTATATCAATCCTCCCATATTTTTCTAAGATACTTGAAAAACTTATGTATAATAGACTATACGACTATGCTACCAGAATGAAAATAATATACCCCTCCCAACACGGTTTTCAAGCTGGCCACTCTACATCAATGGCACTTTTGAAGATACAATACAACATCTCCACTGTAATTGACAATAATGAGTTTTCCATAGGTAGTTTTCTCGATGTTGCCAAGGCATTCGACACTGTCGACGACGGTATATTATTTGCAAAACTTGAGAATATTGGGATCCGGGGTATAAATCTATGTTGGTTCAAGAGCTATCTTACAAATAGACAACAACTTGTTGTGTGCCAGGGGCGCTTATCTAAACTAAGATTAGTCAAATTCAGAGTTCCTCCTTGGTCCTCTACTCTTTTTGTTATTTATCAATGACCTTCCAAATGCTTCAAATCTTGTAGATTTTATACTTTTCGCCGATGACGCTAATGTATTTATCTCTGACAAAACTTATGAAGGATTGTTCCAACTAGCGAACCAGGAATTACAGAAAATTGCAGATTGGTTTCAAAGTAACAAGTTATCATTAAATTTAAGTAAAAACTAGTTACATTCTTTTTTGTTCATATAGAAAACAAACTCCTTCCTTACAGGGCGTAATTCAAGTTGGCAACTTTCTAATTCCCCAAGTAATATCGGTTAAGCTTCTAGGAATCCACTTGGATCAACACCTAACCTGGAATATTCATATATCTCACATAGCCTCTAAGATCTCAAAAAACGTGGGTATATTATCACGTATCGCGTATATACTACGTAGTACTATCCGCTTACGGTTAAATCTGTACTATTCACTCGTTCATCCCTACTTGTCATATTGCAATATGGTCTGGGCGTCCAATTATGCCTCTAGACTAAAAAGACGTGTCCTTCTGCAAAACAAAGCTGTTAGAATAATCTCAGGGTCGTTTGCATATGAGTCCACCGCTCAAATTTTCTATAAATTCAAAATTCCGAAACCTGAACAGATTAAAATTATCCAAATCTGTGAGTTAATATTTAAATATAGGTCACATGCGCAGCCACCGACTTTTGATGGTTATTTTCGCTCAACCTCAGAGATCCACCGTTACGAAGTAAGATCTGCTGAAAACTTCAGAGGGATCTCCACTCGCACCAACTCACGACGATTCTCTCTAAAAAATGCTGGCCCTTCAATATGGAATGATCTCCCGCTCCAACTCAGAAACGTCCATAGTTTCTTTTTGTTTAAAAGCCAACTACGCGTGTATCTCTTCTCTCCGGTTATTTAAGTTTATTCTGTGTGCACGTTAGTTAACTAGTTAAGATTTGTTCATTAATAACTCATTCTTTGTTCCCTGTCTTGTAAAACAGAGACTTATAGATATTTCCCGACCACCTTATTATTAGCATTACTGTACTCTATGGTGACCCTTGTCAGCGGGGCTTAGGCCCTCTCTGTTTGAACCAACATCATCATTGTTTATCTTGTCTCTTGTCAAACCTTTTGTTCAACTGGTTTCAATAAAAGCGTGGTTATGGTTAATATATTCTATACTGTACGAACTGCAGCTCGCGTGACGGAAGATATATTTTATACTATCATGTGCCTGACTTGCAAAGCTAGTAGCCGCCCAACACACTGCAGAAAGCCGTAAGAAGGCCAGCATTTGAGCATTTTCTCTCAAACATTAACATGCAACCGTAAAAGACAGGCACCGCTTGAAATCTCTTATTTTGACGGCAAACTTCAGAAGATACTCGAGGAAGCCTGTGGTACCACTAACACTGGCATGAGTCTCAATATCACGCGATATACATCTTTTTCTCTGTCAGTGACGTTAGATACATGTTCCAATACACGGTAAGTAAAGTTAGCATTTAAATTATCCGGCAGACGTTCAATAATATGTAATTCGTAATAATTAAGTAGATAGTTTAAGCTTATTCTTAGTAATTACTTCACAATATGCTATGTATTATATCGAGTGTCTTGGCTTTTGGATTATTGGCACTAGACACATACACGTAGATCTACCTCTGTAGAAAGTCAACCATCTAATTGCCTTTACTGACTTGAAGGGTAGTATGGTCGCCGACTGATTAGGGGGCGTTGTATGCTGTTCTCTCGTCTTTTCGTGTTTTTTTGGGTCTTCAAACTATAACATTAGTTTTCGTAGGTGATGAATTCGTCGTCGAGGTTCTATAAAGAAGGGGATAAAGATAGCGTTGCAAATTATCGGCCTATTTCGATCCTCCCGTATTTCTCCAAATGATATGAAAAACTTATGTATAGCCGCCTCTGTAACTATGTCGACAGTCTAAAACATCACCTCGGCCGATCACGGTTTCCATTCTGGTCATTCTCCCACAGTAGGGGATTGGATGACATCTATATACTATTTCTGCCAGTCTGGTCATATCGTCCAACAATTGTTCCTCGGGCCTTGAAAGCTGCCAAAGTTGTGCCTAGCTATAAAGAAGGGGATGGCGCAAGACATGATCTCCAACGCTATTGATAACAACGACTAGTACTCGGTGGGGTATTTTTTGATCTTTGTAAAGCGTTCGACACTGTCGACCATAAAATACTAATTAAAAGACTTGAAAGTTATGGAATTAGGGCCATTCCTCTCAAATGGTTCATAAGTTATCTCGAGAATCGCACTCAAAATGTAACAGACCGTCGGCAAATGTAATGAATAAACAGTTTGTCATAATTTTGGGTATAATCTTGGGAATTGCATTTAAAATGTTCAGAAGAGTGTTATCAATTAAAAAAAACCACGTTGCCAGTTTTTTAATTTGGTTCCGAGTGCATATTTTGGAACAAATTTACGGAAATGAAATGGCTTGCGTTGTACTGAATATGACTGCAATATCGTTCAAAATGTTTTCGTAGTTATTAAATAAAATAAAATAAATGCGAACGAACTTGTCAATTTTATTGACATTTTAATACAACATTATAAACAAGTACATTAGTTGAGCATTGTAGATAGATTTTGCAGGTCCATAATTATGCGTACACCTCGACAAACGAACCATAATAATCGGCGCTAATTAGTTTTGGTGTCGAATATGGCACCATACACCGTTTCGACACGGTTTTGGGATGCATTTTGGTACAGATTTAAAAAATATAGCCAGATACAGCACAAGTTTATCAAGTTCTACTTTTTATCTATTTGTCCACCAATTTTTTCAACCCTCGGGTTCGATTTGGGTGGAGTTATTTTCGAGTATCTACGGTAGGACCCAATAGCAATTTTCTTGCAAATGGTACCAGAGGTCAGTGTTATTTCTATCAACTGTAAATGTAACTGAAATCGCAAAATAACTGAAAAATGTCTTGCAGTTAACTGTAACTGTAACTGAAACTGAAAAATACTGAATCCTACTCTAGTAACTGAAACTGTATAGTAACTGAAAAACGAAAACTGTTTAACTGAAAAATAACAAAAGTTAACTGAAAAATAAAACATGAGTGTTTTTCCTACTTACTTTTTGAATGGTAATTCTACTCTAGTCTACGGTCAGTTTTCTATACTATAAGCTTGCCTTTAGGACAACTGTCTCACTCTTATGATTATGACTGCTGTGGAAGTCGCACAGACAGGAATCTGAATCCGTCTCTACACTTGGGACACTGATGTCCTGCTACTAGCACTTTGCAAGGTGACACAACCTGCAATTACCATGGACAGTTGGGCACCAAAGAGCGCCATCACACAGTTCTACTGTAGCCGATCTATGATCAACTTGATCCAGAGAAAGCAGCGGCTTTAATTAACAGGCATGCCTTGACAGGGTGTGACACAACTGGACACAGCTGGAAAAGGCAAAAATGATGCTTTGCAGCATTCCTTGCATCAAGCACTGGATGGGCCCTCTGTTCTTGCAGCACTGGATGGGCTTGGAGAATGTCTGGCAGAAGAATTCTTGTGCACACTCTTCTGTCCCAGAAAACTACAGGTAACCCCGCCGAGTAATCTCAGATGGCATCTCTTCAAAGCACTGAAAATTGAACAAGGAATAGACACTCTCCCACCAACCCATGGTGCTTGGTTGGAACATATCAAGCAAGCACATCATAATATGCACAAGCTAGTGTTTGGTAACAGGACCTACATCAGATCATTCTCGACCCTCTGCAGCTTGGATGGCAACTGCAGGTGGTAGGCTGCTATGAATACTGAGCAAAGACGCTTCAACCTCTGAGGCATTTATGCATTTGGAACATGTTCACGAAGATGCTCGTGGAATCAACACACAGTCTTGTCTGCACTGACTGAACTCTGCCACTGCACAGGACACGAGGACAAATGTCACAACACACAGCCAATATCAGATGGACAGAATGTAGAAGAGGAATAATGACAATGAAGTAAATTTATATGGTTGCAACTGCAATAACAATTATCCTACATTCCCCAACTTGTTTTATTTGTCATTTCAAAATTTCTGAGTTTCTGAGATGCAAAATAATCATGCACAGTGCCCTATTACTATTTAGAAACATATTCAAATTGAATATGTAATCATTCTGCCTATTTTAAGTTGCCATTTGGCATAGTTTTTAGAAGAAACCACATGATTAAAATTTCGTTTCGGATCCCATTTTTGAACATATTTTGAACATATCAATTTTTTTCATTTGGAACCTGATAATTGTTGAATACCTGAGCATCTTCAATGTAGATTAATTCTTGGAAACGGAGTGGACGCCTTTAAAACGTATCATACGTAGATTACACCGTTCAAACCAAATTATTACCGAATCTATTCGAAAAGTCAGTATATTAACGGAAGTATACATAAGCACAGACATCATAAATGGTCTGACTAATTTGCAACTGACCCAGATGTTGTTAAGTAAGTAGTAGTGCAAAGATTTATGAACGATAACGGAGTAGACATTATTTCAGGTAACAGCAGAAAATAATTCATTTAGCCACAATAAGAATTGTACTGTTTCATTTAATGACAAACTTATTAAATGAAAGGCGTTTCAATGCTGTTTCCGAATCACATTAAGTTTTTGAAAAACCATCATTTGTAGTCGTATTTCTATAATGTTATTTTCGACCCTGTGTGAAAGTGACGGTAACGGTGTGGACAATTTTCAAATTCAAACGCAGCAGATAAAATAAACAGTAAGCATTATATCCAAAATAACCACGTAAACAAAAATCTCCTCAATAGTAAATTCATAGAAATAATTGATTTGAAATACTTATGGCAAGTTTTATTTTAAAAATCGTCGTGACAACAGAAATGTCTAATTGATCTAATAGCAGAAAATGACTCACTTACGAACCCCTTTGTCAGAGGTGTTTATTATAGTGGTTGTACTTCACGCTAGCCGTAGTAGGCCTAAGACATGAGGAGAGCCTCAAGTGTGGGACATGAACTTCACAGTTAAGCGGCAACCGTTAATGTGTTAATGTGACGTAGGCTAGGGCCAATATCACGCGTCGGCGCATTTTATGAATGGACTAAGTGTACGATGCTAGAGGTATTGGATTACGCGCCCAAATTAAAGGCCACATGTGAGGGCAAACGTCAGAGTTAGCTGCTGGGTGGAGGGTCTAGACTCTCGACTGCCTAAGGCAATAGGTGAAAGATTGATACTGAAAAGAGATTTGGACTGCCTAGATATAATGAAAAAGAGGTTTAAGGCTGTGGGAAGGTTAAGAAGGGCTAGGTTAAACAGATTGCTTAGCCTTGGCTTTGATTTCGTCACAGCCTCACGCCTCCATAGATATGGGCATTAACTATGACTTTTTCTGCGTTCTCGAATCATACCGCAAGTTTGCTTCGGATATTTGCAGTATCAATCATTACATAAGCACCTTTGATCTTGAAGCGCGGGTGCCAAATGCACTTCACTTTAAACATCTTTGTATGTAGGCTTACACCGAGCACTTCTACACATCAAGAGTCATCACCCACACCATAAATCATTTCAATATATTTCCTAACCTCTAACAGCATCTTCGCTACCTTTTCTTCCTCTTCTTCAGCTACATCACTAGGCCTACACCTATCATAGTTTTGTATCATCTGCATTGTTACCCTTTGCCTTGTGGATCCATATTAGCCCTTTCTGACATGCTGGCAACTTTATGTCGTATTAAACAAGTTAATTAAAAGGCAATTCTTTCTAGTAATTCCAATACTTGAGATAAGGATTGGATGACACAAAAACTTTGAGCTGGTCTGCAAGAAGCGATAAATAACCTTAGATGTAACATAAAGATAGGTTCATCTGAATTTCACTATAACTCACAACTATTCTCTTGGTCAGTGGACTGAATGATGCTTCTAAGCTCGGTGGTACATAAACAAGTTTTTATACAAAGTGAGGTAAAATATTGAAGCCAATGAGCAGTGGCGTAACAACCGGGGCCTTTGGACACCCGAAGCTCGGGCCCTTGCCCATTAAATTAACACAAAATGCACGTCTGCTGCTAAGTCTGATTTTAGTTATGAAATTCGCTAGATGTCGGTTCTTTGCATCAAGGTAGGCCTCCTGAAAAGCATGCTCAGTCATACTGCCATAATGTTACATTTTTCCTAACGATTGCCACGAAAAAGAGGAAAAAACGAAATGAAATGTTTTTACTTAACCTTCTTAACCTTCACAGGACCAAAACATTTTACGAAACGTCGGGGTCGAAAAGGGGTAATGTTTTACCCCACCAGAATTTATTTGTAATATCTTAGCTCACAGGTAAGCTACCATAACAAATGAAGTGTATAATTTAATAGTTTCAAGGTCAAGGAATCCAATTCTCGTAGGGTCAATAGTGTGCTAGTGTTACCTTCCAAGATGGCGGCCAATATGGCCTCCAAAACACAAATAAATATATATCTCAGCTTATAGGTATGTTACAACAACAAATAGAGTGTATAATTAAGTAGTTTCAATGTCAGTCAATCGATTGCTCATAGTATCATTCGTGTGGGAATGCTACTATCCAAGATGCCGGGACAAAATGACCGCCAAAACACATAAATATGTATTCCTCAGTTCAAAATAAGTTACACTAACAAATGTAGTATCAAATTTAATAGTTTCAAGATCAGCGAATCGATTTCTCGTAGTGGCAATAGTGTTGGAATGCGACTATCCAAGATGGCGTCCAATATGGCCGCCATAACACACACAAAAATGTATATCTCAGCTCATAGGTAAGCTAAAGTAACAAATGAAGTGTCGAATTTAATAGCTACAAGGTCAAGGAACTCATTTCTCGTAGTGCCAATAGTGTGCGAGTATTACTTTCCAAGATGACCGCCAATATGGCCGCCAAAACACAAATATATATCTCAGCTCATGGGTAAGCTATAATAGCAAATGCAGTGTCAAATTTTATAATTTCAAGGTCAAACGGCCTTTTTTCGCAGTAAGAATAGTGCTGGAATAATACTGTCCAAGATGGCGGCCTATGATGCCGCAAAAACAAAATATGCATATCTCAAGCTCTAAGTTTAGCTAAAATAACAAATGAAGTGCCAAATTAAATACATTCAAGGTGAACATATCATATCTTGTAGTGGCAATAGTATGGGAACGTTATTACCCAAAATGGCGTCCATTCTGGCCGCCAACTGCAAAATATGAGCTGAGATATAATAATTTTTTCTGTTTTGACGCTATATTGACCGCCATCTTGGAAAGCAGCACTCGCACGCAATTGCAACTACGATAAATCAATTTCTTGACCTTGAATATATTAAATTTGACATTTCATTTGTTAATCTATATTACCTGTGAGCTGAGATACACATAGTTTTGTGTTTTGGCGGCCATATTGGCCGCCATCTTTGGCAAATAAAACTCCCATACTATTGCCGCTACGACAGATCGAATTCCTAACCATGAAAATATTAAATTAGACACTTCGTTTATTATTCTAGCTTGCCTATGAGCTGGTATATGAATTTTTTGTGTTTTGGCGGCCATATTGGCCGCCATCTTGGAAAGTAAACTCTCTACAGTTATGCAACTACTAAAACTTATTTTTGGTAGATTTAACACTTTATTTCTGATTTTAGGTTACTTCTGAGCTCAGATATTTTAAAAATATATTTTCCCTAGTACGAAAAAAAAACGACGTCGAAGATCAAAAGGGGTAAATTTTTACCCCATGACACTTTGGACTCAAAAATCTTTTCCCCACAACATGACATCATGGTGGTTATGCTGTCAGAATATGACTGGGGTCTTAACTTGTAGAAACATGAAGCGTCAAATTACAACTCCCTACAGTTGCTCCGCAATCAACATCCAAATATCAGTCAGTGTTATTTCAGTTTCAGTTTACTTTCCAGTTTCAGTTTTAGTTTTGCTTTAACTTTCCAGTTTAGTTTTAGTTATATTTTTCAAATCTGTTCAGTTTTAGATTTAGTTTCAGTTTTCAGAACTTTTCAGTTTTAATTTAGTTCTATAAACATTCAACAGAAGCAATTGAATTATAATTTTTTATTAATGACATTCATTTTGATTAGCAAGAACAACATATCTTATAAAATTCATGCTTTCATGCTACTGAGCTGCAGTTTTATGCACTCGCCGCAATCCGTTGCAGACATGTTCACTGATTTGTCTTCCACAGAGAAAAATTCAATTCAGTTTTAAACTTTCAAGTTTAGTTTTAGTTCAAGTTTTGTACTTTTCAGTTTAGTTTTAGTTCCAGTTTTCATAACTTTTCAGTTTCAGTTTTAGTTTCAGTTAACTGAAATAGAACTTTTCAGTTAACGATAAGGTTACTTTCAGTTTTAGTTAACTTAAATAACACTGCCAAATACCGCTGGGGTAATTATAAACCCCGCTTGGTCCTGCGAAGGCTAACAAGCTTGGGCTTTTGGGACGTCAGGGCGAGTCGGGGGCCCCTGGACTTTGTCCACCCTCATTATACGGTTGCTACGCCACTGACAGTGAAGCAGAAAAAGCTTGGGATTGTTTTAGCATATGTGTGCATAAAAACATAGTGCTGAACAACCAACCAATAGGCGAACTCAAATCCTTGTAGCATCAAGTGGGCAACACCTTTCAGAACATAGAATGCTCAGTTTGTACAAATCATTGGTGATCCAATGGTTGGATAGCTGCATACAGGTATTAAACCCTATCCTAAAATCCATTAAATAAGACACATGACCCGTTTAGAATGCATAGAGTTACCAATATTGAGTCATGTTACTCTTTTTCTAAGTTTACACAAAAATACACGTGTTGCCATTATCTGGCGTACCAAACACGAATCGACTGCTCTAAAGTGATTGAACAATAATTGTTTAACAAGTCGTTCCTCCATATCCAAACAGCCTTACGTCTAACAGAAAGATCGAAACTTATAAAAGTTTTCTCTCAACTAAAAGGCGGTTTATACACGTAGGCTAAGTACCGGAAAATTTTCCTGCGACATATATGCCGCGAGTAGACAAAATACACAAGATGCAGTGGCGTAACGAATGGTTTCAGCGCCCAGAGGCAAGAGTTGATGACTACGCCCCATTTAAATTTCCTTGTTGACTTTAATCGTTCTTGTCATAGTACTGTGTACCACTGAAAGCTAATTTTGCGCCCTCTTGTGCTGCACCCGGGGGCGGTTGCCACCCTATGTCCCTCTTCGTTACGCCACAGACAAATGCACCATATTACCTTTACTGACTGAATGATACTGCCAAAGGGAGAGACAGTCGCTGTGCAATCACATCTTCCCCCGCGTATGGCGCTGCGAAAGAGGACAACCCCGTTGTTGGAACCGATGATTAAATAGGCTATTTCGACGTTTTCGATGATGACGTCGTGAATATAACGACGTTGCCTCCAACTGGGTTGTGCAAGACTGTAATTAAATAATAAGTGAATGTTGTATAATCCTCACGAGAACTTCGCTGACTCTATTGGTGTTCATTTTTTAGAGAGCAAAGAAACGTTAGAATATATCGATCGATGACACTGAGATGGAAAATTCAAAAGAATTTCGAGAATTTTTTCGAAAACTCTTATTGATTGAAAAGGGCCACGCTTTGCTCGGCTGTGGAAGCTCCGTTGAACTACCTTTTCAGTATGTGTTAGCAAACGCAACCGATGTGGATATTATGTATATTCCGTCAAACATCTGTGCTCTACCGATTAACGTATCAGCACCCTACACATTTCAAGGTGAGACATTAGTAGTTAATACGGAAGACACACATCCAGGATACGCAAGACTGGGCTCGCCCGATTGCAAAGGTATTTACCGTAGGCAGGTAAGCATTCTTGAGGATCACTACCAAAATGGCCCTGCATGGACAACGAAGTTATATACTAATGAAAAACATATCGACTTCATCAACTTCATTTGTGGAAATCTCGGCAGTTCTGAGTATCAAGGAGTAAATAGACGTCTTCTGGACATGAAAATTGACAGAGTTTTCGCTATCTATTGTCCTTGTTGGCCGACAGAGGCTGAAGAATGGAAGACCCGCGAAAGACCAAACGGCTGGCCTCCGACAGAAGTTATAGATAAGATCGTTGCGAGTGGATGTTACTTTGTGTCGAAGCCACATCACAGCAGTCCCGATGACAATACTCAATGGAGATTTTCGTTTTCACAAGCGGAAATAATCCTGATTCATAGTTGGACGGATGTTCAGAAGTATATTTATCACATACTTCGACTGATAAAGAGTGAAATTGTAAAGGCATGCGGAGGATCAGACGAAACAGTTCTTTGCACCTACTTCTTCAAGACTTTGATGCTTTGGGCATGCGAAAGCAAACCCAAAGAGTTTTGGGAAGATGAGAATGTGGAGAAGTCAGGCAGCGAATTACTGTGCATAATGATCGGATGGTTGATTGATGGATGTTGTCCAAACTATTTCATTCCAAAGAGCAATATGATATATGCCTCAACAGAAAGAGTTGACTTTACTAAAGAAATTCAGCTATTATTGATCTACGCAACAGCAGGCATAGCTCAAGTAACAACCATATGGCCGAAAGCATATCGAACGCACATGATAGGCCGATTGCAATTCGATTTACCGGAGAAAGTTCTTCTGCACATTAATTTGATGCAGGTACGCGATAATTATTTGAATCCGGTATATCCCAAATCAAAAACCAATTTGCTGGAACAATTAACAGAAAGGAATTCTCTACTTTGGATCAAAACAAGTGATCTCTACAGAGGCATTGTGAGTCATCTTCAGTTCATGAAAACGTGCTGTCCAAAAAGAAAATTCTACTTAAAAAGATTAGCGTTGTGGCACTTTATGTCGTCTCTGATGGAAAACGAAGATGAATGTTCGAATAGGTTTCTATCAATTGGTGAATCGATCTACGAGTTTTTAGGGCGTATTAGCAGCGCTACCACTTGCGAAGTTAAGTCAAGACGAATGCCTAAGGATATCTGTGAATTGCATTTCAATGGCAACTGCCAACAGTCTCCTCTCAGCACCACAGTCAAATACAATATAAGTACACATTCACAGTTTGTTCGCTGCTATAGCCGTCGAGAAGAAAGTGAAAACGGCGACAAAGAAAGTAACATAACAAGTAGTGCAACATCTGATGATCTTACTACATGTATTAAAACAATGGTGCAGACTTTGTTTACAAATGCGGCTGAATATGTAACAACTCCAACTCGCGTCATCAGCTTGGCCTATCTAGCGAACTTCTATTACACAGCTCTACAGGACCGTAATAAGGCGTCTGCGCTTTGTGATACATTCACAAATTTTCCTAAAGGTGCTTCGACGGGTGGGAAGTCTGATCTACATTTTCCTGAACGGGCGTTGCCTTTATTCATGACGAATAAATTATCCACGATATTCGACGAACATTTTCGAACCGTTCTGGGACTTATCACCCTGCATCGGTACATGATTGATTCGCTGCAGGATTACTCTACAGTTTTAGTTCGAATATGCCCTGCTCAATTTCTGAAATATCTGAAAATCCAGTGCATGAGAGTTGATGAACCTTGGGTCAAGGAAAATTTCAAATGCAGTCATGCGTTTCACGAATGTTACGACACTCACGAACTTTTGTCAGAGGTGTTTATGGCGGCTGTGCTTCGCGCTAGTCGTTGCAAAACGTGAGAAGGGTGTCGAGTGTTAGTTAATCCAAGGCGCCGCTGTCCATGGTTAACTGTCGATTGCTGTGTAGTCAACAACTGGCCCTGCACTCCACAACGACTAGATTATGCCGGACTACAATGTTAGTGACTACCTTTATAGTTTGCCACAGGTTTTCCTGTTCTGAACGGTATTGATCAACTCGCTGATATCTTGGCTTTCATCGTCGAGGACGAATTGACTGACTATAATCGACCCTGGTTAGTCTCAATAGTTGTATCGCGCTATTCGGTGTAATAGCGCATAAAATGCAGCTCTATTTTTCTGTTATTTATATGCAAAGTTATAATTGACAATGGTTACCAATTGGGGAAAGGCCTGAAACTAGCGAAAGCGATATTTAATCCAGTTGGAGTTTTAACATTGGTCAGATGAAACAGACTAGACAGCGTTGACTTTAAAACATTGGTGTTGACAGTGTCTTTCTGCGAACTGTGACGCATAAAATGCAGAATTAAGCGGTGAACTGTGGCGTATTTATAAACTGCAGAGTTACGCGAATTTTACGAACGGACTGAGTGGGTGATGCGAGAGGTAGTGTAATACGCGCCATAATTAAAAGCCAACTGTGAAGACGACATCCAGCTTTAGCGAACAATTGGCGGGGTTTTGACTCTCACCTGCATAAAGAAAACCTATGCCGAAGATTGATAACGGTTGCCGATCTGTAAAGGCCTGGAAATGGTGAAAAAGAGGTTTAAGGCTGTGGGAGTTTCATCATTATCTAAGTGAAACAGACTAGATGGCTATCGAGTGCCGCTTTAAAATAGAGGAGTTTACTTTTACGATTACGATAGTTAAGTTTATCTTCAGCTGATTTTTATCACTATGTTCTCGAGTCATACACTTAAGTTTGCTTCGACTATTAATTTTCCAGTATCAATCATGACTCAAATATCTTCGATCTTGAAGCGCCACAGTCAACTGCATTTCACTATAAATATCTTCGCTGTGTAACACTTTATACAATGTTGAGCCTGATGTTACGTAAGGTATAGGCATAATTATGATTAGAACATTCGATGACACAGCGGTGGACCAGAGTCTACTCTTCTATGTTTTTCAGCTTTCAGCGACTTCCAGGCCCACTACTGGCAAATGGTTCAGTCTGCATAACATATATGGTGAGTGGTGACGTCCTCCTGCTGGCGTTTTTTTACCGTCAGCTTGTTTTAAACTGTGTCAGTCTGTATACGCGTAACCGTGTGTTGCGATTTCTGCTTTTCAGGTTCATTCAAATGGGCATGATAACCTATTTACCTCTTGTTGGACGGTAACTTCCCTGAAGCTGCAGACGAGAAAGGCCTTCGAGATTACCTCAAAAGGCGCTAAATAAATGTCAATGCATGTTTACAACGTCTATATAGGCGTTAATTGGTTAGCTTGATATGAGTACACTAGGAAACTTGCATTATAAAGGGCTAAACAATATTTGCACGGTTGGGAAATTCGCATAACCACACTGCAAATGTCAGATAATGCCGCCATAGGTTGGTGGTTTATCTGCACAATGGAAGGCATAGGCCTACGTCAGTCACGAGGCAATGCTCTACTTGCTAGCTGAGCCAAGTACATTGTGTTTTTCATTGAAAATAAAAGCATAACTGCAGAGTAAAGCTATTATATGTCACAGGTCTTTTCAAAGCCCTTTAGAGCTTATTGAAAGGGCTGAGAAGACCCTAGCCTTTATAAACACATTTACGCATGTACTCATGCATACATAAAAACATACATACATACACAAAACCTACGTTTCTAAAATACATACATGCTTAGTTTGCTTACATACAATGTCATGCTTACCTAAGTTCATGCATACCATAGTTGTTAAAAACGGTAAAATCAAAATAAAAAACGAAAAAAAACGGCGTTTTATTGAAAAAAAATACGAAAAAAACGAGAAAAAAAACGCAAAAGAAAATAATTTGACTCTTCTACATCCTTTACTGCATTTTTAAATTAAAAACCTTGTGTACACAATTTAATTTCAATCAGCAAATAACATAACTTTATTAGTAAACACCAAGTAACAGTAATCTACAATTATTTTCTTTTTCATAAGTTTGGTTTAAAAGAAATTGAGAAATTAAAAATATTGAAATCTTTTCAAATTTTAATTGCATACATAAGTCCACATAAATCCATGCAGACATAAGCAATTAAAAACTAAAGTTTGCAAATATAGAGTGTACTTAATTAAAAATTGTAGGTCTACTTACCTACATCATTCTGACTTATATAAGAACTTGATATGGAGTAATATCCGTCAGTTTATCAGTCAATCAGAGATTACTGAGTACAAAGACAACTTCTGAGCAGTTACCCTATGAGAGGCGGTTTACAAATACTTCATTACGATGCGATACGATTTCGCATTTTGGATAACTTAGAAATTCAAATAACTTTTATAATTTTTATTTCCTGTACTGTGCTGTTTATTTCTCAACTGATGACACTAAATAGTGACGTAAATTAGATGAATCCTTGAAAGCACGGAGACAACGTAATAAGGGATATCAGAGAAAAATAATAAGGCTAAACAAATAGTAACAGACAGTAAATAAATAAATAAAGTTACATAAAAAAAACTGAAAAACGGAAAAAACGAGATGAGAAATAAAAAACGAAAAAACGACGTTTTTTGGAACAAAATAAAAACGACAAAAACGTTTTTACAACTATGCTATGTACCGTGTATATATGTACATGTAGGCCCTATGTATGTATATATTATGTAGGCCTATGGATGTATGCATGTTTGTATGTATGTTTGTATGTATGTATGTATTGAGCGCCTCTGAGTAGATATCTTGAAAGGTGCTATATCAAGTTTCATTGATTGATTGATTGATTATGTGTTGTATGTATGTATGTTTGTATGTATGTATGTATGTAACTATGTATGTATGTATGTATGTATGTATGTATGTATGTATGTATGTATGTATGTATGTATGTATGCATGTATGTATTGTACTGTATTGTATTTATTAATGTATGTATGTATGCATGTATATATGCATGTACGAATAGTATGAATAGAATGTATATGTATGTATTTATGCGTGTATGAACTTATGTATGCCTGTTTTCGTATTTTAAGAATATCACGTGGGCGACTAGCATGGCAATTTAGCAGATCTGAACAGAAGCATCTTAAAAAACGACGTTATTGAAGACCACGGCGTTCTATATAGACACAAGTCAAATTCATCTTGCAAATCGATGGCACAGTGGCATATTAGCAACATATCTTTATTAAAGAGCAGACAACGAAGCCAAAAATTTGTAACAACCCACGTCAACTTGACGCAATGGCACATCAAGAAAATGTGTGCAAAATACTAAAAATAAAAGGCTGATTTTGATGAGTTGGCTCTCGAACACATTATAAATAATGGGAATAAACTGGCACGGTAATTGGCTATAATAGTCTGGGATTCCAATTTTTTTCCTTTATAAGAGTTGCAAAATGCCGCGACCAATCCTATACGGCGCACAAGGCTGAGGGATAATGAACTCATTGAACTTACATAGTTGCGGAAGAACAATTATTAAGCAGGGATGGGCATAAAATCCTCAGCGTAAACAGAATTCATCTGGGCTAAAGGTTTTACCCAGGGACATTTCTAAAACATGTGTCATCAAGAATGGCATACTTGACTGCAACCTGGATGTATTGCACAATGTACATGCAATGCAATATAATTGATGAAAACCATATTAGGCCTAACCGTAGAATATACGGAGCAGCGACACTGAGATGGTCAGCCCGAAGAATTTTGCTAATTTCTTCTATCTGTTTCCGATCAGAGAAGCTACGCAAACCTCTTTTTGAAAGTTTACTTGAATTAGCAATTAAGAGTATATTAGCAAATGCAACCGACTTGGAAATCCTGTATGCCTCCGCAACGTCTGTGGCCTAAGAGAACATGCACCAACGTCACAAGAAATTAAATATGAGAGAAAACTTTATCCCTAGAGCCCTTTATCAAAACTTAACTTAATCGGTGATCCTAATGCCTAGGTCTTTTCAACCTCTTTTCTTTTCCTATATTAATGTATTTAACCTGTTTGTACTGAGCTGCGGTTTGCCAGCCTGATTGGTTATAATAAACGAAGATATATATATATATAGATTAGAAGTTAATGCTAAAGACAAACGTCCAGGATTTGCGAGATTGCACCAGCGAGATTGCAAACGGTTGTATTGGAGCAGTGGCGGATGTACAGAGGAGCGAAAGGGACCAGTGCCCCCCCCCTCCGACTAAGTTTGTGGCCCCTGTGGCCCTCTTATAAGGTTTTTTTAGTCTGATCTACTATAAAATGTATTATTATTTAACTTTATACTTTCAAAGGTACGACGTACTTACTTGCTCATACATGATGCATGATCATATGCGATATTGTTTTAATCATGGTTGTTTCGCTTACTTACTTGTCTAGACTCTTAATGATTTTCATGACGTAAAAACTATTCCGGAAGTTATGATATTATTTTTAGCAGCATGTAGCACTTGGTCGTTGTAGTTTCTCATGTATTGGTTAATTGGCTGCAGGATGAGCGATATTTGTTAAATGTTTAATAACCCTAAAAGCGGGCTAGATCTACCGACGATGGGTGTGTCGCATAGAACCGTAGGAAATTTGTATTGGTATAAATGCTAGAGGGGATGTTGCTGGGTGGGGGAGGTGGGAAAATGCAAACAGCACAGTTGAGTTAGAGGTGTCTAGTCAGTGGTTAAATTCAGCCGGATCCCGCCGGATCTGAAATCCGCCACCTGAACCATGACATCCGACACCGAAATTAGTAGACCCATCACCTAAATGTGTTTCTGTTGAAACAATCGACCATATGCACCCTGTTTCACGCATTTTATGCTTATCCGAGTAACAAATGGCGAATAGATTGGTTATAGATTCGCCAGTTAGGCATAAGTTTTAGATATGCAAAGATTTGAAGATTCAACACTTCTGGTTCAATTTAACCATCGTGTCTAGTTATTGTCACATTTAAATTTGTACTATTTTTACATCTAGTTTGTGATATTCTGGGCAAATTGTATCAACTCAACTCCAATCTTCTAGTGTTGATTTATCTGCAGCTGTAGACCTAGTTAAAATGTTAACCACCTGTTTCAAATAAAAAGAGATGAAACAGATGGCTATATATATACTGTAAGCACTCTATTTTCCAAGGCAGATGAACACCGTAAGATTTGTGACATTGACCCGGTATTACCATAACTGCGTGTCCATATAATGACCGGCTGGGCGCTTTTCTGGCTCTGCTGTACGCTGTTGAAACTTTGTGGGGGGGGGGGGAAAGACTTGATATATCGTGACGACGGCTCCATCACGTCTGCTGTGGTATGCAACCAGGGGCGGATCTAGACTTTTTATTTACGGGGGCGATTTCTGTGGGTTCCCATGAGCGATTTAGTCATTATATCAAACGCAATATCAATGTAAACAATTTTAGGCTATACCAAGATTTTTGCAAATAAATGCCAACTGCAAAGGTAAATGTAGGCTAATAGACTAGGCTACCTATAGACCTTGTAACGGTCCCCTATATTATAGTTTTTAGACTATAATAGGGTATGTCCTGATCGTGAACACGTGTTACATTTATTGTCTCTATCAATCGTGATTGGTTGAATGTGTGTCATGTTTTACAGTTCAACCAATAAAAATCAAGTCAACTCAGTTCGTTTTGAATATTAATGATAATTAAATGAATATGTCAATTATTACAATATGGTCTCGTTTAATCTAGTCTAGGGGTAATTTAATGAGATCATTCAATATTCTAACTTAACCTTACTTAGACCAGCACAGTCTACTTAAGGCTTAAGTATTATGGGGATTCTAAAATACCTCCCACGTAGATATTTGAAGCAACTTCTGTGCACTTCCAAATGTCTTCACCTCGGATACGCGTAGAGTTTTCACCACTGTTGGATGACGATCATGGCGTCTGTTGAACAGGTGAGTGAATCATTTCTCTCTGTCGTGAATTGCATGTGGTTCCACATCTTCTCAGGAAAGCGTAAGAGTTATGAAGAACCAAGACGAGGCTTTCACGCTTCAATGTTAACTTCACTATGTACGATTATTCCACCGTTCAGTTCGAATAAGTTTCGACGACGAACTTAAGCAACGCTCGTAGATTTGAATTCCTGTGTGTAGCGAGACGACCTTTGACTTCGCTCGATCTAGAGATTCCTTAAGCAGAATCCTTTACTATCGCACTGTTCTTATACTACTCGAGTATAGTTCAAGTCGTTACTGTATCGACTTACGACTATTAACACTTCGCAACGCTCTATTGCTTTAAGATCACAACTAGAAGCGTTACACAACGTCCATCCTTTCCAACGACGGATGATCAAGTCCGTAACGGTCCTTTGTCACCTCACCTGTAGCTTCAGTGCGCATGCGCGGTTAAGGTCTGTTAGGCAACCGTGACTCCTTTTGAATTCAACCAATGGCATGGTTCCGACGTCGTATCGTATCCATGACGTTCAAATAGTTAACCCCATTAATTAAAGAAAATCTCTGAACTGCTCTGCGCCAGTCAATCTACGCTGGTCAATTAATTAATGCCTAATACAACAAATGCTACAGTTAATTGGTGTCTGTATATTCTTCTATAATATCTACATAGGTCTATACATGTAATAGATGAGAATGTTTGTATTAATACAAAGGGAATCGTTACAGGCCTATATCAAGTATTATGGATCTTTACGACTAGCCTATTGTTTGAAGAATTAATAGTTAATTTTTATTAACGGTTTAATCTCAAATAGTTTCCAAGATCAAATGAATTATAATTAAAATGACTTATCAAATTAATAGTTTCTCAACTTTATAACATGTTATAAAACAAATTGTCAAATTCCAATCTTCTGTTTCCAATCTTGGTGATCAATCACTTTCTCCGCATCTATTTAAATTTCTCAATGCGCGTTCATGCAGTATAGGGCTAAACCGGTCAACCTTTCCAGACCCATTTGGTCTCTCAACCATGTTTTTAGTAGACGTAATGATGAGAAGCTCATCGCAGCTGATGCAATGCTGACCGGTACCGTTAGAAGAATTCTTTTAGGCTAACAAACATTTCGGAAGAAATTTCAACAAATTTTACACTGAAAAGAACCAAATTCTGGTAAAATTATGGCTACATGTTTACCGATTGTGATTCATGAAACGGTAAAACGCCATTGTATGTATCATAACTCTTAATTACTGCTGTGCGTGACCTAGGCCTCACCTTGGACAGAGGCTCAAATTGCGCCAGCTCCGCGCTGTCGCCCGCTCACTCACTGCTTCTGCTATCTCTAGGCCTACTCTTATCCATGCCTTCGTCACAACTAAACTTGATTATTGTTGCTCGCTCTACGCTGGCCTCCCGGCTGGTCGACTGGGGTGCTTGGATCGAATCTTGCGTTATATGCTGCCCGCCTTATCGGCCGTATATTCAAATTTGGCCACGTCTCTTGAGAGCCTACATTCACGACGTTCTCCACTGGCTCCCCTCTGAGCAGTGGATTAATTTTGTGTTTAACCCTCGGGCTACCAAGGGGGGGTTGCCACCCCCCTTTAGGTTTTTTCATCTCAAACTTTTTCCGTAAGGAATAAAAATTTGACCTTTAAGGTAGCTGTAGGGGGTTCATTTACACACGTTTTGAGGTAAAATGTGAGATGATATCTAACACCGTTCAAAAGTTATACCCAATATACCCGAGGCACCAGGGGGGTGGATACCACCCCACCCCTAGATTTTCGACTATATCTTATCCGTCATTTAATATTAAGAGAAACAAATTACGCCATTCTATAGAGGGAATGTGGGGCTACATTTCTATGGTCACTGAGTTGACCTGAGACAACCGGAAGTGCTCAAAATAAATAATAATACGCGTAATATGCGTGAAAGATGGCTGAATGGAAGCACTCCCCCTTAGTTTTTGTCTGTAGCGTATTCATTTGTCTTCCTGGAAGAGAAACAAAAATACCATTCTTTAGAGGGAATGCAGGGCTTCATTTGCATACCAACATCTTTGTCTTTTGAATACTGGAAGTGATCAAAATAAATAATAATACGCGTAATCTGTGTGAAAATGGCTGAATGCAGCATTACAACGTAAACCGATATATATGTATGGATATATATGTATGGATGTACATTTATACTATATAAACATGTGTAGGGATGATTATGTGTATCTTTTATACATAGATTAGTTTCAAAACACACATAATCTTATATTTGTTTATCCAAAAGTACAAAATGTACGCAATAATATACAATATTGCTAATTAGGCTAATGGGTTCCGTTGTTAAAAGTGATGTAATTTCGAGGTGCATTCACATAATGTACAACTAAATACACCATTTTGTGCAGAAATGAATGCTGAATCCATTGCTATATTACAAGTTATGATATGTAAAACCAAACACGAAATCCAGGGGTGGTGGTAACCACCCCCTTGGTAGCCAGTGTTACAAAAAAAGCTTGGTAGCCCTAGGGTTAAGATAGCTGTCCTAGTCTGGCGCTGCCTGTTGGGTCTCGCTCCTGCCTATTTTCGTGAGCTCTGCTGCCCTATATATCCTTAGGGGCTCTCGATCCCTCCACTCAGCTGAACAGGGTCTCCTATACTTATCCCTTTTGCCCATACCTCCATTATGCAGAACCACGCTTTCTCGGAGATGGGTTCTTCGACCTTGACCGGCCTCCCTCTGGAGCTTCGCCCATTTCCAAGGACCTTCTCTCTTATGATCTTTTCTCACCTAAGATTGTTCTTTTTGGCCGTGCTGGAGTTGGGAGCGCCTCTGAGTAGTTTCCTTGAAGGGACGATTTCTAAATATTCGATATTCATGAATGAATGAATGATTTTCATTCTTTTTTCAGTAAAGAGTATTAGCGTATTTAATTATTATGTGGGCTATGGCCAACTCCATTTTAGCGTAGGCTATTTAATTATTACAATGATTTTTAGCTTAATGATTACTGTCGTCAATCCAACTTCTGTTAACGCAATGAATTATTTTTTATTAACCCAACTTCTATTTAGGCCTATACGCAAAGAATCTATATTATAAGTCTTAGTCTGTTTACGTTTTCCTTCCGTTTGTTTGTTTGTTTGTTTGTAAATTTGTTTGTCCGTCATCTAAAGGCTCCGAAACGGAACGCTTTAGCGATTTACAAAATTTTACAAAACATTATTACGCCACGGCATGATCAACGCGACTATTTTCAGCTCGCAATTTTATTTAAACGCCGATATATGGACATTTTAAATTATTTCCAACTGTTTCAACGAGGCTATCTTATAATAGTATGGCCATTTGTCCACGTCACGCGGCTAAATATGCATGACGTCAACGCTCTGATTACGTCACCGCTCTGATTACGTCAACGCTCTGATTCGCAACCAATAATACGCCTATCATAAGGTTGAGATAACCCGTGTAGAACGGGGAACAAATAATATTGAGTAATTAAGGTAGAGATAACCCGTGCAGTACACGGGAAAAGCAACTATGTTCACCTCTAAATATCGTTTCCATTCAGATATAGGCCTATGGAAATTTTTTAAATATTTGAAGTCCATCAGCAAATATAGTAAGTAAGTAGCCTTTATTTGCAGCCGTTAAAAATTACGCCTGGGCAAAACCCGGGCGAACGCCGGGTAAAAAATGCTAGTAATTTTAATAAATCTAACTTCTATTAACGCAAAGAATTATTTTCACCAATCCAAATGATTGTTTCTTTGGTTTTATATCATTTGAATGAAGTATTTTAAAGTGGAGTTGTCTATACTCTATAGGCCTGCAGAGGAATAATAAAATATGCTAAAATGGAGCTGAATGCATATGCATGGAGATAAAAAAAAGACTTCGTCGATGTCGAAACCACGAGATAACTACGGAAGGCCATCAGTGCAGTCATCAGTGACACGGGCAAAAGTAACCTCATTCTACGGTATACATTCGTTGTATCCTAGGGAAAAATATTTTAGGATATGCAAAGAGTAATAATATAGGTGCTGTTTGTTTGTGTGCAGAGACTATATAAAATTAATTTTTTAAAAACAACACAAATAGCAATCAAATCCTCAAATAAAAAAATTAATTATTGGACTCTTAGGGGGGGCGATCGCCCCAATCGCCCCCTCTGGATCCGCCACTGTATGCAACTATGCATGCATTGCGGTTCGCATAGTGCAGCATAATTTGCTATGCTCTACTTTGGCTGAGCGTTGTCTCGCCAGTTCAGAGTATTTAAGGGAAGCAGAACAGCAAATGCTTCCTATTTGCTTAGATAATTAGTATATACATACGATCAAGCCTACATGTTTACGCTACATCCGGTATTTCCTCTGGGTTACCATTTTAGTTTCTACGGCCTATAGTGTGAGTGACGGAAGGTATGTGCTATACTGTGCCAGACTCGCACAGCTAGTAGCAGCCTAACACACTGCAGAAAAAAGCCAAAACAGAGACAGTATTTAAGCACTTCTCTGAAGCATATACATATGCAACGGTAAAGACAGGCTACGGTCAGAACATATTATTTGGACGGCGGAACTTCAGAGGAAACTTCAAGTAGGCCTGCTCTGTGATAGTATTACAAAACTGATGTTTGTCTCAAAATCTTGTGACCTAAATTAATATAATCTCTGTCAGTGATCTTGAAATCATAACCGAATTGACTGCAAGTAAAGTTAGTATTTAAAATATTTATTTGAAATGCCTTGTGTCTTAAATTTCTATTTTGTATGCCAATGATATTACAATCATATTCAAATAGACATATGTAAAGCTAGCATTTATATACCTTGGCGTATGTATAATATACATACCACAGTTTTGGATGGCGACTAATAAACTCCTCCTTAACCGATCGAAGACTGAATTTCTGCTGCTTGGCACTCCACAGCAACTTAAAGATTTGATCGGCTTAAGTCTTTCAAGCTGGTTGAATCAATTGTTGAGCTGGCAGATGCTGCTCATAGCTTAGGCGTTGTTTTCAATGCTATCATGGCTCTCACTGGCAATGTAAGCAGTATTTGTATAGGTCAACTGATAATCTTTGTCTTGTCATAATGTTGATCTAAATCAAGAACTGTTCTTGGTGAACGACCTTTTTCGGTTTCTGGACCTACTTCTTGGAGCTCTCTCCCTGTGTCTGTCCGCTCTGCTCAGTCGCTTGTATCACTTCGAGCTCAACTTACCTCTTTCAAATTACTCATCCAGCCATTTTGTTTTGCAGACTGATCTTCTGCATATTGATCTGATCACGGCTTGGTTTTGGTGTGCCATCGGTTGATGCCTCGTGCGTTAGACACAGGCGCAATAGAAGTCACTTGTTTTATATATATATATATATATATATATATATATATATATATATATATATATATATATATATAAGTACTTATATATATCCACATATGTATTATATAGGCCCTACACGCAAACATAATCATAACATTATTTTACATAATTCTAATGAGCGCGTTTATTCGGCGCGTTTCAGTGAGGATGCAAGAGATTGTCTTCAGTTCAATGACGTCACAAAGTTAAGTGGACTGCAATTAGGAAGACCTGGAAAAATCTAAGTGATTAACTGTTCTGTTTGCACAAAGTCTTCATTTTATTTATTGCAAGAGTTGTAGACTTGTAGAAAGATTTGTCTCAGAGGACAATTTTATAGCTTTTCAGAAGAAGCTAAGCATGTTTGGCTGTTAACTACCTCCAGCTAAAGTTGCACAGATACCAACACAGATTATAGATGTCTTCTGAAATACCTTCGACATTTTTATGTTGTGTTTTTCAGGAAGTTGGCGCGCATACCTCTGAGAACCAATGAGTAATGGAACATGTACAACAAGACACCGAGAAAAACAACTCTCAAGACTTTTGCCTATTTCTGCGAAATCTGTTACAGGTCGGTAAACGCTTTGCTGTTATGATTGCCGGGAGTTCTTCCGAGTTACCGATTCAATATACAGTAGCATATGCCACAGATTGGGATTTCATGCATATCCCGACAGACGTCTGTGCTCTGCCACTCAGCATATCAACACCAAGTAAATTTCATGGTACGAGGTACACAATCGGCACAAACCACAAATACCCTGGATTTGCAAGACTGTACGCGATCAGCGGCAAAAGGTTGCACAGAACAAAGATAAACATTTCCAATGCTTACAAAACACGCGGTCCTGCACATACACGGCCAATTATTTGCGAGAAAAAGGTCCCGGTCGATTTTATTTTTGGTCACAACGGAAGTCTTAGGTTTAAAGAAATACCCAGACGCTGGTTCGAATTGAATTTGGACAGAGTCATTGCCATCTATTGTCCTTGCTGGCCGACAGTGGCTGATGAATGGAAAACCCGCAAAAGACCAAGCGGTTGGCCTCGAAAAGAAATCATAGATAAAATAATTGCGAGTGGATGTTATTTTGTTGCGATACCACATCACAGCTGTCCCAATGACGACACTCAATGGAGGTTTTCATTTTCACAAGCCGAAATAATCCTGATTCATAGTTGGACGGATGTGCAGAAGTATATTTATCACATACTTCGACTGATAAAGAGCGAGGTTGTGAAGGCATGCGGAGGATCAGACGAAACAGTTCTTTGCACCTACTTCTTTAAGACATTGATGCTTTGGGAATGCGAAAGCAAACCCAAAGAGTTTTGGAATGACGAGAATGTGGAAAAGTCAGTCATGGAATTACTGTGCATAATGATCGGATGGTTGATTGATGGATGTTGTCCAAACTATTTCATACAAAAGAGTAATATGGTAAGTGCCTCAACAGAAAGAGTTGACTTTACCAAAGAAATTCAGCTGTTGCTGAAATACGCAACATATGGTATAAAGGAATTGGCCTTGTGGCCGAAAGCATATCCGAAGCATTTTTGTCAAGGGCAGGTTGCCATACCGAAGAAACTCATATTCAACGTCCATGTAGCGCTGATACGTGAAAATGTCGTGAATCCTCTCAACCCCTATATAAAACTCAAATTGATGAAACTATTAACGAAAAATAATTCCCTTCTCTGGTGCAAAGCGAATTATATCTACCGAGGTATTTTGACTCATCTTCAAATAGTAACTGAATGTTGTCCCAAAAGAAAGGGAACTTTAGAACTAGAAGCGCTGAGTTACTTTTCGAAGTCCTTGGAGGAGAGCGGAAATGAATGCTCGTTAGAGTATTTTTCAGTCGGTGACTCGATCTACGAGTTCTGTGGAAGTCTCGGTAGATCCATGGACTGCGAATCGACGACGAGTTGCAGCGATTCATGCGAATTCAATTGCAATGGAAATTACGAACGATGTCCTCAAGAATCGCTCGTCGGATGTAATATTAATGCACCCTATTGTACTCCAGAAAATCAAAAACACGGCACGGCAGAGCAAACGACAGAGGGTGGCAAAGCTGATGATTTAAATGCATATATTATTAATACAATTCGGAATGTTGTGGGACTTGCAGCAACAACTACATTTATTGCAACACGTATGATGAGCTTAGCTTATCTGGCGAATTTCTATTATAATGCCTTACAAGATTTCAAAACGACTGCTGACGTTTGTGACACAGTCTTCAGTCTTTTTGAACGTCGTAAGATTCATGCAAACAATTCTGAACGAGCATTTCCTCTATTCATAACGAATGAGTTTTCTACAATATTTGACGGACATTTTCGAACTGTTTTGGGTTTTATGACTCTATATCGGTTTGTTGCTGCTACATGGCCTCCGAACAACTCAGTTTTAGTTCGAATATGCTCCATTCAACTGATCAAATATCTGAAAATCCAGTGCAACAGAAGGGAGAGAAAGAATGCTTCTGTGATCGATTCGAATTTCAAATGCGATCACGCATTTCACCAACTGTACGACAATTATGAACCATTGTCAGAGGTGTTTATGTTAGCTGTGCTTCACGCGAGTAGTCGAGAACTACAGGAAGAAATAGCCATGTAAATGTGTAGTTCAATGCATGTATCATATTATACGTAGGTTACATTTCAGATAAAGGATTACTGTTATCATCGCTTATCATCCAGTGTGATTCTCGTTAACGATAACGATAACGATAACGAAAACGTTCGTTAACGAAAATAAAATGATTTTTTTAACGATAACTATAATAACTATAACTAAAAAATAATGTTAACTATAACTATAACTATAACGAAAATAACAATAACGAATATTCATCTTTATTTTTCGTTAATAAAAAAATAGGAAGTGCAATATGGACGATTCGACATAAATGAGAACAAAAAATGCGATATTTTTTATTATGCAATTTGTCAGTTACTTTGGAAACTCGTGTATTCATGAAGCTGAATGCACCCATGCTTCAAAGGCTTTCAAAGCTCTGAGCAAATTGTGAAACAGCGTGTTAATACACAAAAATCTTTAATAGCCTTAATTATTGTAACTAAGTAGTAACTAAAATTAACTAAAAATTAACTAAAATAAAAATCCATTAAATATAACTATGACTAAAAATAATACTAACTATAACTATAACTAAAATATAAAAAAAAAACATTAACTATAACTGTAACTATAACTAAAATAAAATCTGTAAGGAGAATCACACTGTTATCATCACTTCATTTTAGCAGTGGTACTGATCGCCCGATTGTTGCTTCAGTTACCTGAACTAAAAGCTAGCCTAAATCTTTTAACAACAACAATAACAGCAATAAAAATAGTAATAAATAATAATAATAACAATAATAACAATAGTTATACTAAATATAAAATAATAATTATACTAATAGTGATAATGATAATATGATAAACTTTAACGTCGGCGGTTATGCACTCATCTTCACTCGACTAGTTTTCTCGCATCTGTATAGAAACTTTCGGCTGAAGAATTGCGTGGTTCCGTGCCATTGAGGATCTATTAATTATCGGATTATATTGCGCCAAGTGTAAACTACTGTAGGGGGGGGGGTGGTCAAATGTTGCCGTAGTCTTTAATAGCAGCGCAGTGATGTGAGCACACATTGGATTTGAAAACGAACAGCGTAAGCATTAATGCTGATGACAGCACATTACAAGTGACGCAAAACAAGCATATTTCTCTCATGGCGATATAGAAGAGATACATGGACAGTGTTGTATCAAATAAATTGCAAATGTAATTCATTTATAATTGCAATTACATGCTTGTAAATGTAATTGAATTACAATTACAATTACTTGATTGCGAAAGTAATTGAATTACAATTACATTTTGATTGTAATTCAATTACCAATTACTTTTAAATTATTCCTTTAAATATGGCAAATGATTTAGAATTTTTGTAATAATTTTGAATGTAGCCTACTCTATTTTTAAACTAAAACATTCAATGTGCCAATGGCCTATAAATTGTAATCAATACATTGAATTGTGTTATAAGTCCGTCAAGTATTCAAAATACGATTTACCATTATGATCCATTAAAACGAGTTAGAGTTTTATTTTAGGAGTAGAAGTTTTTCAAAATGATAGTCTGTTAGGGAACTTAGTTGATTGCGCCTGGGTGAGTGAGTCAATTTGTCCAGCAGTGCTAAAAAGACGCTCAACTGGAGCTGAAGATGGAAGCTCTTTTATCTGTAGGCAGCCGCAGTAAGCTAGCTAAGAATGAGTGAATGACTGCATGGATAGTCTGATAATGATGGCCAGCCCTTGCCCTTGGGGTGTGTCAAAGTGTGCTGTAAGATTGTAAGTGGGGTGTAAGGATAGAATAATGTTGACATATTATGTTGCCATGCAATCATAATGCAGAGCAGTTCATTCAATTAAACGGGTGGCATCAACCCAGCAGGCTGGCATCTATGCTGACTTTATCAAAGTAATTCGTAATTTTCACTTCATTCAATTACAAATTATATGCAATATTGTAATTGAAATACAATTACAACTACTGGACTTAAAATGTAATTCAATTACAATTTCAAAAATGGAACATGTAGCCTATTTCAATTACATAATTCAATTGCATGTATTTCAATTACTAAACAACACTGTACATGGAGATACCTAAATAGGTTGCTATCCACATTACATGCCATTCTCCATTGGTATTAGCAATATGTGTTTAATCAACGACAGTTTGTGCATCATAAATTATAAGATAAAGCTGTCTTCGTTTCCGGCTTAACCAATCTATCTTCCCTCGCGACAGTCTCCCTCTGGCCCATGGATCGGGGTAGGGGCCATTTTCGGTCATCTCTTCCAGATGGTTTTGCAATCGTATTTTAAGACCCAGATGTACAACGTTACTAACCCAAGGGCAGAAAATCTATATAAGTCCAGGCAGGCCCAGATTACGTCATTCTTGTGGGAATCATGGCAGCGGGAATCTTTGCCTGGTATGATGAGAATTCACGGATCATTCTCCGTAAATTCAGTATTAGAACCTATTTATGCACAATATAGGTATAATTTTAATGTTTTATTATTATAGATTTTTTATCTATCACTGGAGTTCATTTCTTAAATCAAATTACTTTTACATTTGATCGAGTAGTTCCGTTATTCTAAGTGCTTGTTCCTTAAGTTAAGTGTTGTAAGACTCTCGAGATAATCTCGTAGAAGTCTCTTAATAATGGCGATATAGAAGCCAATTATATTTCTCCTCAATCTCCTGCACAGATGTGTGTAGGCCTACACCAAAATGCGGTTTGCAATTGGTTTATTAAAGGATATTCTTACTTAATGTAAGCTTACTTACTTTAGATATATATATATATATAGCAGCTTTATTATTCAAGATTTCCACCATCTCAGAGTTTAACCACTTTGATCTGTTATCATGGCAGGTCAAATAAAGATCATGTTTAGAGAACAACTTGTCTAATCTGGTATGGTGAGCACTTCATAAAGTTTAACTCAAGTGTCTTGGTGACTGAACTGTGCTTGAAGCATAATGCTAATGACAGTGGATGTCAACACGAACACTATCGAATGATATGCGAAATATATCATTACAGTAAAAATTAAACGTCAATACTTTCAAACTTTTATCTAAACCTCAGGGTTTAAAGTCCAGATGATGAACATGACTCGCATTAACTTCGCACGCTTTGAAACTTTGGCTCGTCGCTCATTTATAAAATAAATAGGTCATTCGCTTCTCAGGATCTTTGATTGTTATACAGGCTTAGAGTTAGAGCAGACTCGAATGAAAATTTGAAATAAACCCAAAATTAGGGCAAACATTGGAGTGAAATCGATTTTATGTCGCTGCATTGATCTCTTATGAGCTCAACTGGGTTTTGATTAGTACAGATCTGACATGATGCGCACTCTAATCAAAAATCCTGTGACACCAGAGGGATGTAATTTATGTTCAACAGATTATATATATATATATATATATATATATATATACATATATATATATATATATATATATATAGAGAGACAGACAGACATAGACAGACAGGGACAGAGACAGAGACAATGATAGACAGAGAGAAGAGAGGAGTAAGGAGAGGAGAGATTTACATTCATACATAGATACGCATATAATTGGACCTACAATAACACTTTTAAGGTCCATTCACAAGCCATACTATAGTTACTTCATTGCGTTTAATCTAGACGATTTTCAACTAAATTGAACTGCTGACTAATAAATTAAGTCCGAATTCTGAAAGTCATATGGGGTTCTGATGGTTGTGTTCTTTTGAATGCCACTGTATCTCATAAATTTTACTCTTTTTGCCTGATGTTTTGGGCTGTAGGTGTAATATCGCCTATAAAGGCCTTTCTTGGACAACTTTTGCTGACAATCGGACTTGAATTTTTCTTGATATCCCTGAACCACTCCTCCGACAAGCCGCAATACTCATGAATGAGTTTGTGCCCATCGCTTAGTTTTTAAGTAGCATCTTAGAAATCTGGAGATTACGATGACGAAGTATAAATACGTTTCCGACAACCCATAAATACGTTAAAGCCTATATAATATTATATGCTACACTTAATTATTTCGGTTAGCTTATCTAACCTTGGGCTACAGGTGTGAGCTCCGTCTTTTCTTAGACCTAGGCTACTGGCTTCCGATTGAAGAGCTCACGTCGCAGCAAGCGTAGATCAAACGTGAATGACCGCAAACCCTATCTAAGCCAAGTGCCTGACAAGCGAAGTACTTCAGTCAAGATGAAGTAGGCTAATACCAGGCAAAACTGCCGGTGTTACAAAAAATAGAGTATCCCCATACATGAGTATCCCCCTTAGCGAAATGAAGTATTCGGTTTAATTTGCATTTTTGGCGGTTTGTAAGTGTATTCAGTCGTACTGTTTGGATTTTTTGTACACATAACATTATTAAATTGCGTATCTTTAGTTTTTAAGTCGACCTGAAATCAATTTACTTCGTTTTTGGTGATTTTGACTGGATTTTCGCCGAGGCTATCGTGATGCGTATACCGATGGAGGATAGAATGGTTTATCCCCCCGGATACTCTAAACCGGTTTATTCCATCCGGGGGGTAAATTCATACATCCCCCCGGATAGTCCTAGGACGGATACTGTATTTCGTGATTTCGGCATTATAGTAGATATTTTAAAAGCGCGGGCCATATCATATGGTTTTCAGCTGCATTTGGACCACACCCCATATCTCGATCGCTACCAAACTAATTTGAGATCTTGTAGAGGATTGAAAACGAATAACAAATGAATAAAGTAAGCATGTCTTGGGCAACGGTGGGGCGCAAACGGAGGAAAGGCGTTAGAAATTTATGGCGGAGATCTAAGTGGTATAATCGCCCCTACATTGTTTTAAATTTAGACCTTTTTGGCTTAGGGATGTACAAGAGTGTCAAAATACTCTGTTTCTAACGGCAGCATACACTGTATTCACTGTCCCTAATTTAATTTATCTTTTACTGGTTACTAGGGCTCTGTCTTTCAACTATGCAGCTTGAAATGTGCAGGAATTTTGTCACGCTGAATCGCTGATCACGAACCCGATAAGCGTATTTTCCATCGTTGTTGAATAACCACGTTATAGGTAATCACTCAAGTAGATTGATAGTCACCCACTTTTATCCTATTCGTTCTTTTGCGAATTTCTACCACTTTGCTTTGCACGACTGTAAAAATACTCTTCTGCAATTTTGTTCGGTCTTCACTTTTCCTGAAGGAACGCTGAAGTATTGAGAGCACTATCTACGTTTTTCTGAGCGGGCATTGCCTTTATTCACCTAGGGTTACAATATTTTCACAGATGAAAAAGAGGACACAAAATCAAACCGCATCAGCGTATAAGGTACACGCTACCTGGTGGCTACTTCACCCACTTTTCGCGTGCCAATACTTTTTCAAGTAGGGCCTATGCTTCATTATGGTTTGCCTCGACAAATCTCTTTAAGTTGCACAACTGATCAAAACATTTGCTATCGTAAACTACCTGTTTTTCTTTGAGGTATGATTATACAGTCTGCTGCTACAGCCTGATCACAACTTGGAGTTTCATTTAAAGACATCCACGCAAATACGGTGAACTCCTCCTTCCAATCCAACGCACCCTGATTTGCAACTGAAATATTGCCTAAGTTCCGTCGTCGGATGTTACGCATTCAGCTTCCTAGACAGATCGACCTGCACGAAAGCCAGCGTATTTGGTTTTCTTTGCGTCTGTAAATTAACACTTTCGTTTCGACATAATTATCTCAATTACAACTTTTACGGTACTTTAACCGCTTACCAAGAAGGAAATATGATAAACTTCAAAATTAAAAAGGCAACAACATGAAGATCATCAGAAATGGCTTCCGCTGGTTTTTATCGAAGAGCTAATAAACACTTGTTTGCGTGTTTCTGGCTACATCGTTGTCCTAGGCTCCAAGTAAATCTGTAAGAAATTAGGGCCTATGGGTTCCACGTAAGAAAATGACAAAGTGGAAAACCCGGACAAAAGCCGAAATTCTGGAAAACCGCCCGGACGCCCGGACAGGGGCATAAAAAGAGGACATGTCCGGGGAAACCCGGACGTATGGTAACCCTATATTCACCGCCACCACGAAGACTTAACAAATGTTGCTGCCACGATATAGTCGTTTTAGTTTCACGTATCAGGAATGCTGACATGGACCCGCCTATTCACGAGGATGTGCTGGATTAAGCAATTTTAAATCTCGTTTATTCATTCATTCATTCAGATCATGTATACGCGGCGATTACCCAACATGCCTAATCAGAGGCGCTCCCAGACCAGCCCCTACAGAAGAAAACAATCTTCAAGTTTTTGCATTGCACATTTAGGCATGCTATAGCCTATAGGCCGGTGTATCTACCTATGTACTTATATTGCGCCTTTTGAAGAGTTTTTCTGCGTTACTACTGGATTCTAACAATTAGAAAATAATTTACTATTAAGAAATTGCTAAATGGTCGTCCATTATACTGTAAACTGGGCTACAATTGAAAAAGTGTTGCAAATGTTTAATACTGCATGGTCATTGGTAGCTTAACATTTCGGTCGCTACAGGCTAACGTCATACTTTCACATTACGCCTTAATGCACATAGCATTTAAATGTTTAAAATATAGAGTACAGTACTAGACAGCATGAAATTTCCTTTTTATAATTTTTTGTCACATTATTTATTGTGGGATTTTAGCCAGAAAATATTTTGCTGGATGAGTCTTTCAACGTCAAAGTCTCAGACTTTGGATTTGCCGTTAATATCAACAGCGACACAGAGCTTAAAGGTAAGTAAAACTGGTTAGAATTAAATTTTAAGTGTATGGAAAAAATTCATGCTTCATGGTAATGATCATTTGCTGCTGAACCTTAGATTATTCCAGTGCTTCCCAATCTTGTATGGCTACGGAACCTTTTTGATCTGGCAACTTTATTGACAGAATCGCGATCTAAACAAAACATAATCTGGTATACGTAGTGTAATTAATAATGGTCTCATTAAAATAACACTTATCTAATTTCCTTGGGACCCTTATCTTCCCCTCATAGAACCTTAGAGTCTGCAGAACACACTTTGGAAAATGCTGGATTATTCAATCCAGGGTCTGTAACTGGAAGATTAAATCAGTTCTTAATATTCAGTTGATCTTTGTTACTTATCAATTAACTTTAGCTTTACGACGTGTGATAATATAGTTGAACGCTTTTTCATGGTTTTAGAGAGATAGTTCTCGTTCCAAAGACATTTTCAGTAAAAACATACATGGAAACTAATTTCAGTTTAGATGTTTGTAATATAGTCTCTAATGAGGACAGACAATATGAGCTACTAAAAGCTACAATATTTTGCATATTTGTTTTAATGTTTTGTAGATCTCTTCGGTACTCCAAGCTACATGGCCCCAGAGGTTTTCCACCAGTCTATGTACGATAACGCTCCTGGCTATGGCCGGCCTGTTGATATGTGAGTACTTTCAGTGTTCTTATCATGCTTCATTTACAGATGCATTAGTTAGAGATTCAGTTTATACACTAGTTTTCAAAATCATAGATTAATCAAATTATATGTTGCAAAAGGGAAGTTTGGTATGAATTTATGCCACTGGAATTTTTAACAAGTTTGCCATTCTAATGTGAACTTAATTACATGGATACATATGCCGGTATGTGAAGGAGGAATTTCTTGTAAATTGTTTGGCTTCAGTATTAGAGCAAAGAAATGTACAGAATGTCTTGAAATTAATTTTAAGTTAAGGACAGCTGTTGAACTTTGCACATCTATAATGAGACACCAAGACTTAAACTGGTGCAATAAATATTAGTTTTAGTGTTTTTTCGGATGTTTCAATTTTTTCTTTGGCATGTTTTGATAATTACCTATGGCACTGTTTTGCAGGTGGGCAACTGGAGTCATCATGCACACTTTGTAAGTTAGATCTCAAATTCATAACAATCAATATTTGTTAAGAAATATGTTGTTCATCCTTTTTTTTATCTTATTTATAGATATAAGCATATGTGATATGGACTTGCTAAAAATATGGTTGAATGTCTGATACATTGCATTACTACTGTCCATGATGTAAAGCAATTTTTTACATATGTTCTAAAGACATTTATATAAATGTCATGTTTGAAATGCCTTTGGTATCCTGTTGCCAATTTTAAAACAGGACTTGCCAGGACATAACCATAGATTTATACATACTATTTAGTAATTTACATATATTACATATGTACATTCCATAGTGTAACAGGTACTTACATGCAGGCATACGGTATGCATGCATGTACGTGCATAGTGCATAAATACATACTTAAGTACTTGCATACATACATGCCTGCAGACATATGCATGTACTTATCTACGATTCTACGTGCATATATAACTCACACACACTCATACATACACAAATATATACAAATCTACTGATGCTTGGAATTGAAACCACATTTGTTATGTGAAATATTCTTGAGCTGTTACATGAAGTCAGTCATAATTTGCTGAACAAAATTCATCTGTTTTGATAAATTTCTACTATTGCTAGCGCCTTTCATTCCTTTAAAGTTAGATGTCATGAATAAGAGGTGTTACGTTGGCATCTAGACTTGCTGGGTCGCCACCGTTTTGGAACCGGAGGCAGCATATCATGATTCGTCAAATCATGGATGGAAAATACTCGTTGAGCAGTACAGAGTGGGACGGGGTCTCTCAAGATGCCAAAGATCTGGTTAGTTTACTCAGTTGTGAGAAAAACTTACTCAGTTTTCTGATGGATAGCTTTTCTGTCTGTATGATCACATTTCTTATAATACTGATGGGAATAGAAAGTTTAAAATATGCTGCATACATTTGTGACAACTTGAAAGATATAGCATGCATTTGTGAAGCGTTGGTATTGTTAGGTTTAAATGAGTTTCTAAAATATTAATTGTCGGTTCTCAATATGGAACCAACTCCCTTCATCAACTCGTTCGTTGATATTACCTGGTGGTCCAGGTGCTTCCTTTCGCTATCTAAAGACCGCTCTTTTCACGCGGGATCTTTCGCACTGGGAGTGCCTCTATCTATCTATCTATCTATGGAGCCTCTGATTGGTGTTCACTGTGAGAGGCGCTTTTTAAATTTATGAATACAATACAATGCAATACAATAAAAGTTTAAAATGCTTGTTTCATTTCTTATTGCAGATTAAGGGAATGCTGGTTGTCGATCCTTCCAAGCGGTTCACTGCAAAACAGTGTCTGAAGCATCCGTTCTTCAGGATCGAGGAAGTTACACAGAGGACAGCGGTTAGAAAGCAGTTTACGTCTGGCTTTTATTAGCATTTTAACTGCTATTAGCATTTGCTCCTCTGTCTTGAACAGCTTGCTTCACTTCCCAGCGTGAGTTTTGAGATGCCATGCCTCTCTAGTTACCAGAGGTGCTCGATAGTGTAGTGCTTAGTATGCTGGACTCTCGATCAGATACTCTGGGGTTCAAATACTCTGGGGTTCAAATCCCTGCAATGGCAGAAATTTGGTTCGAGATTTCAGTTACAGTGCCAGCAACGTCAATGCTGAAATGAGAAGGGAAAGTATGCAGGCACTGGTATGAGCTAAACATGGTTGCCTGAGATTTGTCTGGGTTTATGGCCAAACTGTTGAAGCAGAACCAAGTATACACTGAAGAGTGGAATGCCTATAGTTATACAATTGAAGACTGATCACTGAAATTGCAGTCAATTTCTTCCTGTGCCATGTTCTCGTTGTTTGTTTGCACTACCCAGTAGTCTTTGATATTCCTCAAATTGATTATACAATTGATTATACATTGATTATATTATTTTTTGATAATATTTGCAGAGGCAGAATTCTAGATCATAAACATGCCAGGACATAATGCACTTTTGCACAGAATCTGAATAATATATATATATATATATATATATACACCGTGAGGCATAAAAAAGGAAGCCCCTGGTAATTCGTTATTATTTTAACAATATTCAAACAATGTCAATGAAATTCATGAAAGTTATAGCTAAATAGCAGGCAATGTAAAAGAATTTACAGTTTGTACTCAAACTGTCCGCCTTTAGCTTCTACGCATGCGCGACAGTCGCTTGCGCCATTCACACACCGCCCGAGTCAATAAATTCGTTGGTCAAAATCGTTCCAAGCTTGCATGATTAAAGCTTACGAAGATCTTCAACATTACGAACCTTTGTTTTGTACACCATTTCCTGCATGCATCCCCATATTTTATAATCTACATGATTCAGATCTGGGCCGTTAGGGGGCCATAGTGTAGGAATTATGAAGTCAGGAGTTTCATTCGTCAGAAGTGCAACCGTTTCTCGAGCTCTGTGCGTGCACTGGAGGCTGGAGCACCATCTTGCTGGAAAATGTAAAATTCAGAGAATTCGCGAATTTCAGGTAGAATGTCTTCCATGAGTAAAACATCTCTGTAGTATTGGCCGTTGATTTTTACCCCCGGTTCAACAAAGTGAATTGACGTGCGCCCAGAGAAGAAACACCGACTGACACCATCAGGGATTTGCTAAGCGTCGGACGTGTGCGTAAAAGGCGATCGGCTGCAATATCACTCTTTCGAGTTCCAACTGTTCCAACTGCTACATACAGACGATCATTTTGAGTATTGCTAGGAGAAGCAACTG